>JARHVA010004451.1:135000-162500 GCA_037957365.1 Torreya grandis
CATAACTCAATATGGGTTATATCCTAACATTACTATGGGTGATAAGTCAACTCACCATTACAATTAAATGGGATAAATTTCATCCCATATGGTCTCATATAATTTGTAATGCACACATTTCATACAAATTTTTCTTGTGTCACCTACTAGCATTTCCTTTCACATGATGGCCATAAATACTAGCATGTCCATGCCTCTAATTCAAAACATAAAATGATTAGTTGATGGAAAACTAGAATATCATATGGGATTCATAGTAATTTCACTTTTTTTTACCCTATCCTAATTCTATGGGCTTCATAGCAAATTCACTTTTTAAAACCCTATCATGATTTTATTGGATTCCTAAGAAATTATCTTTTTTTTAACCCTTTCCTGAATCTATGGTCCTTGTAGAAAAATCACATTCCTACACCCCACCCATATTCATTTAGCTAGTGCATACCACTTAAGATCGTTTATAAATAACACTATCTTGTATATGCACTATTTTGTCTATTTCTACAGTTTCATGATTTTATTTTGATATGTTTTATGAAGGGGTTTTTACTGATTTTAATGAATTTTTGTATATATATATATATATATATATATATATATATATATATATATATATATATATATATATATATATATATATATATATATATATATATATATATATATATATATATATATATATATATATATATTTAAAGAAAAGGGGTAAAAATTTATTCAATCAAATCCAAATTACAGAGTAAAGGCCAAAGGCCCACCACAAAACTACATATTCCTATCCTCAAGTAAAAGCTGATAAAAAATCCCATGATAATCCAAAGGAAGCTCATCCCTTCCACTAATATCCTAGCTATCCTCATTTTCAGCAACCCACTTTGCCAAACAATCTACAACTCTATTCCATTCATGAGGGATATGACGAAAGGAGACAGAATCTAAGGAACTACACAGACTTAAAATTTGTCTGGCTAGAGAGGCTAATTTCCAATTAACATTCTCCAAACTCTGGTTATTCAGCATATTAACAACAATTTGAGAGTCAGACTCACATATGATCTTTTTCCAGCCTAAAGAGCATCCTCTCTCAACAATAGTCTTAATATCAAGGGCCTCCATCAAATTATTCGAGTGTTGGCCCTTGTGGATAGAGAAGAGGAAAACTACCTCCCCATCATTACTTCTACCTATCGCCCCAATACCAGCATGGCCTGGATTCCCTCAAGAGGATCCATCTGTGTTAATCTTCAAGATCCTAGCCAAGGGAGGATTCCATCGTCCAATCCTACAAATGCGTTGCTTACCATGGCAAGGCTTTTTCCTAAGAATGCCTCCCTGATTATTGCCATCCAAGTTCAAATTCCTCACAATAGCTTGATCATCAGGATTAATAATTTTAGACATATCACATTTTGCCAAGATAGTCTCTTGAAGCTTATTGAGAATCTTCCTCCACAACTGAAGGCTATCCAACTTAGAGTCATAAAAAATTCGATGGTTCCTTTCCAACTAGAGGTTCCAAAGAATAAAGACTGGTCCAACCATCTAGGTATCCTGCAAGAAGGAAGTCTTCACTGGAGGTCTGCCCAAGCTTTCCCAAAAGTCATTGAGGGAAGTGGCATGAATACACCCATGAATCCAAGCCTTCCACCATCTATGCCATATATCCCTTAAGAAAGGGCAAAGAAAAAATAGGTGAGAGGTACACTCTTCATTGTGTGTGCATAAGAAGCAAAAAGAGGGCCCTTGAAAGCCTCTTTTGCAAAGATTCTCCCAAGTGAGACATTTCTTCTGAACCAATAACCATAAGAAAAAATTACATTTAGGCCAAGAGAAGTTATTCCAAACCTTCTTCCACTAGTGCACTTCATCAGTACCATGTAGGTTCCTATCAAGTATAGTGTATCCTTGAGCCATAGAGAATTTGCCTTTTGGTCTAGGACTCCAAGCCAAAACATCTCTTCCATTGAGGGAGATACAAAACCTATCCTCCAACACATGAGAAAGAAAAGCACGGTCCTCATCAGTGCCACCAGCAGGCCACTCCTGAGGATCCTTCCATCACATCACCTCCACCTGACCAAAGTGCTTAACAGTCTTGAAATGCTCTACCTTACACCAGCCAACATTAGTAAAAGTGTGGCAAAGAGGCTAGAGCTGAGGAAAGCTAGAAATCATGGGTGGGTGGCCATCCCAAGAGTCATGTCAATATAGAGCATCTGAGCCACTGTTACAAATCCAAAAAAGCCCCTCCTTAATCAGCTATGCTCCCTTCTTAAGGGTATTCCAAACACAAGATCCTTTACCCATCAAATCCAACCACAGTACCTCTGAGCTATCCACACTAGGAAAATACTTTTGAGTAAGAATCTTGGCCCAATCTAACTTTTGATTGGTACACCACCTCCAGTACAGCTTAGCAGCCAGGGACGTGATAACAAATGTCATAGACCTAACCCCAAAGCCACCAGCATGCTTTGGCCTACAAACATACTCCCACTTAACAAGACTCCACTTTGAAGAGAGGAGTGTACCAAACCAAAGAAACTTTCGCAAAAGAGCATCAAAATCCCTCACAAAATTAGGAGGAACTTACACACAACACCTGTAAATAAGAAGAGACTGCATCACCATCTTTAGAAGAACCAGTCTCCCAGTAGAAGAAAGCCACATGAGAGTCTAGTGATTAACTTTAATCTAGAACTTATCCAAGATTCCTTGCCAATACACACAATACTGAGATCCCAAAGACAAGGGAACCCCAAGGTATATTAGGGGGAGAGAACCAATATGAAATATAAGGATCCTGGCAATCCTAATTTGAATAGGCTGGGGGGTATTGAAGAAATAGATGGAATATTTATCATCATTAATACACTAACCTAAAGCCTTCAAATAGATGTTTAAAAATCGCCTGAAGTTCCCAGCTTCACTAGTTCTGGCAATACCCATCAGCGCAGTATCATCCACAAACTAAAGGTGAGAATAGGGAGGAAGAGAGTCATTCCATATCCAACTGTAAATAAGACCCCTTCCCACTTGAGACTTAACAAATCTTCCAAGACCCTCTGCCATTAAAATGAATAAATAAGGAGACAGAGGGTCTCCTTGCTGAAGCCCCTGAGAAGCCCTGAACAAATCAGAAGGTTCCCTATTTATAAGAACTAAAAAGGAAGAAGAGGTCACACAACTCAAAATCCAATTCACACACTCCTCAACAAAGCCAAATGCCAAGAGAATTCTCTGTAAGAATTCCCAGCTCACCCGATCATAAACTTTAGCCATGTTGAGTTTTCTAAACATAGCCCTCTCCTTAGAATTAGCCATCAAATGAATCACTTCCATTTCCACCACTACACCATCCAAAATTTGTCTTCCTTCAACAAAACCCCCCTAATCCATAGATATCAAAGTGCTAAGAAGAGGCTTAAGTCTCTCTGCAATCAGCTTGGTAAAGATCTTATAGACAACATTACATAGTGCAATAGGTCTGAATTGAGTCAACTGATTAGCTCCCTCCTACTTAGGAATGAATGCCAAAAAGGTAGAATTCATGGACTTGAGCATCTGTTTATTCTGATGAGATTCTAGAACCACCTCAAGGAGATCAAACTTTATTATTTCCCAAAATTCTTGAAAAAACTCAATCAAAAACCCATCAGGGCTAGGAGCCTTACCAATTTTCATGTTAAACACCACCCCCTCCACCTCAGATAGAAAAATAGGCCGTAATAGAGCTTCATTCAAGAAAAAACAGGTGAGGAATGCAATCCAAGATCATCCTATCTTCATCCCTAGCAAAAATATCCTCCATAGAAAAGAGATTAGAAAAATAGTTTACTACAGCATTGGAAATATCAACATTGGATGAGAGATGAGCCCTTTTAGGCGAGATCAAAGAGGAGACAGAATTTCCTTGTCTCTGAGCCTTGACCAAATTATGAAATAATGCAGTGTTCCTATCCCCCTCCTTAAGCCAATCAATCTGAGATTTTTGCTTCCAGAAGATCTCCTCTCGAAGCTCCCACTCCTCTAATCCTTTAAGAGCCAAAGACTCAGCTTCACTAAGGTCAAATGTCCTCCCTTGATATCGAATCAACTGAGTTATCTTGTCTAACTTAGCCTGAGTAGCAATCTTCTGAGCCTGTAGGTTTCCAAAACAATTTTTATTCCACTTCTTAAGCCTGTACTTCACATGCTGAAGTCTCTTACAGAAAGTAAACATTACCGTCCCGTGGGCAAGCAACCCCTCATACCACCACCCCTCCATAAGGTCCTACAAAGAATGATCTCTTAACCACATTAACTAAAATTTAAAAGATGGATTTTTGGATACCCCATAAGCTGTAACTGAGAGCTTGATAGGCCAGTGATTAGAGCCTCTCCAATCAAGAATTTTAGAACTGGTAATCAACCTGTCATTCATCCAATAACATGAAACTAAAAATCTATCGAGCCTTTTAGAGATAGCCTCGGCACCACATCTCCTATTATTCCATGTAAAGATACCATTATTTGGCTTCACATCTATGAGATTCAAGGAATCTATCATATCCATGAAAAGATAAGTAGAGGGTTCTAACCTGGCAAATCCACCCCATTTTTCCTCTAAACTAATAACAGAATTAAAATCACTAGCCAAAATCCATGGGAGATATGGGTCTAAGGCTTGGATGTAGATAATATGAGCCCAAAGATTTGACTTGCCTGTAATATTAGTAGGAGCATAAATATTGGATAGAAGGCACCTTTCCCCAGTTGCCAAACAAGATGCAACCAAAGAGATAGACGATCGACTAGAAATCCACCATAAGGGGAGAACTTTCCTTGGGTTCCAAAAGAAAGCAACCCCCCCTAAACTATTTTGAGCTCCCACCCCTAGCCAATTTCCTTAGGGCTAGATGCGAGAAGCACAACTTTCCAAACCATCCACTGCAAGCTTAGTTTCCTGGATAAAAACCACATCAGGTAACTAAGAATCAATTAATCTACAAATAGCCTTTTTTCTAGGGATGTTGTTCGAACCCCTAACATTCCAAGATATAAAAATCATTTATGGGGGTGGGAAAATAGGAATCAATGGGTTTCACAGACCCTGACTCAACCAAAGTGTTCCCCATAATCTTGACCTTCTCTTGATCAGACTTTCTGCCACTCCTTAACGGTTTATCAAGAGGCCCCTTTTTAAAGGATTTCTATTGTAGGCCTAAAATAGGATGGGCTTTGCTACTCTTAACCAAATTAGAAGCCCCTTTAAGAATATGGGGATCTGAAACCCCCACAACTGAGCTCATCAATGCCTGTGACCCCTGGGTATCCCTAGTATCTTGAGCCTGAATAGGTAGATCCACATCAATCTAAACACTCTGAGGGTCCTCTAAAGAAAGTAGCTGATGCTCCTTCATTTCCCCTTCTTCTTGAACTTCTTGTAGTGCCTTATCCACAAAAGAAAGCTCAATTGGAATCCCTTCCTCCTGTACCAGGTCTTCAAGAACCTCAAATTTGTTGAAAATACCATCATTGTGTCTATCCATCTAGGTTCTCTTTTGACTTTTGCCTTTGTTACAGTATTTAACCTGAGTAAAGCCCTCATTATCCATAGGTATAGTAGAAGCAGGCACCTTGCCGTTATCCCCCTTAAGAGACCCAGATTCATCCAAGGGAGTGGGCTTAAATTTGGGGCATTTGCGGAGTAAATGGCCATATTAATGGAAAATACAACATCTAAATGGGAGGGTCTCATAATCTAGCTGTTGGATCCAAGAAGAGGATCCAATGCATATTTCCATAGAATTTGGTAATGGATTAGTTAAGTCAACTTCTACACAAATATGAGCATAAGATATTACCTTATGATCTTGAGTTTATGTAGCTACTCCCACAGGCTTTCCAAGAAGTAGTGAGATTAAGTGAAGAATATCTTCCCTCCAGAACTCCAAAGGAAGTCTTGTCAACTGAACCCACATAGGTACTCATGAGGGGATCTCTTTAGCTAAATTAAAGCCCGTGTGCCAAGGCTTGATGAAAAGTCCCACCTGGTTAAAGAAATAAGGGCCTCCTTCAAATGCCTTATTCCTATTTGACTTATAAGAGAAAATAACCAAAAAGTAATTGTTCGCTGCCAAAATAATCTCCATATCGCCTTTAGGATTCCAAACCTGATGAGCCCAAGAATCTAGCACAGGTAAGGGGAGCCAAAGGCCCAAAAATTTGTAAATAAGGGCATGTTTATGCCAATACTCAACATCCTCTGAAATCTACTTAGGTTGAATAACCAACACAGGTCGGTCTTCAGATCTTTCCAGACATCCATTTACTTTTTTAATTCAAGGCATCCCTTTAGAGGATGAGACCCCATCTCCCATTGTAGGTTTACTCATCTGACCTTTTCCATTGACCTGTGCTAAAGAAGACAGATCAACCATCTCCATATCCTTATAGGCAATCTGAGAGAGCACTAATCTTTGATTCTCCATAAGGCGAGCCCAATATCCACCAACAAAAAATGGGATAGGAATCCATAGTCCCAACCCCAAAAACCTCCAACCAAAATCTGACATATCACACCCAATAACAGAAGAACGCACTTACCCTAAACCAAGCTAGAATGCCCCATAACTAGCACCAAATCCCCTTGCCAAACACACAAAACAACCAGTCGCCACCATGAATGTGGAGCAGGAATAGCAGCTAGGGCACGCAGGCCCTAGCTCACAACCAAAACATGCCCATCACCATCATTATTTCCCTAACTTGTTTAGTATTTGTAAGTTCAATGCATTCTTCAATGAAGTTTTGTATATTATTATAACCTTTTTTTCATAATTTCTATCATATTTTTCATAAGTGGTTTTAGTTCTCATATTTGAATTTCTATGTGCAGTCATGGCTTATATTTGTAGTATGTTTAACTAGTAAATGCATTTATTGGCTACGTTTAAATGGAGACGAAGACAAATTTATATCAAAATAATGTTATTTTCTTCTAAAAATGAAATCATATAACAATATGGAACTTTTATATTCGATGAAATGTCTTTACATTGTGCATCCTACATTGCTCTAATAGATGAGCTAGGGTTATGTTTTTATTTACATGATTAAATAGGTGTATACATGGACATCAATTCTAAATACATTTATCATGAAAATTATAGGGGATAGGGATGTCCCTGAGATCTTCTCATTGAGCTACATGATGACATGAATTTCATGTATGTGTTGTTTCCAAATATTCACATTTATTACATAAACAAATGTCTTCAACAAGCATCATCATGGTAGAATAAAAATGAAATATGTGAAATCACTATGGATGCGTTTGCAATGCTTGGTTTAGAAGATGTTCTTGTGAACAATTTTTTTGATACTTTGACTAATTTTCCATTGGTCAACATAATTGTTGATGTTGACATGTACCGATTCTCATTTACTTATTGTCTAATGTTCACGTTTGTAGCTATCATACTATTATCCATTCTCTTCCCCTACTTGATGTAATGTTTAAAGGAAGTCATGAAAATATTTTTGGTATATCTATTTTAATTTTATCAATAAACAACAAACTTTAAACATATCTTTATACAAACTTTACTTTGACTTTTTATATGGTATCATGAAGTTCCTAATGTTTTGACATATGACACACTATAAAATATATTTATATCTTGAGTGGCCCAAGATGGGTTAAATGTAAGAGTGCATGCAAAACAACATAATTGAATGAGAGGTACAAGAAATGTATCCAAAAAGGGAATTCTCATGTTTTTTGATGCATATGAGTCTAAATACCCATTTTTATGATCTGTACATAGTTTTATGTTGTTTAGACCAAATTATGCTTATATTGTATGCATTATTTAATCATTATCATTTGTACATTGTACTATATGCTAGATAACTTTTAATTTATAAAAAAATTCCACTATAATAGATGGAAATTTACTTTCACTCAATACCAAAAGTACACTTGTAATTCATTCAATGGAATGTTATCCTTCTAGGTTAGAAAGGATGGCAAAAAGGTACAAACAAATAATGCACCTTGAACTATAGAATCTAGGTGAGGGTCCATTTGATTGCAGATGTATCAAGGGGGAAAATTTTCTTGATGTCAATGAGGAAAAATTGTGGGTTGCCATGGTTGAGTAGGATAGGGTTGACAACTTCATCAATTGAGACTCAAGAAGGGAGGTATTCCCTATAAATTTTCATGTTTCACATCACAAGAAAAAAATAGATTTTATTGGAAAGGATAGAAGGATCAATTCCACCTTTGAATATGTCATGTAAGCCACCTCACACTATAGATTGAAAAATGGTGTCTATTCAAATGCTATTATGTTCTTCTCATGTACACTTTTTTTCACTTTGCATGAATACAATATTTTGTTCACCATAATCATGCAACTATTGGTGTTCATATGGCCCTGATGACTTTTGGGAAATTGATTCCATGATAAAAGAGAAGTATTTAATGCATATAAGGTATAGTCATCATTGTTATTTTAGCACATGATGCATGGTCTATAGAATCTCTCATGTGATGATCACATAAAATCATGTAAAACACATAGACAATGAACGCAACTATTGCCATGACCAACAACATGAACAGTTCAAGGGAAAGAAACATTTTTTTCTCCTAACATCATCCTCCAAATTAATGAATGAGTTCTTAGGCTATTATTGTTTTGGATTTTTGTTGATGTTATTCACCCTAAACACCAAGAGATGGTACATGAGAAACTTGTATTTTTTAATGGTGAAACATAGTGGGATGATTTCTTGAGCAAGGATGACATATCAATAGAAAACTATTCATCAAGGAGGCAAAATATGTGTACAATACTAAATATTCAAAAAGTGTTTCGGAGTAGGCACTGGTGAATCTTGATAAGTTGTTTTTATATCAATAAGACAAGGGAGAATTTTATGTGGATGGGGAAATCCCCTTCATCTTGGGAATCCAACTACCATAACAACTAAAATGGTTGTTGAGATTTGGGAAGCATAGCTTATTGGTGATGTATGTAATGTTTGGAAAGAATTTAATGAAGGTATTATACCAATGTTTGTAAGAGTATTTGATAATATTAGTTTTTTTGATGTTTTTGATTATGATAGTTGTTCCAATGTTTTTATTTTTTCTTGTATAGTTATAATTGTACACACTATTGGCATTTGATTCCAAACATGATGGTGTGCCCATTACATAGGTCATTATGTCTCAGTCATGTACTATCAACATAGGATATTGAATGTAAATTATTCTTAAAAGAGTGAATTTTAAAGACATTGAATGGACAATCGGTGCCTTCATGGTTGATAATGTTGGTGTAGAGATAAAAGCTATGCATGTGCATTATCATTATTCTTACATGCATCATGGAGTTCATGTTTGGATTTTCATGGACACCATCCCAACCATATTCCATTATCTTATTCAAAACTACTATGTTATGCAGGGATACATTAAATTGTGAGGTCTAGTTATGCATTTGGAATGTTCATCGCATGTGGTCAAAGAATTTGATAGCAAAAGTGAAAGACAATGATGTAAGACATATGGTGTTTGTTGAGTTGGGGTTCATAATACATAGTTTTGAAGATGAAGACATAGATACAAGGGAGTCTATAAAGTTTGTATAAATATATCTCTCCTCTTAGGTTTCTTTTATTGAATACTAGGAATAACACTAGGCATACAAGGTTGAAATGTGGTCACAATATTGTCAGACACTTTCACATATTGGGTAAGAAACCAATGAAGCTATATAATCTTACCATTCCCATTTGAAATATAGTTTACTAAGCACAAAAAATAATTCTAC
Source organism: Torreya grandis (assembly GCA_037957365.1). Classification (NCBI taxonomy): domain Eukaryota; kingdom Viridiplantae; phylum Streptophyta; class Pinopsida; order Cupressales; family Taxaceae; genus Torreya; species Torreya grandis. Next base: position 144,831 of record JARHVA010004451.1, read on the forward strand.
ATATCACAAGGTGGATTGGTTGGTTCACCAACTAACAACATTAGTTTACATATATTATTGGTGGATATAGCTATGCAAGGACATTGGATTACAGAAGAACTTCAAAGTAGAAAGACTTGAAAATATTTCATGGGTATGGTAGTAGATCCTAGATTGTCATGTTACCTTTGATAATAGTGACCCTCATATGGAATGGATGAAAAGCACAAAATATTAGACATTACATTATCACATATTCAATGTAATGTTTCTATGTCGATGTGTAATTGTTTGCTTTCACTTTAAGGATAGACTTGCAAGCATGTGGCCAAGGTAGACCTGAAGAGAAAGATGACAAGCGAGGTAGTTGTAGAGGATGTAGACATAGTACATGGTGTTATTGAGATCATTAACAACATTAACATTTATTACCATGTAATTTTTTCCCCCCATATTGTATGCATTAAGAAATTCAAGGTGATTGTCATTTGTGTAATACATTTTCATTACCTAGGTCATAGACAATGGAGTTTGAATTGAAAATGATGGATAATAAGGAATGGATGTTATAGGTTTGAAAAAAAAATGCATGGTGTATCATATATGGATATGCAAGGATCAAGCCATGCACTAGAAGGTGTTGTAGCAAATCTAGTGGATGACATTGAAAACCATCTAAGGGAGGATGATAGTGTAAATCTCTAAGTTAATCACAATAATATGTTTTCCGTATTTTTTGTCATTAATAAATGGATGCTTTTCATTTTATGAATAGATCCTGTATACTTCTGGAGTTGATGATGTTGACACCCTGATATGTAGAAGACAAGAGACATTTGAGAGATGTTGTGTAGTATATAGAAGTGTATAAACTATGGAATTCTTCAAAAACTATATGGAACATGTTTATAAAAAGGTGAAAATCAAGGAAATATGAAATGCACAACACCTGATGGATCATTCATTTAAAAAAGTGTAGGATGGGCATAGAATTTACACTCATAAATAGAGATACTTCATAGAAAATATGAATAGACGTAGACATCAGAGCATGTCGTAGGAGACCATACTTTTTCCAAACCCACCTAATAAAAAACCAAAATGACAAGTCTAAGATGATGATATTAATAAGGTAGTGAAATGAGATATGGGTGGTTATAATAGAGATAATCCATCTTGATTATAGCCCTTTCTAGGTTTCAATGAAAACACAACAATAATAAATGCATGTACAATTAACAATAATATACTATTGTTATATATTTTGATGTAATTCTATTATTTTGATGTAGTTTCAATTGTATTTGAAACCATCTATTTTTTTTTTTGAAGGTGAATAGTTATCTTAGACTACCCACATGTGGTAACATATTGGATAAATATACTATCTCTTAAAGGATTTTATGAATGATATTTAAATCTAATCTAATGAATGCATAAAAAGTACTCATAATTATGAAATTTAAATATGTCCACATATCATAGACATAGGTATGAAATAGGAATGTATATCAAAGGCAATACAAAGAACAAAAGTAATTATAAATGGAATTCATGGAAAAAGTTATCACAACACATATGACAACACTATTTGAATGCAATTTTTTTAAGAATCATTATGGTTCATCTCCTCCTAGGAAAAACAAGTTGATGTTTTAAATATTGTACATGTAATGGTCTTAGAGAAAAAATGTATCTAGAGTAATATAATTTGAAAGATGTAGCTACAAAGTTTATAAATAGTGAGAATAGAGGTGTAGGAAGCTACACAAGACATGCATATCTAGCTCTAGTTCTAAGAAATATCCACATAAGAAAGAAACCAGAGACTTCAAACAAGTAAATAATTGAAATAAGAAGATGAATACACTATTATTGAACATTAAAATGATAAATCTGATGTAAAACCTAAGATTATCACCTCTTCTAACTTTTGTAAAGTTATCCATTATTTTATATAAACAAATAATATTACTGATAAGAGTTACTCTTAGACATCTCTAAAGATTTCCCTTGAATAAAAGAACTAGTTTTAAACCATGGAAGCTAAACTTATCTAGCTACTTATTAATGCTTGAAAGTAATTCACCAAACCCAATAGGATCTTACACTAATAAAAGGCTACGAAACTTTCATATTGATAACATTTGTTTAAAATGTGAAAATTTAACCAAGCAGGTGATTGTACCATATATTAAAAAGCTTTCATGATTAAAATATCATAATTCATGACACATGTTACAATGTTTCATCTTCTTTGTGTATATTCAAGGCTTCAAAATCATAAGCTCATTTATAATTTAAGTTTTGGCATAATGTGCATTTTTACAACCAACCATTATGTTGCATTCTTGAGTGGGTGTAAAAAAAAGACAAAGGTCTCTAATAAAGAAGCCTTGAAATTTTCCTTTAGGTTTTCAATCCTCCAATTTTGAGTTTTCCATCTCCTAGCTTCTACATGTATGAAATCCACTAAAAACCTTTTGATTCACTTTTATGTCATCATTCCCCATATTCATACAAAATTTTATATCCCAACTCTTAATCTACCTACTAAAATGTATATTTGGTCAACAAACCCTATGTAGGTTTTGTACATAGGCCAAGGAGGACTCATTAAGGTTGTCATGCATAGAAAAGGGGCTTAAACATTGAAAGTGGATGAATTAGGACTGTCTAATCAAAACACACTAAAACACATTGGATTTAAGCTTTCCAAGGTCACAAATATGCTTGAATCCTTGAATCTAAACTTGATTGTGCTTAAAAATGACAACCTATAGAATTGAGACAACATAAAATGAAGTATAAATCAATTCTTACTCTTTCTATTCTATCTCAAGACCTTCAACATCTTATATTCACCTATGCAAAAGATACTAATCCTACAGTAAGCAGTAACATTCATTTCTTGGATACAAAAGGGTCTTACCTCTTCTTTTCAAATTGATTTTCTATCTCAAGACAAGGTATAGGTAGAGTCATGAAGTTTTAATGGTTATAAGCTATTTTTAACCTTTCACATTAGGCTTGGGTATTCAAAGGATCCTTATAAAATTAATGACAAAATTTAGTTATAATTTAAGACCTTAAATGATGCATAGGTACTTGGGAAAAGTATCAACATCATTATCTCATGGGTCTATACTTGCTTGATTTCATTCACACTACCTTTTTTTGTTCACAAACTCCAAACTTCTCCAATATCTCACTAATTACTCATTAGACTCATTATCCTCCTTTTATTTAATCTACCATTAAACAACTTTGGGGAACATTTTTCAGTGTTATTATAACCTACATAATTCTTTCATTCATCCATTGTACTCATTATATTCATAGATATATTTCTTTTCACTTTCCTCACTCACTATACTCACACTAGTCAGTCTTCTCTTGGTTTAACACACCAAATCTTGACATTGGTGTCATGGACTTAGTCTGCCACCTTGGATGAGTTCCCCTAGTTAAAACATACTTGTTTTGATCATCCCTCTTAAACTATCATTCACACTTCATCCTTCATTCTCACTCTATCTCCTTACAGGTCTCCATAATGTTTTTAGGTATAAATCCACACATAGTTATTACTTCCTTTTTTATCTTCTTCCCAATTATGCCTTTATTCCCCTTCCATAAACCTATAGTACAAATTCCATACTATACAAACCTATCATCAATCCTCAACCTTGATAATATTTTTGAGGGCATCAAGTAAAACTATAATATGAAGTTTGATTAAATTCTACTAGCTCATTCAAAATTTATGGCCTTTTAAGTTTTGGAAACCCTAGTCAAGCTAGTGTTAAGGCTTGTACAGGCCGAGAGGAGTTGAACTACCATATTTTTGATTTGGGATCCTTTCAATCCAAACTAAGACTTGTATATAGTTTAAGTTGGAATTATATATCTTATAACCCTTAATCAATATTTTCAAAGCTTGTAATCACCAAAACACAAAACTTTATGTTCTTAGAAGGATTATGTCAACAAGGGTTCAAAGATTTCATAAGTTTGAAGCCTATTTAAGATCCATTGAACAAATACATAAATTTTTTCTCACTTGTGTAGATCACACTAACTCTAAAGTAGTCATTTTTATTGATTTATTGAGAACCAAAAGACTTCACCCCTCCTTTCTAAATGACTGTCTATCTTAAGACATGCTACAAATAGAGTACTTAGGATAGATTAGGCTATTAAAAATCATGGATGGTCAACTTATACAAACACTCAGATTAATTAAGTTCACCTTTAGCTCATTATCAACTCAAAAACCATCTCAAACATATACAATCTGCCATTGTATACTATGTAAGAACAGGGGTTTCCTTGCTATATAATAGGGTTCATTTTTTATTTTGGATGGTATATTTACTATTTACTATTATAATTACATTCAAGATAACTTAAAATGTCTCATCATCAAATGTTACTTCCTAAAAACCACCTCAAGTAAAGACCATCACCTATACCTCAACACACATCATCAACTCACCTTTGCACTTTACTATTATAAGCATGTACATGATTCTTGAACAAATATGTCTTCTATTTGAATTTCCAATACTTTGAAACCCTGACTCAATCACTAGAGAATATATATTATCCCGAATAAATTAAATATATAGAACATAATTCTAATTCTTGTTTCACCAATCTAGAGTAGTTATTTAAATCCTTCTCTCCTTGACTTTTATTTGTATTCCATTCTCCAACCTAAAACTATACACAAACCACAACAAGATCATGGCCTCAAGACCTTCACAGATAATTTGTAAACAAGAATAGTTTATATGCTTATCCAAGAAGAGTAAATACAATAAAAACACTTTTCTTTACTCATGTAAATAAACCTTCATTACATGTACAGTTCATGAAAGGACTTGAACACCTTATTTAGAGATTTTACCATCTTCTTTGCATTAATCCCATAACTCTCCTTCTTGGATCTCTTTCTCTCCACTCCTACTCTCTCCCATCCTACCATTCACATACAACTCTCTTTCAATTTAACATCAAGTTGAATATATAAATAGAGATTTGTCACTTATTTTCCTTCAAACTACATAACCTAACATTCCATTATATGATGTTGATCACTTTCATTGTGACTGTATATGAAAATATAGACGTATACTAGTAGGTCTATGAAGGTATATTCATATTATGAAGGCATATTTATTATTTTGAGTTCCTATTGTAGTAATTTTATTAGTATTTAATGTTTTGATACATATTGTAGTGAAAAACATAAGAATTATCTATATTTCATAGATTGTATTTTGTTATTCACGTTATTCTTTCTTAGGTCTGTAATTAGTACAACTTGTATATTCGATTCTTGAAGATCATGATAAAATCATAAAATGACCTAAACTATGCTATAAAATCATTTTAAACTACTTATCTAATAGTGAGACACCTTTAAATAATATTGAGAGTCAAATAATAAAGCAAACCTTCAATTCACATTCCCTTTTAGGTCTATTCTACCTTCTACATAGTCAACTTGTAAATGAACTTCTTCAAGATTATAAAACCTAAAATAACTTATAACTCATTATAAAAACATTTTATGGTGATAAAATATCTTGAAAAAACATTTATATAGGATTTGGAGTCAAAATATATCAATAAGCAACCATTTCCATACTTTTCTAGGTCTTTGAACATGCACCTACAAAGGTTCTGAACATAGTCATTTGTTCATTCATAAATAAATTAAATACACAAGATGAAGTAAGAAATTGGTGGAAAATAAACATAAATTTTATAGATTAAAATTTTAATAAGCATATGTTTCAATTTATTTCCATCTAAAGTCATAAGAATACATGGAATACTAGACACATAAGTTATTACTCACAACTAATTATCATTGTTCGTGTATGGAATACCATGTGTATTGGTAGACATACCATTGGATTGTGAAAAAAGATATATAAGTCTACCTTCAAAATATATATCTGGTGCTCATATATGGAAACTATTACTTTGTTATTCTATTACATGGCCCACACATTCTCTGCCCTTGCACCATGGAGTACTTTTGTGTAGGCATGGGAAGCTTCTAGATTGAAAAAAAATATTTTAGCATTCATCTTCTCATCCCTCATTGTGTGAAGTGCATGGTGTAACTTATCAGCCTATCTAATCTTCTCATCCAACAAAATTTCTAAATTTATAACCTTTGCACTTTCATTATCAAGAAGCTTGAATAAAAACTAGTTTTCCCTCTTGAGTGATTATTTTTTATAGATGCTAGTGACAATTGCAAACCAAGATTTTGTTTTTTGCCCATTGTTTTCTTGTATCTCATCCTTAAGAAAATTTATTCCATGTCATTAAATTTATAATCCACATTATCTTCTATATTTGGGACTTCATCTAAAAAAAATACATGTGAAATTTAATGATAACATTCAATATTTTTAGCATAAATTAGCTCAAAAAAAGTTAGACATAAATGAGGGTCCATGAGAATATTCAAAAGCTAATAAAATCCAATTTTTTATATTATGAATAATTTCATTAAGAAATAGAGTTTTTAAACTTAAGTGAAAACAATCAAATCATTATATTATCCCAATGTTGACAAATGAAAAAATTGGGCATGTTGAATGTGGAGCCCGTTTCAACACCCCTAAGGTAAAAATAAAATTACCAGGGCAATTTTATCATGTAATTTTTAATTTCATAAATGGTGGGGCATATTTTTGAGTATGATAACCACTTCCCACATTTGTGTAATGTTTTATGGAGAAGTGGGTAAGGTGTTGAGAGAATTGAGGGATTATGTTTATCCTAGGTGGTTGTAACCTCCCTTATTTGTATGAGATACAGTTATCTCCATGGTATGGTGCATTTTTCAAGGGATTTTGGAAAGAATAAATAGGGTTGAGAGGAAACACATTAAGAATTTCATTTTGCATCTCATTTTTTAAGCTTTGTATTCTCTCTTCGATTGATGTGATCGGTTTTGAGGTGTAACTTAGCATCTCAAGAATTTTAGTGTGAATTCATGTTGGAAAAAGTTATCTCTATGAGAGGTTTATTGTTGAGATTTATATTGTACTATTGTTTATAATATTATAGAGAGATTTTTGGTGGACGTATCCCACATTAGGTGAACCATGTTATATTTTTGTTATGTGTGTATTTGCTTAGATCTAAATATCCTATTATATGTCTCTACTATTGTGATTTTGAGGAATGAATTTTGCATTGCATGTTATTATATAATTAATAACTTAGTCCTAACAACTGGTATCAGAGCTAGCTTTAATGGTGAATCATAGAGAAGATATTAGTTTGAGTGGGAGCTATGATAGATAATGGTAGATCTAGAGTTGAAAAATTCAATGGGTAGAATTTTGGATTATGGAAGATGCAGATGGAGGATTACTTGTTTTAGAAGGATCTTCATCACCCTTTGATGGGGAAAATAGGCCAAAATTTAGTTATGGATTAAACATATTGGAATTTGATTGATAAGAAAGCATTGGGAGCAATAATGTTGTGCCTTGCATCTTCCATTGCCTTTAATATTTTAGAGGAGATGACCACATTTAGTTTGATGAAGAAATTAGGGGATTTATAAGAAAAACCCTCTATTTCTAATAAAATGTTTATGATGAAAAGGTTATTTAATATGAAAATGTGAAAATGGTTCTGTAGCTAATAATTTGAATGATTTTAATACATTTGTGAGTATGCTAACTTATATTGGTATTAAATTTGAAGCTGAAGTTAAGGCTTTATTGATTTTGTGCTCCTTACCTAATAGTTGGGATAGCTTGTTTATGGCTATAAGTAATGGCATCCCTAATAAGGGAAGTTTAAAGTTTGAGGATGTTATAGGTGTGGTTTTTAGCAAGGATATATGAAGGAAGAACACCAAGGAATCATCTTTAGGGAATAATTTTATGGTGGAGACTAGAGGGAGATAAAAGGATAGAAGCAAAGGAAACCATGGAGTGTCAAAGGGTCAGGGAAGATATACATCTAGATCTAAGATGGTGTGCTGGTAGTGTGGGAAAAGAGGACACACAAAGAAGGAATGTTGGAAACTTTGGGACAAGAAGACCAAACATGAGAAGATCAAGGAGGTAAATATGATAATAGGTACTGTTAGTCATGATGCTTTAATTATTTCCTTGGATAATGTTTTTAAATCTTGGGTTTTAGATTTAGGTGATTCTTTTCATACCACCTGACATAGGCATCATTTTACTGATTATGTTTAAGGAAGTTTTGGACATGTTTATCTTGGTGATGATAAACCATTCATTATAGTAGGGAAACGTTGTGTTTAGGTGAATATGTAGAATGGGAACACATGGATACTAAAAGATGTCAGACATGTCCCATAATTAAGGTAGAATTTAATATTAGTGGGGAATTTGGATAGTGAGGGATCTTTGGTGATGTTTACAATAGACTCTTGGAAAGTTACCAAGGGTGATCTTGTGGTTGCAAGAGGTAAGAATGTTAGCACTTTGTATTTGAATAGTAGTGTTGATCACTATAATTTAGTTGCTACAAATGGATATGTAACTTTATGGCACTACAAGCTTGATCATATGAGCCAAAATGGCATGGAGATATTGAAAGACAAGTTACTTAGATTGAAATAGGTTGATTTGGACTTCTGTGATGATTGTGTACATGACAAGCAGAAGTGAGTTAAGCTCCTAAGGGTTGGACCTACAAAGAAGGAGAATAAGTTAGAGTTGGTTCACTTAGATGTATGGGGGCTAGCTTAGTTATCTTTTATTGGTGGTTCAAATTGTTACATTACATTTATTGATGATTCAACTAGGAAAGTTTAGGTTTATTGCATTAAGAAGAAATCTCATGTGTTTGAAACATTAAAGAGGTTGAAAGTTTTGGTTGAGAATGAAACATTTCTCAAGTTGAAATGTCTCAGGTCAGACAATGGAGGTGATTATTATGGTAAAGAATTTGATGATTATTGTTCACAAAATGGAATTCATAGGCAAAGGGTAGTTCCATGGATGCCACACGAGAATGGAGTGTCAGAGAGGATAAACAACACAATCATGGAGTGTGATAGGAGCATGAGGTTGCATGTAGAGCTGCCACTAATATTTTGGCTGGAAGCATTTATCATAACAATATATCTGATTAAAAAAGCACCTTCAGTGCCTTTAGATGGAGGCATACTTGAGGAAGCTTGGTCTGGTAAGTGTTAGGGTGTGGAGGTAAAAGCTTCACCAAAGGAGTGCATTACCAATGTTGCAGGTTTACACAGTCACTGGCGTCAGTTAGGAGCAGTTCAAGAGATGCCAACATCAGCAGGAATTGGCTGACGTCAGTCACAGGAAAATAGGTAGGAATCGACGTCAGTTACCTATGCGTCTAGAAAGCTATTTTTGAGGATAAAATTGAGTGTTTGCATGATGGGATTAATTCATAGTCTTCAGTCCACATCTCTATTATTAGTAAGACTGTTTTAGAGCCCTTGTTTAAGAGGCATAACTATTGGTTGTAAATGCATGCTCAAGTTTCTTAATTCTATATGTAGGATTAGATCTTCTTAGCTTATTGTAGTGTAGAGTATTGTAATGTTGAACAATACAGAATTGTACGTGTGAATCATTCCAGGTTGTTGGAGTTGATTGTACTTGAGAGAGAGAGAAAGAGATCTAGAGAGAGATCTATACATCTAAGAGAGGTGTGGAAGAAAGAAGTTTATTCAATTGTATTCCTTCTGTAAAGAGTTTAATACAAGTTTTCAGGGTGGTTTCTTGTATCTCTTGTTCTTTGCTATTATCTGATTCTAGTTACTTATCATTCTAATTTAATTCCACGTTTATTGCTTTCATAAGTGTAATCAAATTCTTGGTTGATCCCCAACAAGTGGTATCAGAGCTCAGGTTCACTAACATGTGGTTCAGATCTGTGTAGTGTGTATTGATTACAGGTTACTCACAGGGGTTTCTACAGGGATTTCTATTTGAGTGGGAGAAGCAATGGCAGAAGAAAGTAAACTGAGAATGGAGAAGTTTAATGGCAAAAAGTATCAACATTGGAGAATGCAGATAGAGGATTATCTGTATCAGAAAGATCTATACTTAACGTTGGGTGGGATTGCAAAGAAGCCCACAGACATGGATGATGAAGAATGGAAAGTTCTTGATAGAAAGGCTCTGGGGTCTATAAGACTGAGTCTAGCATCTATTGTGATATCTAATTTATCACAGGCAAAGTCTATGGTAGAGTTAATGACTACTTTAGCAAATTTGTATGAAAAACCCTCAGCTTCTAATAAGGTATATCTTATGAAGCAGTTATTTAATTTGCATATGCAGGAAGGTGGATCTGTGTCTAATCATCTAAATGATTTCCATGGAATTGTAAATCAATTAAGTTTAGTCAAAATTGTGTTTGATGATGAAATTAAAGCTCTTTTAATATTATGTTCTTTACCTGAAAGCTAGCATAACTTAGTAATGGCAGTTAGTAATACTGCATCTGCATCAAATATTTTAAAAGTAGAGGATGTTATTAGTGTTATCTTGAATGAGGAAATTCATAGAAAAAGCACAGAGGAAACATCAGGGAATGCTTTAAGTTTTGAGAGCAAGGGAAGGCAAAAAGAGAAGAGCAAGAAAAGGAAATCAAGGTCTAAATCTAAGGTGAGAGGTAGATCCAAATCCAGAAATGACAAGAAGCCACAATGTTGGAATTGTGGAAAGATGGGGCACATAAGCAGAGATTGTGGTCAAAGCCTAAGGAGGACAATCAGCACGAAGGAAAGGAAGAAGCAAAGGTTGCAAGTATTGCACAAGATGCTTTAATATTCTCTTTGCATAATAATATAGAATCTTGGGTTTTAGATTCTGGTGCATCTTTTCATGCTACCCCTAATAGAGAATATTTTAGTGACTATATCCATGGAGATTTTGGAATAGTGTATTTAGGGGATGATGAGCCTTGTAAAATTATTGGTAAAGGTAAAGTGCAGCTGAAAATGCAGAATGGAAACACATGGGTGTTGAGAGATGTTATGCATGTTCCTAGCTTGAAGAGGAATTTGATTTTTGCAGGAAAGTTAGGGGATGAGGGTTGTATAGTAACTCTCACAGATGAATCTTGGAAGGTGACCAAGGGTGCACTTGTTATGGCTAGAATTAAGAGAGTAGGCACTCTCTATTTATGTAATTGTATTACTGATATTTCTCCTTCTGTATTATCTACTTTAGATGTAGATGCAAAGTTGTGGCATCAAAGGCTTGGCCACATGAGTGAGAAGGGAATGACAATTCTTAAGTCAAAAGGTATGTTTCTAGATTTGAAAAGCATAGATCTAGATTTCTGTGAAGACTATATTTTTGGAAAACAGAAGAGAGTGAGTTTTCTTAAGACTGGGTCAACAAAGAAGAAGCACAAATTACAGCTTGTTCACACAGACGTGTGGGGACCAACCCAAGTTGCTTCTATTGGAGGATCTCAATACTATATTTCCTTCATAGATGATGCTACTAGAAAGGTATGGGTCTATTGTATTAAGAAAAAATCTGATGTTTTTGACACATTTAAGATTTGGAAAGCTATGGTTGAGAATGAAACAGACAGAAGATTGAAGTGACTGAGATCTAATAATGGTGGTGAGTTCTGCAGCTATAAGTTCAACTAGTATTGTTATATGCATGGAATCAATAGGCAAAGGATGGTTCCAAGGACACCTCAGCAAAATGGAGTTGCTGAAAGGATGAACAAAATAATCATGGAGTGTGCAAGGTGTATGAGATTGCATGCTAGTTTGCCCTTAGAGTTTTGGGCAGAAGCTGTTGACACTACAGTGTACCTGATTAATAGATGACCCTCTACAGCTCTAGATGGTGGAATTCCATAAGAGGCATGGACAGGTAAAAAGGTAGATATCTCATTTCTCAAAGTTTTTAGTTGTGAAGCCTTTATGCACATTGATAAGGAAAATAGAAAGAAGCTAGATGCTAAGTCTATGAGGTGCACATTTATTGGCTATGGCTTTGATAATTTCAGTTTCAGATTTTGGAATCTAGGAACTAATAAAATAATTAGGAGCCGTGATGTTGTTTTTAGTGAAAAAGTGATGTATAGTGATCAGCTGAAGAAGCTGAAACAATCTGGGCAGAGCAATGGAGAATTGGACAAGGTGATAGTCCAAAATGAGCTCGCAGGAAGAAGAAATAATCACTTGCAGGAAAACATAGAGATCAACATCGGTAAGGCAGGAACCAACGTCGACAGAACAGGAACCGATGTCAGTCAGACAGTGACCGACGTCAGCCAAGAAGGAATCGACGTCGGTCAGGCAAAACTGACGTCGGCCAGTTACAGGCCTAGAAGTGATCGAGGTCGGTCACTGTCAGAGAATTTGGGCAGACAGCGTGTTGTGGATGAGTCTCAGACACCCATCAGGAGGTTAGAAAGAGTAATTAAACCTCTAATTCGATATTCCCCTTCATTATTCTATTTATTGCTAACTGATGGTGGAGAACCAGAGAGTTTTGATGAAGCAATATAGGTGGAATCCAAGGATCAGTGGGAGTGTGTCATAGTTGAGGAAATGGAGTCCTTGAAAGAGAACCAAACATGGGATTTGGTTGAGTTGCCAGCTGGTAAGAAGACACTGAAGAACAGATGGACCTATAGATTGAAAGAAGGTGAGAATGGAAAGATGAGATATAAGGCTAGGTTGGTAGTGAAAGGATTTGCACAAAAACTAGGTATTGATTTTGGTGAGATTTTTTCTCCTGTTGTTAAAATGACTTCTATACAGACTGTACTGTCTTTAGTTGTTATTGAAGATTTACATCTTGAGTAGCTTGATGTTAAGACAATGTTTCTTCATGGAGATTTGGATGAGGAAATTTATATGGAACAGCTGGAAGGATTTGAGGTCAAAGGTAAGGAGAAGTTAGTGTGCAGATTGAAGAAAAGCTTGTATGGCCTCAAGTAAGCTCCTAGACAGTGGTATTTGAGATTTGACAGGTTTATGACTGAGCATGGCTATAGTAGGTGTCAATCTGACCATTGTGTGTATTTTAAGAGATTAGATAATGGTAGATATATTATTCTATTGTTGTATGTAGATGATATGCTGGTTGCAGGATCACACATGCAAGATATCTCTGAGCTTAAGGTGAAACTAGCTCACACGTTTGCCATGAAGGATTTGGGAGCAGCAAAGAAAATCCTTGGCATGAGCATTAAGAGAGACAGGAAAAATCATAGGTTGATTTTGTCTCAAGAGGATTATGTGAACAAGGTGTTGAAACGGTTCAATATGCAGGATGCAAAATCGGTAAGCACACCTTTGGCTGGACATTTTAAGTTGAGTAAACAACAATGTCCTAATTCACATGATGAGGTAGAGTACATGGGTAGAGTTCCATATTCTTCTATAGTAGGGAGTTTAATGTATGCAATGGTGTGTACTAGACTGGATATTGCCCAAGCAGTGGGAGTTGTAAGTAAGTATATGGCCAATCTAGGGAAGGAGCACTGGAAAACAATTCAGTGGATCCTTAGATATCTGAGAGGAACCAAGAGTAGGCATTTATGCTATGGAGGTTTAGATACTTCTCTACATGGTTATGTAGATTCAGATATGGCAGGTGATTTGGATGGTAGGAGGAGCACCATAGGATATGTTTTCACTATTGGTGGAACGGCGGTTAGCTGGATATCAAAGTTGCAGAAGGTTGTTGCCTTGTCAACTATAGAAGTAGAGTATATTGTAGTCACAAAGGCTAGCAAAGAGATGATATGGATGACATGGTTCATGGAAGAGCTTGGAAAGGAGCAAGAGAGTTGCAAACTATACAGTGATATTCAGAGTGCAATCCATTTGGTTAAAAATTCAGCCTTTCGTTCAAGAACAAAGCATATATAGCTTAGGTACCACTTCATATGATAGGTATTGGAAGATGGTGAGTTGAAGTTGGAGAAGATCCATACAGATAAGAATCCTGTGGATATGTTAACCAAGCCGATTACAAAGGAGAAGTTGAATCTTCATTCAACTTTCATTGGTCTTCATGATTGAGTTGAAGATGGAGGAGCTAGAAGATGTTGCTGTACAGGTACTGGTGCAGCTATTTATATCCAAGTGGGAGATTGTTAGGGTGTGGAGCTAAAATCTTCACCAAAGGAGCGCATTACCAAAGTTGCAAGTTTACACATTCACCAGCGTCGGTCAGGAGCGACCGACGTCGGTCAGGAGCAGTTCAAGAGATGCCGATGACGGCAATAATCGGTCGACGTCGGTCACAGGCAAATAGGCAAGAACTAACATCGATTACTTGTGTGTCCAGAAAGCTATTTCTGAGGACAGAACTGAGTGTTTGCATGATGGGATTAAGTCATAGTCTTAAGTCCGCATCTCTATTATTAGTAAGACTGTTTTAGAGCCCTTGTTTAAGAGGCATAACTGTTGGTTGTAAATGCATGCTTAAGCTTCCTAATTCTATATGTAGGATTAGATCTTCTTAGCTTATTGTAGTGTAGAGTATTGTAATGTTGAACAATACAGAATTGTACATGTGAATCATTCTAGGTTGTTGGAGTTGATTGTACTTGAGAGAGAGAGCTCTTGAGGGAAAGAGATCTAGAGAGAGATCTGTACATTTGAGAGAGGTGTGGAAGAAAGAAGTTTCTTCAATTGTATTCCTTCTATAAAGAGTTTAATACAAGTTTAGGGTGGTTTCTTGTATCTCTTGTTCTTTACTATTATCTTATTCTAGTTACTTATCATTCTGATTTAATTCCGCATTTATTGCTTTCATAAGTGTAATCAAATTGTTGGTTGATCTCCAACAGTAAGAAAGTTAATTATTCTTTTCTTAGGTTCTTTAGATGTGAGGCATTTGTTCATGTTGCCAAGAAATATAGGACCAAGTTAGAGGCTAAGTCTGAGAGATGCATATTTATTGGTTATGGTGAGGATGACTTTGGTTTCCAGGTTTGGAATCTTAGAGATAATAAATATTCCAATCTCAGGATGTTGTCTTTAAATAAAAAGTCATGTATAAGGATCAATTATAGGAATAGGAACAAAAAGAGTACATAGTGTTGGATGATATTATGAATGGTAAGGCGTCCAAGAAGATAGTTCAAGAACCTCCTACATAGGAGCCCCAAACTCCTATAGTAACAAGATCTTCTAGGGTAAGAAGAGATCCTTAACAAATTTTCCCATATTTGAGTTATTTTTTACTTATTGATAGTGGAGAACCAAAATGTTTTGAAGAAGTAATGCATGTGAATGCTGAGAAGAAGTGGGAGCAAGTCATAGAAGAGGAACATAGTTCTCTCATATAGAACTAGATGTGTGATTTGGTGAAAGTACCTAAGGGCAAGAGAGCATTACATAACAAGTGGGTATATAAAATCAAAGAAGAGGATGGAGGAAAGAAAAGGTACAAGGCCTGATTGGTGGTCAAGGGTTTTTCATAAAAGAAAGGTATTGATTTTGATGAGATTTTTTCTTCTATTATTAAGATGAACTCTATTAAAACTATGCTTGGTATATTTTTAGTAGAGGATTTGCACTTAGAACAATCAGATGTGAAGACTATGCTCCTTCATGGTGATTTGGAGGAGGAATTATATATGAAATAGTCATAGGGTTATGAGGTCAAAGGAAAGGAGAAATTGGTGTGTAGACTAAAGAAGAACTTGTATGGCCTAAAAAAATCTTCATGATAATGTTATAAGAAGATTGATAGTTTTATGTTAGAACATGGTTACCCCAGGTGTCATTCTAACCATTGCATGTATGTCAAGATTTTTGAGGATGGTAATTATATTATTATATGCTTGTATGGAGATAACATGTTGGTTGTAGGAAAGAACATGCAACATATTCAAGTACTCAAGAAAAACTTGGTGATTTATTTTTTATGAAGGACTTGGGTGTAGCAAAGCAAATCCTTGGTATGAGGATAACTCGAGACAGGAAGGAGAGGAAGTTGATCTTATCCTAGGAAGAGTACATAAAGAAATTTTTGGAGAGGTTTAGTATGTAGGATGCTAAGCCGATTGGGACTCCTTTGGCAGGGCATTTCAGATTATCAAAGGAGCAATGTCCCAAGATAAAAGAAGAAAAGATAAATATGTCCAAGTTGCTTTACTCATCAATGGTTGGTAGCTTGATGTATGTTATGGTTTGTACTAGGATAGATATTTTCCATGCAGTGGGAGTATTAAGTAGGTACATGAGTAATCTAGGTTATGAGCATTGACAAGCAGTTAAGTGGATTGTTCAATATTTGAGAGGAACCATGGGCACAACATTGTGCTTTGGTGGATCAAACACCACCTTGTGTGGTTATGTGGACCTGGATATGGATGGGGATGTTGATACTATGAGTATGACAAGTTATGTATTTACTATCAAGGATGCATCGGTTAGTTGGATTTCTCAGATACAGAAGGTTGTGGATTTATCAACCACAAAGGTTGAATATGTTACTGCTATAGAGGCTAACAAGGAGATGATTTAGTTATAATAGTTAATTAATGAGTTGGCCCATAAGTAAGAAGCTGGTGGAATACATAGTGATATTTAGAGTGCTATATATTTAGCCAAGAACTTCAATTTCCACTTGAGGATGAAGCACATATAGTTGCAGTATCATTTCATCAAGACAACTTTGGAGGAAAATATGATGAAGCTAGAAAGGATACATACGAGCCATAATCTTGTGGATATGATGACCAAGGTACTCACATTATATAATTTAAGGTTATGTTCAACATTGATTGGTATTCATGAAGATCATGGAGGAGTGTTAAATTTTTTTCAAGGAGAAACAAATTCTAAGTGGGAGATTGTTGAATGTGGAGCATATTTCAACACTCATAAGGTAAAAATAAAATTACTAAGGAAATTTTAACATGTAGTTTTTAATTTCAAAAATGGTGGGGTTTATTTTTGAGTATGCTAACCAATTCCCACATTTGTGGCACATTTTATGGGAAAGTGGGTAACGTGTTGAGAGAATTAGGGGATTATTTTTATCCTAGGTGGTTGTAACCTCCCTTATTTGGTGTGGATATGGTTATCTCCATGGTATGGTGCATTTTTCAAGGGATTTTGGAAAGTATAAATAGGGGTGAGGGAAAACACATTAAGCATTGCATTTTTCATCTCATTTTTTGAGCTTTGTATTCTCTCTTTGATCGGTGTGTGTTTGAGGTGTAGCTTAGCATCTTGGGAATTCTAATGTGAATTCATGTTGGAGAAAATTATCTTTGTGAGAGGTTTCTTGTTGAGAGTTATCTTATACTCTTGTTTATAATATTTTAGAGAGCTTATTGGTGGACATAACCCACATTGGGTGAGCTAAATTATATTGTTTTTATGTGTGTATTTGTTTTGATCTAAATTTCCTTTCATATGTCTTTGTTGTTGTGATTTTGATGAATGAATTATGTGTTCATGTTATTTCATAATTAATCACTTATTCCTAATAGGGCAATTGAAATGGATAGTATTGCATATCACAATGACTAATGATGAATTTTAAAATTAATTTGAAACACCAAAAACCAATAGATAATACCATCATTATTTACCCTTAGCATGATCATTCTAATGTATTGGAATGTTACCCCATTCCTTCTCACCCCTCCTACCCTGCCTCGAGCCATAACCCATATACATCAAATATT
>JARHVA010004451.1:167500-212500 GCA_037957365.1 Torreya grandis
CTTAAAGAAATCATCGTAAAGTCACCATGAAATTACAATGGTGTGCTAAAGCCCATGGTAATCCAAATACTTGGAAATGTAACATAGTAATCATGAAATAATTAGGGTAACCACTGTTCATGAAATTGACAGCCTATATTGAAAGTGTAGATTATGAGCCTCCAACAAGGCAATGTACATATGAGAAGGCATTACATTTTCTCTAGATAGTGTAAGGTTAGAAAGTAGAGATTATCTTTCACATTATAGAAACATAACATACCAATTCATTTGGAAATAATAGATATACTATGGTAATGCCTCATGTGGTGATTCAAGGACAAGCTAATTGAACCTTTGTATGTAGTAGATGAGATAGAGAAAATATAATGGATACATTACATTTTGAAAACTTTAAAAGAACAATAACATGATTTTTGTAATTTTAAAAGGTTAGCAATAGTATTTTTGAAGATTGGAATATCAAGTCCATGGAGATTGTATGCAAAAAAATAGATTTCAGTTGTAGCTTCAATGAAAGAGGTTGATGCCAATATTTAATAATCTCAATGAATATTCTAAACGAATAAGTCAACAATAGTAAGTATACACTATAGAATACAATGGGAGTACAATAAACATGTATTCACATAATATTACAAAGTGGAAGTCTGTACAAACACATGAAATATGATAAGAGTAACACTTTCAATGTACGTAAAAGAACACATACATGATGACCCCATCACAAAGAACTATGAATCTTCATCCATCCACAAACCTCGTAAACAAGAATAGAGTATATTTAGGCACTTGAAAGAATAAATAAAAATGAATTTATGAATAAAACACATGAATTAAACACAAATCTCAAGATATTAAATCTTGGAAAATACTATAGAGGCTCATATACAACCATTTATACCTTGTTAAACAACTTTATTTGCCAAATTCCTAGTGCATATGACTCTGCATATGAGATCTTCTCCTTATGTATAAAATCAACTTATTAATATAGATAAAATCCAAGGTGAACTTAACATTATGTATAGTGGGCCTCTGGTAAGGAGAAATAGGGCTCGAGAAATAGTAGGTATAGTTAAATTAAAGACAAATGTCCTTTTAAAGGATTTATTAGAATCTTCACTATTTTTTTTTGCATTTTCTTCTAAATTATTTATGCTCTTTGGCACCTTCATGTAAAGGAGGCTTACGAACACATTGTGAATGTGCTTGTCTGAAGCATTTTCCATTTTTCCACATATCTATTCTTATTTCATATGTTTTGGATTTTGTCTGTGTTAATAAGTTCGCGGTTCAAATTTTTCACATTTTGTAAAAACTATATGATTTCTTTCCTTGTTGAGCTTATTCCTTGGTTGGTTATAGTGAATGTCCACTTGTTCTTATCAAAACAGAGGCTCTATTTTTAATGGGGTTGTAGAACTCTATTGGTTAAAATCCTAATGCAAGGTTATATGCACATTTAGCCCACAAAATGGACCATATTAGTTGTTAATTCATTAAGCTTAACCTTATACCATTTTCACATTTTATGCATAGTCATATACACATTTTATACATCCCTAATCTACTATGATCACAAATATGAATGAATCTATTAAAATGATAAAACCTAGTATAATAAACTCATTTAAAATAATTATTGGCTGGTTTATCAACTTTTATCAAATTTGAAAACTTGGTAGAATGGACTACTTTAAAACTTGGGATAAAACATAGAAGTTTTTGACCTTATTTTGACTACCTTTGCTTGAGTTGTCTCCCTTTACCTTGTATCCAGTAATGAATGAATGGTAAATGACATATATTTAGCCTTTAAGATTTAGCCAAACAATATTAGGGCCATAGGAGGTTAATGTTTAATGATAACAAGGCATGATAATTAGGGTTTACTATCAAATCATTTATATGCTACACTAGGTCCATGCCATGTGGTAAGATGAGTGACATCTATTCACTCATGATTCACAATGTTGATGTCTTGGTGGTTAGTGTAGATTATGGTGATGGTCATCGGTATCAATGACTATGTTGGTGGTGGAATTGATGGTAACCTTGGTGGGCTCGATTAGTGGCAGTCAGTACCAACATTGGTGATGACCAGTGAAGACCATCTGGGTAATGACTAATGAAGATCGAGAGTTGATGCCATCACACCAGTAGTTAATGCATGTTGTTTAAGATTGCCCCTAATAATAGGGTGTCAATTAACTCTCTTAGAGTAATAGATAATTGACAAAGAAAACTTGAACTTATTTTTTAACATTACTAAGAATAGTGTGGGGTCTATCTCTCATAGAACTATAGATAAATAAGAAAGCAAAAACATAGTTAATTTTTATATTTTTCTTATTAGATTACCCTTGTTTTAATGTTTTAAAAAATGGGTTTAGATTAATTATCACCCCCAAGTATATTCTTAAAGAATACTTCTTAGTATAAATTTAAAATGTGTTGATTATATTCCCTATTGATTTAACTCCAGAGTTGAGAAATGATTTTGTTGTGGTTTTAAGGTAAGCCAAACCCCCAATGTCAAAAATCTCTAGGAAGAATATATCACCTTGTAGAATCTTAGTTCAAATCATAATATTATTATTTTTTAAGCAGGTAAGAAGAATGTCATAGGAATTTTAAATTAGAGTGATTATAACATGAATATTTTTGACCAATTATAGTATAACATGAACTATAAAGTGTTAAATTCTATCCTAATTTATAAAATATCTAGGAATTATGAAGAATGTTACAAATCAATCCTCTTTTGATGAAAAAATGAGGAAATGACTCCTTCCTAAAAATGATACCACTGCTATAATTTATGGTGCCCCAAAAATGCAAAAGGAAATTGTCCCAATTATACCTATCATTGATACCAATGACTCACCCATGCGTCCCTTAGCCTCATTCTTACCTAGTAAACTTTAACCATTATTATGAAAATATTCTTCCATCATCAAAAACTCCATGAATTTTATTGATTTAGGACATTCTAGTAATCTTTGATGTTATTTCACTCTTCACAAAGGTGCATATTGATGACATAATTAGAGTGATAGGTACTCACATTGATGAGGAGACAATGTCAATAGTATCACTTTATTTAAATTCCATCTTTATTAATTTTTAAGGGGTTAGTTTTGAAAAAAATATAAGGCATTGTAATGGGTTCCCATCTCTCCCCCTTTGTATCCATTTTTTTCATGGAGTATTTCAAAGACTTAACTCTAAACTCCTTTCCCTTGAAATGTATCTGGTGGATATGATACATAGATGACACTCACGTAAAATGTCCATAGGTTTTAAATAAATTAGAGGACTTCCCTACCAATTTAAATAAGGTTGTTGACTTCATCAAGGTCACTAAAGAGATAAAACTTGAATGAAAATTCCATTCCTAGATGTCCTCCTCTCTAGGAAACAGGATTGATTTTTATCTTGATAGGATTATATGAAATCTACCCACACTGAGATCTACTTTGAAGTCAATTTTCACCATCATCACTTTCAAAAAACATGGATCCTTAAAACCCTCACCATGAGAGATTTGAAATCTGGAATGATGATCACCTTGAGAATGAAATCAACATTTGATTGGGTTTTTTAAAACTAATGGTTAAAAATGAAAATAAACATATAGAGCCTATAAATCATTTTGGAATACTCTTTCTGTACTTAGAATTCTAGTTGACATCCCTAATATACCTAAGACTTTCATACCCTATGTTGAATGAATTTCCAACAAAATTGAAAAAAATCTAAATAATAAGAACATCCATACCACCTTTTTCCCTCAAATAAAAATGAGGAGGTTAGTCAAGTCATAAAAAAATAATTTATAATTAACTCTTAGTAGTAGGGCCTATAAAATTTATTACTCTTACAAGATGCCATCTATTGGAGAGATAGGTTGTTATATCAACATAAGGGTAGCTAAACATGTTATAGATATAAACAAGGAAATATTAATCAAGTCAACTTTAACAAAACATTATTTTAAAACTTGTCATCATATTTGTACAAAGAATACCAAGTTGTTAGTCATAGAGGACCACTACTTTAAACATCATCTAAGATAATCCATAGATCTTTCGAGTATGATATAAATTAAATAGAGATGGTGGCTATAATTAATCCAATCTTGAGGAATTATTATTATTATTTTTTTAAATGATAATTTTTATTTGAACATCCTCATTTTAATTTCAATTCTCCAATGAGTGGTGTTATCATGGTTCTCATGACATCTCATTTCATGGCCCTACTTGTTTCCTCTTCATTCCATGTACTTTTGTCTCTCTTTATGTTAAATGTTTGTCACTATACTGAGGTCTTCTCTTATTTTTATTTGAAATTTTTAATTTTATAATTTAATTTCACCAGTTAATTTATATTTACTCTAGTAACTTAAAAACTAATTAAAAAACTATAACTCTTTTCATTGATACTTGGATTAATTTTTTAATGAATTTCTAACATATGAGAATGCAATTAATTTTATTTCAATCATTCATTGAAACATGATTCTTCTATTTTTGATCAATAATAAACCAAAATAAAATTCATTTAGTTTCCTTATCTCATTAAAATTCATTCAATGAAATTTTTTATTTGATATTTACTTTTTTAAATTATTAGATATACAACACACTATTATTAACATATATAAAATTTAAACTTAAAACTACAATCTAATCATGCTATTATCACATATTGATGATGGTTCATAAAGAGTGACTCAAAACACTAATTGATAAATCTCTTACATATTAACAAAAAATATTCTTCTTAGTTCAAAAATTATATTTTTCGATCATTTAAAACTATGATATATAAGAAATTACATATTTTTATGATTTAGAATCTTTTCAACATTTATAAATTTTTCATACAATGTGAATATTTTACATTCTAGTTATTTTTTTCATGATCTTATCTTTGAAATATAAAATAATTTTTTTTAAGATCTTCTTAGCTCTACAAAATTTACACTTGAAGTTTTACTCTTATACTTAATGTTAGAGGTACAAACCACCGGGGGGAGGGGGAGGTGAATTAGTGGTGGTAAATAATCCAATTAAAATTTTAAACCCTTTAAACACTCAAGCATTCAATACAAGCTTTCATGAAGAATTCAAGGTGTTTATAGAAATGAACAAATAGATAATGCAAGATTACACACATAACATAAGATATATGTGGGAAACTCTCTTAAGTAATAAAACCCACTCTCAAGCTTGAAAACACATGGACTACTTGTCCTATAAGAAGTATGAAAATATGAGACTTTAGTGAAACATTTATTCCACAAGGAGCACCTACCCTTAAGATGGCCAAGTACTTCTGACCAGACTTTAGTGAAACACCTATTCTAAAAGGAACACCTACCCCTAGGATGGTCAAATCCTTCTAACTATATTTTATTGAAACAACTATTCCATAAGGATTACCTATCCCTAGGATGGTTAAATCCTTTTGATTAGACTTTAGTGAAATACCTTTTCTAAAAGAAACACTTTCCCTTAGGATGGTCAAGTCCTTTTGATATAGATATTGATCACCCTCCCAACATGTATGATATGAACATTTCAACCTTTAAAATAATTTCTTCAACACCTAATGATGGACCTTTAAGTTTATCATTCTAAAAAAATGCCCTCTTTATCTCATACAAGCCTGTCATACAGGCATGCCACAATCTTTCTTCCTCTTCACTCAAACTTCCCTCATATACACACTCAAACCTATAAATCTTTCCTATATTCACTTCTCTCCACAATCTTCAAACCTTCAAGAGCACTATCTTTGACATTAGAAATATAACCTACAAGTCATACACATAGTCATCAACTTGCTCTACTGTATAACCCATCCACTAGGCACACACCTTTTCTTCTTTCCTTTTCTCTTCAACTCTTACACATGCCTCTTATTTCAAGTCTAGAAATTACCACCTTTTATTTCACCTTTTAAGAGCCATCATGATTATTATCTTCTAGGTCAGCCATAATAATTGTTTTATCCCTTAATCCATCTAACATATCTCAATAACATCCTCATAGGTCAGCGATAGCAACTATGGGTCACACTTAAGTAGCTATACCTTTCAAATAGGCCTTAGTAGCCATTATGGGTCTCATAGAGACCTATTTACCCATTTAACACTCCATCAAGAAAATTAGAAATATATGACCACTTAAATATGTATAAATCCATTCCATGTGATGTATTAGACATTCTCAAATGATTACAGTAATCAGAACACTCCTCTTTTTAAAGTAAAAAAGATCAATCTTTGACCTTATATACAAAAACATCATGAATGAAAACATATTCAACTTATAAGCATTTTTTCATACCAAATATCATTTTGTCAAACCATAAAAATCCATATAGATAATCCTAAAGTAGTCTAAAACACTCTCCAATAGCTAAGTCTCCTTGAACCATACAAACACCATCAAAATAGCTCAAAATATCCTTCTCAAGTCACTTATAGAACATGGTCAAATACACAATCAACTTTGGAGATCAATAAATTTGAATGTACAAACATTCAAACTTCATAATTAGATTCACTATATGTACCTTGAATTCATCTATAACTTTTATTTGTATTACACCTTTGAATTCATCCTAGATCAAAAATTGTGGCTCAAACACTATAGACTGGTTTTTCCCTTTGCTAAATTCAAATGCCAACAGTCACTATTAAACATCGAACCATTTGCCATCATCTTGTGTCCTCACATATTTTGATCAAATACACACCATCAATCTCTTCGAGAGTATCTTGATATTTAGCTATACTAAACATCTATCACTTTGACTTCATCTCATTCTCCTTGGCAATTTTGATGAAATACACACCATCAATCTTCTTATAAGTAGCTTGATCTTTACCTTTGCTCACTATTAAACATCAATAACTTGTTATCATCTCATTTCTCCCTAAATATTTAGAATAAATGTTCTCTATCTATCTATCTCTTTGAGATTATCCTTGACTTTAACCAACTTAAACATCAGACACTTTGACCTCTTTTACTTAATATGCATCATAGATCTGTATCTGTACAATCACCTACTCGCCATTAGATCCTTATCTAGTCTTGATCTTTACCATTTAATTTTTTTCATAATTATGGGAACCTACGCAATCTACATATAAGGATACATTTGGACCTTAATAACTATTGCTATTCTTAATTGCATGTCCTTAAATTAAAACCATATGATCTTCTTTCATAGGGGAATCCATCCATATATAAAGTGCTTCTAGAACCTTCCCATGTGTGAAATATAATTCCATAAAACTAATTAATTGGATATAATTGAAATTAGAAATTAATCTTAGATTAATTTTGCATCGTAGATCTATGATGCGATTAAATATGTACCATTAGATTTCCTCTCCAAATTTGGCTATGTATGGGAAGACATTGCAAACTACTTGGGAAGTCAACTTTGCATAGTTATTATTTTTCTCCACTCAATTTAATGACCTAAAAATTTGACCATAGAAACTTGAGGCTAATTTTATCAAATCCATATGACCAACTCCCCTTGACTCATCCATATGTGGTAATCGTGATGTCATCAAACTGCCTACTTAGATTTTTTGTCATAGAACCAATTATCCCAAGATGAATGTAATGAAGAAATATATGAATATCATGAACTTAAATAAGCTCTAAAATAATACTTAACCTTTGATATGACCCCTCACACATTCTCAATACTTCAAACCCATCCCTAATCATGTCAAAACTGAAGATCAACCAAGCCTAATTCAAGCATAATAGGATAAGCACATTACACACATTATCATTGACACTTAGACTATCAAGACACTTTATCCACTCACCTAGACACCTCCATGACATCACTGATATATCTCCAACAATATCCCCTTTGTCATTAATGTCAGCACCCATCATACAACACACCTTCCTTCTCTCTGTTCAATCACTCTCATAGTAGGAACCTTATCCCCCTTTGACACAATGAAAAAGTGGCATAAACATATCCTAAGGATTTTAAAGGACTACAAATAAGAGATAACCACCTCATAAAGATGATAAAAATACCCCTTACCTTGAGACCACCTCTTCTTGCCTTGACAACTTCCTCTTTCATGCTAACAGTATTTTTGACCAAGCACTACAACCAATGAAGAAAGAACACAAAAAAGAATTTAAATATGATGAAAATTACTAATAACCATATGAGAGGGAATCCCCCTAAGATTTTAATTCATTTAACCTTTTTATCATCTTTAGATCTTCACACACCATGAAGAACTACTACACAGGTTTATTAGCCTTCTCTCTCAAGCCACTTTAAGGACCTCCAAAATAACTTCATGCCACTCAAAAATTATGAAACATGATCTAAAAAAACCTAATAAATCACATTGAAATGATCATGCCTTGATATTTTGGATAAACTGATCAAAAACATCAAATATTCACACTAGTCCTATCTAGACTCCTTATAACCATACCTAGAACTTGCAAAGCCCACAACTTTCAATAGACATACTTTCAAGACCTAAAACTTTATATCTAGAGCACTCTCATATGCTCCATTAATAAAACAAATTTTCATCACCTAAATCCTTCTCCATAACATACTTTATTCATAAATCTACTAGCTAATTAGGCCTCCATTTTGATAAAATCTTGAATAATAAAAAATATACAAACCTTCAAATCTATGTGAATCTTGATTTGATAACCCATTTTTCCCATTAAAACTATTAATAAGCCTCATACATTAACTCATAAGGAAAATCACATTTCTAGAATATACCAAAATTCTAGAATCTGAAAACAAACAAGGCCAACAAAACTCCTTCTGGTCAATGCCCACCTCTAAAACATTTTACACACCTAAAGATAACCATCACACACTTCTAAACCAATATTTTATCCTTCACACCTTTAGTAACCTTGACTTCCTATACCATGTATTTGATCTATGACAAGAAAGATAAACCCAGGAGCACACAAAAACCTCCAAAAGGCACAAACATGATCATCAAGACACAAAAATGCTTGAAACACATCAAAAAAAAGTACATAAACCTTTTTGAGCACTAAAATCTTCTTGACATTGCATCAATATCATTATGCCACCTAAAAACACCTATTTTGATCCTGTAGACACTACATACATAGAAAATAACACTTTATGACATCATTCTAACCTCATCAACAAAATTCTCCCATCTTGAAAAACCAAATCTAATTGGAAACACTCATCTCTTTACTTCAAGGACCTTTTGAAAAACACCACAACAACACTTGTTTTTCCACTAAAAGGAGTCTCTTAAGAAGTATAGATAGAGACCTCTACACCGAAATGCTCTAAAAAAAGTGAAGCTAGGAGTGGCCCACATCTCCTCAATAACTAGTAGAATCCTTTTATATCTATAAGACTTCTTATTCTTGTTTTTCTTAGTCCAAAATTTAAAAAATTGTTCCTTTCTACATCACCCACTTTCTCTTCTATGATAGGATATATAGCATTTGGATCAACTATGGAATCTTGACATACCTTGATCATTAAAGTATCTTCTTTACATTGCAAAACATCACCTTTAGAACTTGACAACACATGACCCAAGATTGAAAATGAATCACAAAATAGGTTTCTCATTAGCATCCAAACACACCTTAGAACTAATCTCAACTATAACCTTAGTTTTCTCCTTGAGCTTGGTCTCTTAATTCACAACATGAGTAGACAATGAGAGCTGTTGGCACTCTCCAACTTTTTTATCATTCTCCACCATAAAAAACATATTATTTAGACTTATAGACTCATCATGAATCACACTTACCACCTTTGGTTTCCATGAGTTAACTTACCTTCTTTCTTGAAATCTAGGAGCCTAATTAAACCTATTATGTCTTGTAAACCTTTGCTTGTAGAATCTAGAAATGTGACCTCTCTATTGATAGATGAATCACACTATACCTTTTACAATAATCTTATCCTATCTTTCCTGATTAGAACGCAATATTCCAATATGTCCATTCTTTTGACAATTGAAATAAACTACTCCTTTTGAAGAAAACTCACCTTTTGATTGATGACCCCCATCATAGTTCCATGCAAACTCATTTCTAATAGGTCTCTTACATTCTCTATCTCTACTCCCAAATTGATTACATGTGTAACAGTAACCATTGAAGTTTTCATACCCCATGGTGTTTGATTGTCTAATCTAATTGTATTCATTCTACTAGCATCTTCATTCCATGATTGATTATTGACCTTTAATCTCTTATTCACACTAATCTTCATCTTGTCTTGAGTTGTATTTTTTTTGTTCTTCTTTGTATCCAAGACTGGTTCTATCAATTGCATGCTTTTGATCACTTAGAATAATATCTATATCACTTGATCTCTTTTAAAATCTCATAAATGACTTCATATTACTAGGTGTCATATCTAACTTAGCTTTTAATGACTCATTTTCAATTGCATACCTTGAACATTCATGTTATTTAGCTTTAAAGCTTGTAAACAAGATTTCCAATTGATAATTGAGATGCTTGACTATATCTTCATGATCCTTGATGTTTTAATTCATTCTTGCCTCAAACACACTGAATTGATCTCCATAGTCCTTAATTTGAAACAACATCTTCTTATTAATCTTCTTCTCAATATTTAGATCTTCAATAGCATTCATCAATTTAGACTCATAGTTCACCTCATCTTTATCTTCATCTAAATCACTCCAAGTAGACTCCTTTTGATATGAGCAAATTCCTTCCTTAGCCATGAAGTGGAATTTATCTACAATAGGACCATCATATTCATGATCATACTCTGAGTCACTATCTTTACTCTCATCTAATGAGATGCAATCTTTATTGGTGTAGAGACTCATCTTTTTCTTGAAGAACTTCTCCGTATTGTCATACTTTCTAAATGCTTTCATTTTATCAGACTTGTATATCTTCTTATCTTCATCTTGGCCATCACCATACTCTTCATCATCATTCTTCATATGCTTAAGAGGTCACTTATTAGCAAAATTTCCTACCTCTCCATAATTGAATCATTTGAAGGGCAGTTTACCCTTATACTTGCCTAACCCTATTTTCAATTTCCTTGTGAATAAAGTAATTAGTTCATCTTCATCAATATCAGATATTCCATCCTCCTTGAGTTTTTTACCTTGAAATATCTTTGGATTCATTTCTATCTTTAATTTTTCTTCCTTCTTTGGTGGTACACCATCATTAAATCTCATCTCATAGGCAGTAAGGATGCCATATAATTCATCCATCTTCAACTGAGTAATATCATGGATTTCTTCTACAATAGACACTTTTGAATCAAACTTGAGAGAGAGAAATTAACACATTTTGAACTATAATATCTTCTTCAAGCTTCTCTCTAGTACATATTATGATGTTCACAATCTCATTAACTCTCTGTAAAAATAATGCCACAAAATCTTCTTCCTTCATATTAAGACTCTCAAATTATCTTTGATGAGTCTGTAAATTTACCAAATTAACCTTTGAATTTCATTCATAAATAATCTTACATTTATCCCACTTTTATTTGGTAGATATTCAATGGATTACCTTGTTGTATTCAGTCTTTGAAAAACCACAAGTGATATCATTCATTACCTTAGAATTATTCCCAGATAGATTTTATCTACAACATTGGATGGAGGAATAGTAGGTTCAGAATAACCATCCAAAATAAATTACCAAGTGTCCAACCCTAGGGATATGATGTAGGTCCTCATCCTCACACTCCAAAAAACATAATTAGATCCATTGAACATTGGTGCTTTCTTAGTGGAAAAATATCCTTGCATTTGATGGCTACCCATATTGTACCATGGATCTCTTTCAAGATATCAAGCCTTTACTAAAGGACCTACTCTGATACCAATTATTAGAGGTAGAAAACACTAAGAGGTGGGGAGGGTGAATCAGTGGTGGAAAACAATCTAGTATAATTTTCAAACCCTTTAAACACTTAAGAATTTAATACAACCATTCATGAAGCATTCTAGATGTTTATAGAAGTGAACAAATAGATAATGCAAGATTACACACATAACACAAGATCTATGTGAAAAACCCTCTTGGGGCATAAAACACACTCTCAAACTTAAAAACACATAGACTAATTGTCCTATAATAAGTATGAAAATAAGAGAATTTAATGAAACACTTGTTCCATAAGGAGTACCTACCCCTAAGATGGTCAAGTCCTTCTGATCAGACTTGAGTGAAACACCTATTCCACAAGAACTTACCCCTAGGATGGTCAAGTCCTTCTAACCAAAATTTAGTGAAACACCTATTCCATAAGGATTACCTACCCCTATTATGGTCAAGTAATTTTGACTAGATTTTAGTGAAACACAAGTTCCATAAGGAGAACTTTCCCTTAGGATGGTCAAGTCCTTCTGACTTGAATGTTGAACACCCTTGCAACACCTATGATATGAACATTTCCACCTTTTAACTAGTTTATTCAACACCTAATGATGGACCTCTAATTTTATAACCCCTAAAATACACCCTCTCTATCTCATATAAGCCTCTCACATAGGCATGCCACAATCTCTCTTCCTCTTCACTCAAAATACCCTCATGTATACACTCAGACCTACAAATCCTTCTTCTCTTCAATTCTCTCCCCAATCATCAAACCTGAAAGATCACTATTTTTGACATCAAAAATATAACCTACAAGTCATACACACATTCATCAACCTTCTCTAATCTACAACCCACCCACTGGGTACACACCCTTTCTTCTTTCCTTCACTCTTCAACTCATACACACACCTCTTATTTCAAGTCTAGAAATCACCACCATTGATTTCACCTTTTATAGATTAATCATGATTAGTATATTCTAGTTCACCCATATTAATTGTCTTATCCTTTAGTACATCTAACATATGTCAATACCATACTCATATGTTGGCCATAACAGCTATGGGTCACACTTAAGTAGCTATGCCTTTCAAATAGGCCTTAGTAGCCCTTATAGGTCTCATGGAGACTTATTCACCCATTTATCACTCCATCAAGAAAACTAGAAATACATAATCACCTCTAAAATATGTAGGTCCACTTCACTTGATATCTTATACATCTTCAAATTATTATAGTCATCACAACACTCCTCTGTTAAAGTTAAAAAGAACAATCTTTGACCTTATACACAAAAACACCATGAATGAACACACATTTAACTTATAAGCATTTTTTCATACCAAATATGGATTGGTAAAACTTATAAAATCCATGAAAATCATCCCTATGAACTTTAAAACACACTCCAGTAGCTAAGTCCCCTTGAAACATCTAAATGCCAACAAAATAGCTCAAAATATCCTTCTCAGGTCACTTATAGAACATAGTTAAACACACAGTCAAATTTAGATCTCAATAAATTTGAATATACTAAAATTAAAGCCATATAACTATATTAACTATATTCACCTTGAATTCTTCAAAAACTTTTATTTTTACTGCACCTATGAATTCATCCTAGATCAAACGTTATGGCTCAAAAATAGAAGACTAGTTTTCACCTTTACTAAATTCAAATGCCAATGGTCAGTATTAAACATAGAACAATTTCACATCATCTCATTTTCTCACATATTCTAATAAAATACACAACATATATCTCTTAGATAGTATCCTAATCTTTAACTATGATAAACATCTATCACTTTGACCTGATCTTGTGCTCCTTGGTAATTTTAACCAAATGCACACCATCGATCTTCTTAAAAGTAGCTCAGTCTTTACCTTTGCTCACTGTTAAACATTGATAACTTCTTATAATCTCATTACTTCTTAAAAATTTGGAATAATTATGCTCCATCGATCTCTTTGAGATTAGCATGGACTTTAACCAACTAAAACATCAGACACTTTGACCTCTTTGACTCAATATGCATCATAAATATGCATCTATACTAACACCCACTCATCATTAGATCCTTATCTAGTCTTGATATTAAAATTTTAAAAATTTGTCTACGTATGGTAATCTATATAATCTACCTATAAGGCCAAATTTGAACCTTAATAAATTTTACTAAGCTCAATTGCATGTCCTAAAATTTAACCATATGATCTTATTTCATAGGGGAATCCACCATATATCAAGCTACTCCTGGAACCTTTATGTGTGAAAAAAATGGCATCAAATTTCTTACTTGACTCTACTTAAACTTAGACATTAAGCTTATATTAATTTTGCATCATAGATCTATGATGTGATTAAACTTGTACTGTTAGATCTCCTTTGCAAATTTGGCTATGTATGGGAAAACATTACAAACTGCCTAAGAAGCCAACTTTGCATAGTTATATCTTTCGCTCCACTCAACCACATGAATTTAAACTTAGAAAATAGAAACTTGGTGCTATTTTTATCTGAACCATATGACTAACTCCTTCAGATGCATCCATATGTGGTAATGGTGATGTCAAAAAACTTCCTACTTACTTTTTTTGTCACATAACTAACTATGCCAAGATGAACATAATGAAGAACCAGATAAATACCATGCAATCACATAAGCTCTAAAATCATCCATGACCTCTGATAGGACCCCTCACACATGCTCAATTCTTTAAACCCATCCTTAATCATTCTAAAATTGAATATCAATGTAGCCTACTTCAAGCATACTAGGACAAGCACATTGCACAGTTTGTCATTAACACTTAGACTATCAAGACACTTCATCCACTCACCTAGACATGTCCATCACATTGATAAAAAATATCTAAAAATTAATTCTATAAAATATTATCAAATTTGACA
The DNA here is from genome assembly GCA_037957365.1 of Torreya grandis. Classification (NCBI taxonomy): domain Eukaryota; kingdom Viridiplantae; phylum Streptophyta; class Pinopsida; order Cupressales; family Taxaceae; genus Torreya; species Torreya grandis. The sequence goes on from JARHVA010004451.1 coordinate 182,348, forward strand.
CAACTAAATATAATAAAATTTTACAAAAAACCATAAAAAAGAACTTATCATGAAGTATGATTTTTGTAGGTGGTGGATGCAATATTTTACAAACCTATGACACTGATGAAATAAAATAAAATTGTATAGTCTCCCATGAATTTAAAATATTTTAAAATTAGTATTTAAAATAAATTATAAATCACCAACTTAAAGGATTCTTTAAGTCAAAACTAGTAAAATTTAAACAACCAAATTTCATCCTTAAGTTCATATTTGAATGTCAATCCTTATATTATACTAAATACATTGAAACTTTAATATCACCATAAGAATTTATCCAACATTTCTGAAAGAATGAATCAAATGTCATCATAGGGATGAAGGCTAACATGACCTAGGTGACATTATCCTTTGTCCCCGAGGTGAGGTTGGAGCCATCCATATGATCACATTATCCAATGTCACTAGGGTATATTTAACTCTATCATTTTGGTGTCTTTAATTTTTTTTGTAAGGTGACTTTAAATTTGTCATTAAATTTGACTTTGAAGTTGTCACTATATTGAACCAACATCACTAGAATGTATTTGAATATGTTTCATTTTTGTTTTTTATTCCATCCATAATGTGATCTTATATATATCATCAAATGTGACTTTAAATCTATTATTAGGTTGAATTTAAATTAAACACTAAAGGTGACATTTAAATTCATTACTAAGGTGATGTTAAGTTGTCCTTAAAGGTGAATTTAAGTGTGACTATAGTTAGAATTTAAGTGGACACTAGTTCATACTTTAAGTACAATAATAAATCTAACTTAAAGGTGATATTAAAAGCAACATTAGGTCTGACTTAAAGGTCAATTTTAATGTGACACTAAGTTGACTTATAATGTGACTTTAATTTTTGAATTATATTAAAGATAATAATAAATTTTAGTTAAATAAAATAGAGTAATATTAAAATTATAATATTTTTAGTAAATTAAAATTATATAATATTATTAACTATAAAATAATTTTCTTTTAGAATCATATAAATAATTATGTAAATTGTATATTATTATTTCTTATTGTAATAGTATAAATAAAAAACTTCATCTAATTTTAAATTTTTAATTAAATTTGAATTTAACAACATAATAATAAATTAATAATGGCAATTAAAAATAATAATGAATTGAAATTCATAAAAATATAATATAATAATGATGATAAAATCATCAAGTCATTATTTACTCTAGGCAAAATCAACATCACCTACAATATTATCCTATCCCTCACCATCATCTCCCTAACCATCATTATCATTCACACTTCTCAAACTATCCATCATGTCAACAGTCACACTACCTGAATTTGGTTGGATCCTAAAAGCATCACATGGAGTAAAAAATCATAGTAGTGTTGATCATCGCATTCATAATTCAAATTAGAATTCCACTTTAAATTTAGGACAATTTTGGATCTTCCCTTGTATAAAATATAAAAAATATGGTTATTAAAACACCAAAAAATACAATCTAAAAACAAAAACCTATTATATTTGAATATATATTCTATAAATAATATATGTTTTTATCAATTTAAAAAACATTCACATTACTATAACCGTACCTTTGATAACTAGTGTGGAAACCAGCCCTGGACACATTGAAAGGTCTGTGTCTCCTCCTTTCATGCATAATAGACCAATGAAGCAAAGAAGAAACCAAAAAAATAAGCTGCAAGAAATTGGGTCTTCTTTTAACCATTAACAACTTACTAGGAGAAAAACGAAGACCAATAAAAAAGTAGTGATCACCTATTTTGGGTGGATTGAGAACCAATGAGCCTACCTTGGTAGCATGTGTAGGAACTAGTCCCAAACACATCAGGAGTCATGGGTCTCCTAGTCTAAATATTTCAACTACCCACTATAATAATGAGTTTATTGTGTCGTATTTTACTAGTGTGACAACCCTTCGTACTTTGGATGTTACAAAGTAAATTTAGAGTAAATTTAGGAGTATATGTAGTAATAGTGGTTTTATAGTAGACAAATTCTTAACATATACTATAATTTTAAATGAGATAATATTTAAAATTATTATATTTTTATTTATATTTAATGTTTAAATCAATTTTATTTAATTTTAAATTTATATTTGGTAAAATATATACCTGTAAAAAAGGAATATGTATGGAAAATTTATGATGTATCTTTTTATAACCCCTTTAAACTTTCCTTTTAAAACATTCCAACTCTGTGATTTTAAATAAATATTTCAAACTTTATAGTTGTTATACCTTTCATTTTTCATGAGACCACCCACTCATCAAAAATAGGAAAAGTATCTCCCTCCATGGTACCCCTACCTTAAACTACATGGCTTCTTTATTTTATTATGTTCTTAATCCTCAAAAACTTACTATGTCCTCTTATTCAACTTGCTCATTCTATATATTTAATGAACACTATCTTTCACCTCGAATCAAAAATAAAACTCTTAATTTCATATTTATCTTTAAATGCATTTGTTATCAACAATAGACCATGCCTCTTTTCCTTCCTTAATCAATATTTTTAACCAATTATCACTTACAACATTGGTCATTCTCACAATATATATTCTTCCCATTTTCTATTTTGACTTTGGGACTACCTCTAACAAGATTATTATTAAATGGTATAGCACTAAAACCCACCTCTCTAATGGATCCACTATTGATCATGTCCCATGTAGGTCAATTTTGATCTAGGAGGGTGATATTTGGTTTAGGATCTTGATTGTTTATAAAAATTCTTACAGAGGTTTTTAATGATTTAACATATTTTTATGAGTGTAAAGAAACAAATTTATAATTGATGGGTGTTTAGAAGAAGTTATTAAATAGTGAGGTAGAAAAATAGGACCAATTTAAGTACTCAAGTCAATTAAAGTGAAAGGCAATCCAAAACTAACATTATCAAGTATTCATGACCAAATTTCAATGTATACACATGTAACACCATTTGATTATATACAATGAAAAATTATAAAAAATCTATTTCTTAGAAATATCAAAGACTGTGATTTGTGATGGTTCTATTACCTTCCGTTACAATCTGTGAGAGTATTCAACCCTTTGGAAGATCAATTTATAGTACATTTCACTATCAAAATTATTAATAAACTATCTCATGTACAAATTAATAAACTCAATCAATAGTCCGCGAATCCAATTAGTGATTATCTAATTTAGTACAAGAATATATTATATAATATGAATGATGTTATAGATGAAAATGCATTACAATACATATTAAAGTGAATCTTACTTTCACCACTCCATGAGTCAAATATCTTAAAGAGATCAAAATCCTTGGATTAGATATACCAAAAATTAAGGGAAAGATAATTTAAGCTCATATATTTAAACAAACTCTAGTATACACATAATCTTATAGCGACTTCAATAATACAATTTTAAAGTAAACTAGGATATAATTTCAAACCAACTAATAATAAGAATGAGGAAAATATTATAGTTAATGCACTAAAGATTCCATTTCAAATATTAACCTCACATCCTCATATACTATTAAAAAAGTCACTTGAATACAACCTTATTAGTATTCTTCATCCATAAGAGTTTTCTCTAAACATGCCTACACCAAATAAATATGATAGAAAATTATATTGTGAATATAATCAAAGTTTGTGGAATTATATTAAGTTGAACACCCATTCAAATTAAGACACAAGACACATGATCTTATCGATTACAACACTATTAAGTTGAACACCCCTATAGAGAAATGTAGACCATATAACAAAGGAACTCATAAGCTGAAAAATTTCAATGATTAATTTCCAAATAATGAGATGATACAAACTGAGGATAATTTATAAGTACACTATGTATATAATATTCATCCTCCACCTATGACATATGACCACCTAATAGATATGATTATTGATAAATTTATTGTCACTTCACCACAATGACCTATGATCATGTTTGATGATAGTGAGATTATAGATTATGATTCAGATTTTTATGTGTTATTCGAATGATCTTATACCAATTAGATACCCATACATAGTTTCATGATAAAAAATGAGTCAATTCGGAATGCATGCATAATGACACTTCTTATCTCTCTTAGATACACATAACACGATATTCAATATACATAAATAATATTTAAGGTAATCTATGTTTAGAAACATAATACCTCAAGAAACAAATTACTACCTCTTAAAGTGAGATCTTTGATACTATCTAATCATTATTATTTATATAGATTCATAATGTATTTGACATGCTACTAGGATGCCTGGGATGTAAAATCATTGTGCAGAACCATCTATAATGTGTTGATGGATCATGTACATACATTGTAACAAGGTAGTCATAGTTATAAGTGTATGATATCAGTATCCTATACAACCTAATGAACCTAGAATATGGCTCATTATTGACATGTTATTTCCCTCAATTCATCTCTCTAAGGATATTATCTTATGCAAATCATAGATTTTTAGATAGCTATTACATGGAAAGTAGATACTTGTCTTATTTATATTGAACCAAAGACAAAACCTTTACTTTGTCATTAATGTCTAATACATAGCATGTTTTAGTGATTTCTATTGTGAAAAATACTCAAGAAGAAGACACAAGTGATGTATAGAAAAAGTTAAATTTTGATCTCCATCCAACATAATTATAAACTCACACATAATGAATCTACAAACTTCATAGGCTTGTTTCTATAGACTCTGCAAGCTCATTCCTACTGAATACATAGGGTAAATTCCATGGATTCTGTAAAGACAAAGCTACAAAGGGGGAAGCTAGTGACCATATAAGATGAGAGAGAATCATTCCAGCTAGAGTCAAATGAATAAAATACTCACCTATTGATTTATATGATTTACTTTTGCTAAAGTTGTATATATTTGGATCTTAGGACTATTATAGGATAGTATATCTATTTCATCAGAATAATTAGATCTCTTGGAAATCCAATCTCCTATTTTTGGATGAGTGGATTGACCAAAGAATCCTATCTCTTTGCATCCTATTTTGAGTTGATTATATTAGTATAAAATATAAGATTTTTGTTATTAAAAAGGGGGAGGGGAATAGATGAAATATATGTACAAGAATATTACAATCTATCTAAAACTAATTGATGAAAGATACGTACAAGCATATTATAGGTTTTAAATAGATTGTAATCATTTTAGTTTTATGAATTATCACTTTAGTTTCTAGCATTGATTAATCTTTGTTCCTAAGTATGATAGGAACAAGGGCCCACTCTCCTTGGAACCAAGAATTGTGTATGGTATCTATGCTATGTTATATTAACTCTTTGTTATAACTAATCAAAATCTTGCTAATTTTTGGGTTCATTCATAAAATATCAAAATAATTTCATAGTTCTAAAGGCATTTTATTATTCCAATGTCATTTCCTTTCTAAGCAAAGTGTGTTTTCTTTTATATAAAATGGGTGAAGCAAATTTCCTTTATAAGTTAAACATCTCCATTTCCATGCAAGCATAAATAGGAGTGTGATTTTACTTTCAAGAAAAATATTGGATTCATTTGATTAAATAGTTAGATCTTTTATTTTTTAGAAAAAGTGTTAATCAAGTAGTTTAAGACACATTTCCTTCATTAGTCAAAGTTAGAATAGGACCATCAAACATCCCCACAAGCAAACTTCTAGATCTACCATCCTACACCTTATTGCAAATAGCTTTGGACACTAGCTCTGATTGATAAGACATCAATTAAACATTTATTAAAAGAGGAGTTGAATGACACTCATGAATTTTGGCATCGTTGCCATGGAATAAGGTGTTAGTAAGGTAATACTTATTTGTCTAGAGTGAAAAACATAAACAAATTGTAAAAACCATAAAATCCCCAAAAAAGAAATTAATAAATTGATGTATCCTCTTAGAGATTATAAAGGATGATTCCTCCCAAAATTCCCACCAAGAAAACAAGTTGAAACTCCTTTAACATCTCTGAGTAGTGAATTAGAAGTTACGAGTGAAACATATTTGCAAGAATCTTCAAAAACATAGATAGAAACTAGGCCATTGCCATAAGAAAGCCCCATAGGACAAATTCCTCAGTATCAATCTCTTGCAAGAAGAAATTATTTAGAAATTGCCAAGGACTTAGAAGAAGCATTTAAAAAATCCATATCTGAATAAAATTTTGATAACTTTAAACAACCCATAACTGATACCATAAATATTCAATGGGAAGATCATCCCATCTTTGAAACATCATCATAAGAAGAAAATATGGCTCTCCAAAATCAACAACTTACACAATTAGGAAGGAATTTTTCCTTTCCTATTATTACAGATCCTAATGATCAAACCCCCATGAAAATATTTCACCAGGTAATCTACCAAATTTATAAGGAACATCTATAGAAGATCTTGATTAATTCCTATTTGAGTTTAAGGTGCTATGTCAAACCTATGATTACACAACAAATAGCTAAAAATTAAAACTATTTCCCTCTACACTTAAATATGCAACTATGAGATGGTTCATGGGATGACATGGAGACATAATTCTTAAATAAGTATAAAGATTACTACCAAGTGTAAGAAAGAAAAGAGGATTTCTTAAAAATCAAATAGAATGAGGATGAATCTTTAGAGGATTATTTGGATAGATTCATGTTCACTCATAAAAGAAATAATTAACCACTCACTGAAGAAGTTCTAAAATTAGCTTTCTTAAAAGGGTTGGATGAAGATACTAGAGATGCCTTAAATCTGATGGGAGGTGGAGGTATAAATAAGTTGGCTTTCAATTAGATTTATGAGATTTATACCAACTACTCTCGAATAAAACTTAGAATTAGGAGAGGATAGTTTGGGAAATCTAATGAAGTGGATAAGCTAATGGAAGAATTTTCCAATCTAAAGATGGATATTTTGGTTACACTAAATATTACTTTTGATAGCCTTCAAGCTAAGGAAAGTGCAATAGAACCCTTAGCAATCTACTATCCTAAGTGCAGATAGAAACATGCCCTTAAAGACCACCCCTAGATAAAACCAATGTTTCATCATGTGAGATCTATGATGTAACAAATCATGATACCAAACATTTCACCCTTTTGCCTATTTTAAAAAATCAAATGAAAACACAAGTCCAATCCACTGAAGAAGTAAATTATATCCAAAGACAAAACTTTGCCCCACAAAACAAGGCTCACAGATAGTATAATGTAAGAAAGCCAATTAATCCATGGATGTCACCATGGAATATTTTAGTTCCTTCACTTTTTTAGAATCAACCCCAAATTACATCAATCCAAAATCCATTGGTAGGACAAGATTGGATGCCAACACCCCCATGGATGGTAACACAACCACAATAATAATGGGTACCATAACAGCAATGGATGCCACAATAAGATCAACAATGGAATCCATAGTAGAACCCACATCAATATTTTACCCAACCAAGAAGACCACTTCAACAACAAACTATAATGCTACCCCCAGTTATTTAGCAATAAGGATAAATCAATCAACCCTCAATGCCTGCATAACCAATAATAAATCCAAAAAATAAACAACCAACACCTGTTTATGTTAATGAACAGGAAGAGACAATGAATGTTGGAGTTATTGGTTGTTTAGACATACATTTAAGATCAGGGAAAATTATAAAAAAACTTCTAGTTCTTATTTTTGAGATACCTAATGAAAAATAAAAAATAGAATAATCTCAATTAAACACTAGAGAAGCCAAAATCAAAATGAGCCCTGAAGCAAACAAAGAAAACACTATTACACTAGTAGTTCCTTTTCTTGAAAGATTAAAAGAAATTGATACTAAACCAGAATCAAACATGGTCCATGAGTTGCAAAAGATCAATATTAAGGTACCCCTACTACAAGCTATTAGTGATATCCATGAATTGAACATGATCATCAAAAACCTTTGTATCAGGACACCTAGGAGGAAATCAAAATATCTAGGAACCATTCATGTTGATGGAAAAGTTGATAATTTATTAGTAGGAAAACTATTAGTTCCAAAATATGCAGATTTAAGAAGTCCAGTGATCATATTCACAATCAGAGGTAAAGAAATCCCTAACATCTTGGTAGATTTGGGAGAAATAATTAATGTTATGATAAATGATACTCTCTATACAATATATCTTATGAGAATGTAACCCACAACTACCATTCTTCAAATGGTGGACCAATCTCTAACTAAACCAAAAGGGACTATAGAAAATGTTGAAATACTAATAGAGTCTTGGGAATATCTAGTAGATTTCATGGCCTTGAAACCTAAAAAAGAATCTAGGATATCCCATAATCATAGGTAGACCATGGTTAGATACTGTAGCAACATTAATTGATTATAGTTCAGGAGACATGACCATTTCTAATGGGTTCAAATCTAAATGCATCTTTTTGTATCCTCCTACAAAACCATCAACAAATCACATACAAGAACTTTGGGTGGACAAATCAGACAATGCATCAAAAAACATTTCCTCCTTAGTTATGATCGCAATTAAAAATCAATTATAAGAATTGAATGGAGACATATACCTAGAAGCTATGGACTCTCCCCGTCTGAAAGCTACAAACTTTGCCAGTCTAGAATCTATGGACTCTGCCAGTCCAAAAACTATGGACTACCTTAGTTTAGGATTCTTGGGCTAGACAAAATATTATGAAACCTCCAATTATACTTATTATATTATTTTCCTCACCATATGATCATGGATTGATTCATGAAAGTGTGTGAAAATTGGTAGAATGATAGTAAACTCATTTCTTAGATGCATTTCATTATTCTTTAGCAAGACTGATTCTTCTTGGAGAAGAGTTTTTTGATAATGTAACCATGTTTCATAAACTAATTCCTCATCCATGTACTCTTAACTCATATATTAGTGAATTAAAGCAAATAAAATCCAACTTCCCAAGCAAAAAACCAATCATGGTATTACCTGGAAAGATTTTGAACATCAATAGTTGGTTAACAAATGAAGAGGAAGATCAACTCTTTGAAGTACTAGAAAGACATACCAAGATTTTACTTGGGATTATACCAACTTGAAGGGAATTTACCCCAACATATGCACTCATCACATTTACATGAAAACTATCAAATTGGTTAGACAACTACAAAGAAAAATAAACTCAGCATTAAAAGAGATATTCAAAATAGAGATCCAAAAATAGCTAAAAATTGGGTTTATTTACCCCATATCAGATAGCCAGTTGGTTTCACCCTTGGTAATTATGCCCAAGAATAATGGAAAATTAAGGGTATGTGTAGATTATAGAAAACTAAACAAAGCAACACTAAGAGATTACTTTCCTCTACCTTTCATTGATCAACTTATTGACCAACTTGGCAGGAAAAAGATATTTTTCTTTCCTAAATGGTTTTAGTGGGTATAACCAAATAATGGTGGTAGCTAAAGATCAAGATAAAACCAAATTTACCTACACGTGGGGAACTTTTTCTTATTGAATACTCCCATTTGGACTCTATAATGCTCCAACAACCTTCCAAAGAGTAGTTCTGGCAATATTCTCTGACCTTACAAATGATTGTGTTGAAGTATATATGGATGGTTTCACCATTCATGGTAGAACTTATGAGGAGGCTCTTACCAACTTAGAAAGAGTATTAATTAGATGTGAAGAACATCAATTATCTTTGAGCCATGAGAAATGTTTATTGATAATGGATGAAGGAATAATGCTGGGACACCATATTTCTGCAAAAGGCATTCAAATAGATCCAAAGAAGGTTGAAATAATATCCAACTTACCCATCCCACAAACACAAACTAAAATTAAGAGTTTTTTGGGACATGTTGGTTACTACAGATGCTTCATAGATAATTTTAACCAAATAGCTGCCCCTATGTTATTCTTGTTTATAAAAGATATTACATTCTAATGGAGTGATAGTTGCCAGCAAAACTTTGAGACCATCAAAGCTAAACTCATTACTACTTCAATATTGAGAGGAATACATTGGACTCAACCATTCCATATATACACAGATGTTTCCAATACAATAATAGGAACAATCCTTGGACAAAAAGATGAAGAGGATAACATGTATGCTATATATTATATTAGAAAAAACATGACACCAGATGAAAGAAACTCCACCACAACTAAGAGGGAATTCCTAGATGTAGTATATGCAATTAACAAATTTAGACATTACATAACAAGCTACAAGGTATTTGTCTATACAAACCATTTAACTATTAGATATCTTACCATCAAACCAATTTATGGGAGGTAGGATTATTAGATGGTTGTTGCTCTTACAAGAATTTGATGTTACTATTATAGATAAACCAGAGAAGTATAATGTGGTTGTTGATTTCTTGTCAGGAATGAACACTATAAGGGAGGAAGAACTGGTAGGAGATGACTTTCTAGATGAATAACTATTTGTTATTTCATCAAAATCTTCATGGTTTGCTGATATAGCCAATTACCTCGCCATAGGGAAGTTTCTTTTGTAATTTTCATAAAAATAAAAGAAACATTTAATCAAAGAAAGTTCTTATTTTAAATGGATTAGCAAAATGCTATTCAAACTTGGACCTGACCATGTATTTCATAGGTGTATATAAAATGTTGAAGCTTATGATATCATCAAAGCTTTTCATGTGTCATTTCGTAGTTGCATACACAAAATCCTAGGAGTAGGATACTATTGGCCTCACCTTCATTAGTAAGTAAAAAGATATGTTAGACATTGTGATGCTTGTCAAAGAATTAGACAACCTACTCTTGCAACATAGATGTGTCTACACCCTCGTCTTCAATTAGTTTTATAACCTTTTGAAAAATGGGGAATTGATTTTATAGGTCCTATGGATCCTCCTTCCAGAGGAAAAGAATATCTCCTAGTATGTATAGACTATGTGACCAAGTGGGTGAAAGTGGAATTATTAAGTCATGCAAGAGAAGAGATGGTAGCTGATTTATAATATTTCAAAATCATGTAAAGATTTGGTGCTCTAAGGGAGATAGTCTTAGAACAAGAACCGTAGTTCATGTCAAACATGATAAAACACTTCATGCAAGTATATCAAACTCAACATAGAAAAACAAAGTTACAACTTCTTCAAACAAAATATTGGAAAATGAAAAGAAAGAATTAGAAGCTAAGGTCTAAGATTTAGAAGAAAATTTTAGGATGCATGCAAATTAGGGGGATCCCTTTTGGCATGTAGGAATCCTTCTCCTGCATATCATTTGTTTTTATTTGAACAATTTTATAGATGGTAGGTTATAAGGATCTCTTGTCATCTTCCTTACAATATTTTACAACCAACAACATTTCTAGAAACTTTCTATAGTGCTGAACCTGATCAAAATGATTTAATTTATGAGTTTTATATACATGATTTGATCATAGGATATGATGGGCACAATAAGTTCTTGATAAACCTTCATGTATGAGAAGTTTAACTAAGAGCATTGTATTCTAAATTCAAAAATCAATTAGCATGGAAAAATAGATTTGAGAAGTATACAAATCATGCTAAGACTACATGATTGTGTAGCAGACCAGCCTTTCCTATCCCAAATTGATCAAAAATAATTTTAATTTTGATTGTTTAAGAGATGAAGTTAAAACTCATTATTTACAAGCTTTATATGACTGTGATATTTATTTTGACTTATTTTCAAGATAGAGTTTTGATTCAGTGGTGACTGCAAGTGTGAAAAGGTGGGACCAACTTTTAGTGGCTCTTAGAAGATGAGAGGTCATGTCTCCAAAATAACTTAAGAAGGAGTATGAGGAGAGCTACCTAAATTTTGGAAATATTAATAGAGGTAATAAACTCTAGGGGAGGAAAAATGGATTGGCATGAGATATAGACCCACTTTCTTGATCATACCTATTCTAAGATGACAAAATTAGGCTCCACAATTAGAGGAGAAATCTAGTATATGGAAATAAATGATTTAAGAACATCAGGGGTTTACAAGAAATTTAGAAAAGCATATAACATATGAATTTGATTACTATGATTTGAGTCAGTGTGTGGAAAGTAGATGCCAGAGCTACAAACACAAATAAATATTTGCAATGGGACTTGTAAAAGGTAAAGCTTGGGGGAGATGGTGAGCTTAGAATATAGCTCATTATTGACATGTTATTTCCCTTAATTCATTTCTCTAAGGATATTATCTTATGCAAATCATAGATTGTTAGATAACTATTACATGGAAAGTACATACTTATTTTGCTTATATTGAACCAAAGACTAAACATTTACTTTGCCATTAATGACTAATACATAGCATGTTTTAGTGATTTTTATTGTGAATAATGCTCAGGAAGAAGACACAGGTGATATATAGTAAAAGTTCAATTTTGATCTCCATCTTGCAGAACTATGAACTCACACATAATGAATCTATGGACTCCACATGATTATTTCTACAGACTCCGTATTCTCATTCCTACCAACTCTATAGAGTCAATTATATGGATTTTGATAAGATAAAGCTACAATTAGGGAAGTTGACGACCAAATAAGATGAGAGAGAATCATTCCAACTAGAGTCAAATATGGAAAATACTCACCTACTATTTTTTAGGATTTGATTTTGATAAAGTTGTATATATATGGATCTTAGGACTATTATAGGATAGGATATCTATTTCATTAGAATAATTGGATCTCTTAGAAATCCAATCTCTTGTTTTTGGATGAGTGGATCGACAAAAGAATCCTATCTCTTTGCATCCTATTTTGAATTGATTATATTAGTATAAAATGTAAGACTTTTGTTATTAAAAAGGGGAAGGGGAATAGATGAAAGATACGTAAGAGCATATTACAATCTGTCTAAAACTAATAGATTGAAAGATACGTACAATCATATTACAGGTTTTAGATAGATTATAATCATTTCAATTTTATGAATTATCATTTCAGTTTCTATCATTGATTAATATTTGTTCTTGAGTCCAAGAGGAGTAAGGGCCCACTCTCCTTGGAATCATGAATTATGTATGGTATTTATATTATGTTATATTAACTCTTTGTTATAACTAATTGTAATCTTTCTAATGTTTTCATTCATTCATAAAACATCAAAACAATTTCACAGTTCAAAAGGCATTTTCTTATTCCAAAGTCATTTCCTTTCTAAGAAAATATTGTTTTATTTTATAGAAAATGTGTGAAAAAAAATTATTTTTTAAGTTAAACATCTCCATTTCCATGCAAGCATAAATAGGAGTGTGATTTTACTTTCAAGCAAAAGAGTGGATTCATTTGATTAAATAGTTACGTCTTTCCCTTTTCAGCAAAAGAGTAAATCAAGTAGTTGAAGACACATTTCTTTCATTAATCAAAGTTATAATAGGACCATTAAACACCCGCACAAGTAGACTTTTAGATCTACCATCCTACACCTTTCTACAGATAGCTTTGGACACTAGCCCTGGTTGATAAGACATCAGTTGAACATTGATTAAATAAAGAGTTGAATAGCAGTCATCATAACCAATGGTAGTTATTCCTCCACCCCCACCACAAATATAGTTACTTGATACACCCATATAGTATCAATATATAGAGACAATAGTTATATATATGCAAAATATTTATGTACACCTAGTTCAGAAGAGAGTGACTACTATAAAACCAAATATTTAACATTAATCACATCAAAGACATATTTAGGGCTCATAGAGACCATCATTTATTATAACATATAATTAGTTAGTATCAAAGATACTTAAGTGTGTTTCATAATAAACACAATCAATGAGACATTATCATACTTTACCATATACCCCATAGAGTCCTCAAATCTGTAGAGTTACCCATCCTACATGAGATTTTGTTAGTAGTGATCATGAAAATGATTGTACAACACATGAATTATTATCAAATTATAATTGTAACATACCCACTAGGATTTACTTAGAATAACATTTTTTTTTCAAAATTTAATCAATGTATTCTTTCATTAGATTAAACCATGAGAATCTAATTAGTGATCTAGATAAAACACTATAAGTATGATAACTATAAAATAAGCTTGTTGCATCTATCCATAACTTATAAGTATCATTAGATGAAACAAAACATAACTAAATATAGAATTTACTTTAAAATATCTATCCATGAGTGGTACAAAGACACATCCACTACTATTAATGTCAATATAAGTAAAAAATTACATCTCATCAAGTATAATAATTTAATAATAATAAATACAATATAATGTACAAGATACAAGGCTCCATGGAGCAAGATTTCTCTTATATATAGTAATCTTAAGTGTCATCTCTAAATAATTACTATTGTGGCAAGGGAGAGCATCATCCAAGCACTTTTCTACATCAACCACAAATCATAGATCCCTTGCACAATCCCTCATCTAAGAATGGCCCTCCCTTCATGTATGAGTATATAGTAATGGTGTGAGAATCCATAGAGACAAGCTAGTACCTGTGTGTTTTATGATTTATAAAAAAATTAAGTATACCATAAATTTTTTTGTTCTAATATGATATTGAACAAACATGCAAATCATACACCTGAAATGACAATGTCTAACTAACACTACTTTGGCCAATATTTTCAATAGTATTTTATCTCTGAGATTAGTCAAATTCATACACACCACTTGATTGGATTACCCTCATCTATCACTGGTGATGTTATCAAGCTATTGAAGTCCATTTCAATACTTACTTAGTACCAACATTGCGAGATTTTGTTAATATAATTATAACCAACATATTCATACAGATTAATTCCTACTAGAAGTCATAAAACATGTTAAACATAGGAATAATCAAAATGCATAAATTTCTTCTATCAAATCTATGAATGAATCTTTGCAATATTATTTATCACATAAATAATAAGCAAACAAGTACAATTTATACCAACCAAGTATAATCTATGTTTAGATTGCATAATCTAATTTTCATATGTAGATTCACATGTATAGAGTACATTCTATGACAAGCGATGATATTACAATACACCACTTTTATCTACACACTACTCACTTTAAAATAGTCAATCATAAATAAGAAAGTTATAATTCTAAAGACAACATATTCTGTCATTTAAACAACTAATTATATCTTATGGCGGTTGTGTGCATATATAGACAATGTCCTACACTTTAGGAATCTATGACTTACTTTTTTATTAATCAGTAGAACTATAGGCACATATCACAATTCACTAATATATTATATATATGTATATACACTTATACATATTAATATACTCATAGTGTGTACCATACACAAATTCTCAAACAATAAATATTGTATGTGAATGCCATGAACTTGAATAATTCAATGGTTTAGTATAATATGCTTTTCAAGTCCAATTAGGCTTTCTATTTTCTTTACACATATTCTCTTACTTATGTTAAATCTCATTGTTTCTAACAAGGGGCATAATCACATGATTAAACCACCACTTTATCATGTGTAAGTTTATCTAAGTGAATTATATTACAAACCATAACTGTATAGTATAATAATTAAGAACTTAAGAATGCTACATGTCTTCTCAACACATACCTCAACTTTGATCATAAATATATTTGTCAATGGAAGTAAACCTTAAAATAGTTCAATCACATGATCAAATATTGTAGTTTTATTTATTTATGTATTTTAAGTATCTCATCCCAACATGTTTATTGTAAAAGAGTATTCTATTATTGGTAATGGTTATAATGTAATCATGATTTATAACCTGAATTTGTAATAAATCTTCATGTCTAATAAGATCCTTAAATAATAATATCTTAACTCCAAAAATCTAATTTATGTTATTCCCACACAAGTTTCATTATAAACCACTATTATTATCTAGGTATGCTTAACCTTAAGTGTATTATTAGGTATTTCTATACAAATATCACTATTTTAGATAAATCATTATTTATTTTAATAATAAAAAATAACAAACATATTCATTTCTACTAAATGTATATAATGGTATATTTATAATCAATATCATGTATCAACACCATATCCTCTTATATATACAAGTCCATCAACAACCATTACATTTTCATATATTATACACATATATATTAGCTATATAAATTTATTAAGAATGAAGCATAACTATTATATATTTAGTATATCTCTACTTTTTATAGGCTATTCATATATATCAACTATATATTAAACTTACTATGTTTAATATATATGCTTTTTATGTCTTAAACCTAGTCTATAGAATATTGAACCTACTCAATTATATATATATATATGTATATATATATATATATATGTATATATATATATGTATATATATATATGTATATATATATATATATGTATATATATATATATATGTATGTATATATATGTATGTATATATATGTATGTGTATATATATATATATATATATATATATATATATATATATATATATGTATATATATATATATATATATATATATATATATATATATATATATATATATATATATATATAACCTACACTATTTATGTCTTTAGGAAATAGAGCCAATAATATTATCACATGGGATATAATGAGAATAAACTTTGTAAATAAAATAATAATATAGGGAGTCATTCTCATTTTAAATTGTTTCCTAAAATTGATGTGCCTTATGTTTTCTTGTCAGACATCTATGTAGGAGAGCGAAGATATTCAAAAGGTAATAAGATTGATTAATATACATACCTTAATCCTATTATATATGAATAATTATTTTAGATGATATAATGTATATATAAATCATTATTTTATTTATATAGTCCTCTATTAATTGTACTTAGATTGCCCTTTTATTATCTAGATCACCATAAACCTGTTGTATATTTCTATATCTGTATTGTCTAACATAATCGATTTTACCATTATACCTAGTTTTTGAATAGTTTAAACACATAAATTTGTATACACAATTTTTGTATGTTATCCTATGTTATATATAATTGTGCATATATGATATTATACCATAATTGTATGCATATACCATATAAGATCTGCATATACTTGTGTATATTTATGTATACATAAAAATGTATACACATAATTGTTCGCTATAAATCTATAAATAAATATGCACATAATTATTGCATATATAGTTTTCTATAAAATCAGATTATATAAAAATACACTTCTCTATATATGTCATACTATAATTCTCATAATATACCATAGGTTGATACTATTTTATCACATAGTCCACATTATATCATTCACTTTATGTAGTTTACTTAGTTTTCTACGATTATATTATAGGTAAATATATACATGAATATACATAAATAGAAGTAATATGTTAGCTAGGGATACTTTATTTACTTGATTGATCACACATTGCATACCTACATTTATTCATTGTTTTTATATCTCATAAATAACCATTGTGGTTTGTATACATATATATCTCGTATAATAATATGTATCCTTATTTCTATGTACATCTCACTATCAAAAAGCTATATACAGATCAATTCGCTACATAATTCTAACAAATTAAGATCAATTCAATACATTCTAAATGAATGTTACCTATACATAGATCGCTAACATCTATACAAAGACAATTGATAAAATTTTATACATAGATAATTACTACATACATAAATCTGATAATGATCATACATAGAATTTAATAACTCACATACCTTGATAGCATCAGATAATACTAGATGTGCCTTCCTTTCCTTTGCTCCACTTAATAATATTCACTTAGCGTTCATAATCTCCTATGCTTTGCTCACTTTTCTCTTTGCACTTCTTTATTTTCTCCATTCACTCTACTTCTCTCCTCGTCTTCTCACTCTCTTCTTATCCTCCTTTCTATGCCACGTTATTTTTCCCTTCTTTCTTTCCTTTTGCATAAATTATAAGTTTTATTTAAAGCTTTAAAACATGAATTTCTTTTAACTTGACATTCTTTCTTTTATTCCAAATCACTTTATCTCCTTTTTGTATTTTTTTCTTATTTTTATTTTTCCTAAACTGCCAAGTTTTTTCTAATTTATTTTATTTTCTTTTTATTCCTTGATTATAATATAATACAACATATTTAATAATAACACAATTGTTTTATTTTTTTACTATTCTTATTAATAATATGACCTAATAATAGATAATTATTAAAAATAATAATGACTTACTAGCAAATATAAAGTCAATAATATTCTTTTATCCAACAATGGTAAATCACGTTACGTAGACTATCTGTCTTTTCAATAGTAATTGGCATTCCTAAAGTATCATAAAGATAACCTACAAATGTTATCAAAAAAAAATTAAATATAATGAATTTAATAACATGACATAAACACATAGTATAGATATTGAATAATATGAGTATTAAATTATGCTAATACACAACTAGTATGCATAAATAATTATCTAAATGTAAATAATTATAAAAATGTACTAATATTAATAATTTAAATTATTCATATAATGAGTGTTATTTAATGTGGTGTGTGTAAGGCTATATCCATTCTTCTATCATCCACCAACACCTCCATCTACATCACCCTATTTGATGATGCTCTTCCTCCATCATGCTCTAAGGAATAAATCTCTCCTATGTCCAACTCATGACAAAAAGTTAGCCCATAATCATTATCTCTCTCTCTCTCTCTCTCTCTCACACACACACACACACACACACACACACACACACACACACACGCACACACACACACACATGCACACACACACACATGATAAAATATTATTCTAATAACAAATCGATATGATCATAATATAAGAATACACTATTCAACTAAATACATAGCAATGAAATCATGAAATCAAAACAACATACAACTATCCCATAACAACATATGACTTACAACGTAATTAATATTAATCAAATCAAATTACTAATTATAAATATCCATGGATAATCAAGTAAATTTATCTATTAAAAATTTGGGATATAACATCTTTCCGCTTAAATCTAGTCATCATCATGATGACACTTATTCAAATATAAGTTTTGAATTAAAAATATTATTCAACAAGAAGAAAAAATAGTATAAAGTGTCAAATCAAGTAAATAAATGTAGAAATCACCTATAAAAGTCATCATAGTCCTCCCAAGTAGAACTATCCTTAAACTATTGGTCCCAAACTACCTTGCACTATGATATATCCTTATTATGAAAATAAATTTTGAGAGTGTCAATTACTCTTATTGGTTCTACCATGACCACCCTAGGGACCTGAACTTGTAAAACACTCTAATCCAACACATGTAAAGGATTAGATATATAATTTTTAAGATAAGAAAAATGGATGACATTATGCAATAGATCTAAGGTTACTGAAAATGAAAGCTTATATGCTATTATATTGACCACTTCTAACACCTCAAAGGGTCCCACATATCTCGATGAAAGTTTCACTGACTTTCTAAATTTAATAGAGTTCTTCTATGGCTTGACCCACAAGAACACTTTATCACCTATTGAAAACTTCCTGTCTATTATCTTCAGATCAACATAACTCTTATGCCTATCATTGGCCTTCACCAATCTATACCTAATTACTCTTACTTAATCTTATATTTATAAAAGCATCTTAAGTCCAAATACTACCCTATCTTCCAACCTGTATCAACTGATTGGTGTCCCATATTTTTTTCCATACAAAGCTTCAAATGGTGCAATCTTCAAAGCTAATTGGTATGAGTTATTGTAAGAAAATACAACAAATTATATATTATATTCCCATCTATACTTCTAATCTATGTAATATATATGAATAAGACCCGCTAACACCTAATTTACTTGCTCAATCTATCAGTCTTTAGGTGCTATGCAGTGGTGAAGTTTAGTTGGATACACAAAGTTGAATTCATAATTACTTAAAATATATGTCATTTTTGGATCATGATATAAAATTATGTTCTTTATAAATCCATGCAACTGACACAGTTCTTTTACAAACCTCTTTATAAGAGTAGGTGCATCATTTGTCAAATCGCCTAGTATAAAATAAGATATTTTGGTTAGTTTATCAACTAAAACTAAGATCATATCATGCCTATTTTATGATAATGGTAAACCTTAGACAAAGTTCATACTGATCACCTACCATTTCCATTTCAGTATATCATGTGGATATAATAATCCAATTGGATACAAATGTTCTGCTTTAACTCTTTGACATTTCAGATAATGGAACACCAAGTCCATTAGATTTTTATTTATTCCCTTATAGAAATAAATTCATCTAAGATATACCATGAGATTAATTACTCCTAGATGTCTTGAATATGGATTATTATGTAGTTACTTTAGCACTATCTTCCTCATATTATATCAATCTGGCACAAACATCCTTCCATTGTATAATTCTCTGATCTGAATCATTTATACCTAGTATTCTGAGCATTCTTAGATAATGCTTTTTTAACCTGATCATAGAATTCATCTCATGGTGAGAATTTGATCACTCAACCCCTAAATGTAGGCTTAATAATAGCCATGAATTTTATGTACCTTATATGACTTAGGTCATCAACTACTCTATTTTCCTTACCTTTGATATAGTTGTTATTGAAATCATAATCAAATAAGAATTCTAGCTAGCATCTTTGATGAACATTTAGATTTGGTTGGTTGAAGAGGTACTTGAGTCCAAATTTGTCTATCTTGAGCTCAAATAGTTTTTCCAACAAGTAATTCCCCTAAACTCATAAGGCATGCACAATTGATGCAAGTTCTAGGTTGTGAGGGAATAGTTCACCTTATAAGGCTTCAATTTCCTTGAATAATAAGCTACCACTAAACCATTATGCATAAGGACTCCTCCTAGTCCATATGTAGATACATTTTAGATTACCAAAAATTGACCATTGGGGCTAGGAACTCTTATCACTAGTGCTGAAATAAGCTTCTTTTTCAATTCTTTAAAAGCTACTTCATACTTTTTTGACCAGATAAAATGTTGGTTCTTACACTATCATAAAAAAATTTAGAATGAAATTTATGTAATATCCTATTAATCCCATGAACTCCTTACCTCATGCACTTTATTTAGCTTAACTTTGCTATATCTAATACAATACCATTCGTAGAGATAATATGTCCCAAAAATTGTACTCTTTCTTGTAAAAATATGTACTTAGACAACTTGTCATATAACTTGTGCTTCCATAATTATTACATAACTAGTTCTAGATGTTGAAGATGCTACTCTTCTTTTTATAAGAATGTCATCAAGAAAGACCAAAATAAAATGATCTAGGTAATCTCTAAAAACACTATTTATAAGATTCATGAATGTTGTCAAAGCATTTCTCAATCCAAATTATAACAATGTGGACTCATAGTGCCCATAATGACATTTAAATGTCTTCTTATATATATTTTCATCCCTTATCATTAGCTCATGGTATCCTATTTTAAGATCAATCTTAGAAAAGACTGTTTCTCTCATATTTGATTGAAAAGATAATCTATACAATGCAACAAATACCAATTTTTGATAGTTTCCTTATTCAACATTCTATAGTCTATGCAAAGTCAAAGAGTATTATCTTTTTTCTTGATGAAGATAAATGGTGCACCCCATGGTGTCACACTTAACCCAATTAACCCCTTTGACATTAATTCCTAGATTTGAGCCTTAAATTCAACCAATTCATTGGTTGTATCATGTATGGTTCCTTATATTGTGGTTCCTATCTAGGCATGATATTAATTGAGAAATCAAACTCTAGTTTAGAAAGCAATCTTGATATTTCCTATGGAAACACATCATGAAAATTCCTAAGGAATGGATAATATTCATGGTATGGTTCCTTAGATTCGTCCATTTCATTTATCATGATGATAAATTCTTGGCATCTTTTTCCTTTAGCCTTATGTATTTACATTGGATAAATCCTCCTAAGCCTCAACTCTCTTTGCTCACCCTAAAGTTGTTCTTGATTCCCAAAATTATCCATAAACTCAACCCTTTTCCAATAGTATTCAAACTTGGATATATGATTTTTAAGCCAATTAAACCCTATGATCACATCATATGACTCTAAAGGTGCTACATAAATATCCACTACTATCATGAATTTGGGAAACCTAATATCTAACTTTTTAATAACCTAAGTTATCACATTTTGAGGGTTTCCCTACTCAGTGGGATGATCTTCAGGTACATTCTGATGCACTTTTTTTCATGGCCATGAACTTCTTTATCTAGGTCTAAAATTTAGTCTCTAGTTTCATTTATGGTCATAAGAATCTAATCCAACTTTACTACTTGTTCTGCAACACATCAATTAGGATCAAATGGAGGGTTATTGTTATTGACATTTGAAGGACCCTATACAGATATTATAGAGTTCACCATTCTACTTTCTGGTAAATAGAAGGATATGAAAATATTAATAGACTCATTAGGTCTTAGAGTTTGAGCCACAACTCTGATACCACATGTAACATCTCCACTAGGATCTACTTAGAATAACATATTTTTTTATAAAATTTGATCAACCTATTCTTTCTTTTTATTGTACAATAAAAATGTAATTAATGATCTAGATAAAACACTCTAAGTATAATAACTATAAAATAAGCTTGTGACACTTATCTGTCATTGATCACTAACATCAGATGAAATAAAATATAACTAAATATATAAAGTAATTACATATATCCAATCATAGCTGGTATAAACATACAACCACTAATATCAATATACAGAGAAGTAAATAATTACATCTTATCAAGTATAATGTTTGATAATAATATATATAATATAATATAAAATATACAAGACTCCATGAAGTAAGAGTTTTTGATCTCTAGTATCTATGGTAATCTCAAGTGTCATGTCCAAATAAGTACTATTATGGGAAGGGAGAGCATCATAAAAGTGATTTTTCACACAAAATACAGACCATAAATCTCCATCACAATCCCCAACAAGGGAATGAACCTCCCTTTATAAATGAGTATATAATGGGAGTGTGAGAATTTAGAGAGACAAACTAGTACCCATATGTGTTGTATGATTTTTAAGAACATGAAGTGTATAATACATTTTTTTGTTCTATTATGGTATTGTACAAAATGTAAATGATACACATGTAATGATAGTGTCTAACTAACATTAATTTGGCCAATATTTTCAATAGTTATTTATCTCTAAGATCAGTCAAATTAATACACACCACTTGATCAGATTACCCTCACCCAGCATTGGTGATGCTAGCAAAGTAGTGAAGTCCATCTCACTACTTAGTACCAACAATGAAAGATTTGGTTAATATAATTATAATAAATAGATTCATATATATTACTTTCTACTAGTATTCATAAAACATGGTGAACATAGGAATAATCAAAATGCATACATTTAATTTGTTAAATGTATGAAAGAATCTCCATAGTATTATTTATCAAATAAATAACAAGCAAACAAGTACAATTTATACCAATAAGATATAATCTCTATTTAGATTGCACAATCTAATTTAATTTAATTAGATTCAAATATATATAGTACATTATATGACAAAGAATAATTTCATAGTCCACCATTTTTATGTATACACTACTCACTTTCAAATAGTCAATCAAAAATAAAAAAATTATAATTCTCAAGACAACATAGTCTTTCAATTAAACAATTGATTATATCTTATGAGGTTGTGTCCATATAGAAATAGTGTCCTACCCTTTAGGAATATATAACTTAGTTTTTTATTTATAAATAGAACTATAAGCACACATCATAATGCACTAATATATGTTATATATGTATATACATATACATATTGATATACTCATAGTATGTACCATACACAAATTCTCAAAAAATAAATATTATATGTGAATGCCATGAGCCTCAATAGTTTGATGGTTTAGTCTAATATGATTTTCAAGTCCAATTAGCATTCTATTTTATGTACACATATCCTCTTCCTTATTTTCAAGCTCATTATTTATAACAAGTGGCATAATCATATTCTTCAACCATCACATTGTCTGGTGTAGGTTATCTAAGTGAATTGTATTAGAAACTACAATTGTATAGGATAGTAATTAATAACTTAAGAACGTTACACATATTCTCATCAAATATCTCAAATTCGATCATAAATATTTTTTTCAATAGAAATAAACGTTAAAATAGTTTAATCACAAGATCAAATATTCTATCTTTACTTATGTATTTTAAGCATCTCATACCAACATGCTTATTATAAAGGAAGATTATCTTATTGGTAATGGGTTATAGTGTAATCGTGCTTTATAACCCAAATCACAATAAATTTTCACTTATAATAAGAGTCTTTAATAATAATATCTTAACTCCAAAAATATAATTTAGGTTCTAACCACACAAGTTTCATTATGAACCACTATTGTTATCCAATTCTATGTAATCTTAAGTGTATTATTAGGTAGTCCTAAACAAATATAACTATTTTGGATAAGTCATCATTTGTCTTACTCATAACGACTAACAAACATATTTGTTTCTAGTATTTATATATAATGGTATATCTATAATCCGTATCTCATGTCAACCCCATATCTTCTTATGTAAAAAAGTCCATCAACAACCATTACATTTTCATATCTGGTATGCATATGTATCAGTTATATATATTTATTATGAATGAAGAAAAACTAATGAAGTAATAATATTTATGTACACCAACTATATAGTAAACCTATTTTGTTTAATATATACAATTTTTATGTCTTAAACCTAATACACACACACACACACACACACACACACACACACACACACACACACACAATTTATGTCTTCAAGCTACAAATTTAATACTATTATTACATGGGATCTAATGCGAATAGATTTTGTAGATAAAATAAGAATAGATAGAGCCACTCTCATTTTGAGCTAGTTCTTAAAATTGATGAGCCTTATGTTTTATTATTAAACATCTATGAAGGAGTGGGGTAATATCCAAAAGATAATAAGAATGATTAATATACATAACTTCATCATATTATATATGAATCATTATTTTAGATGATCTAATGTATATATAAATCATTGTTCTATTTATATAGTCTTCTATTTATCATACTCAGATCATCCTTATATTATCTAGATCACCATAAACCTGGTGTATATATTTATCTATGTCTTCTCTAACATAATCACTTTTACCATTATACCTAGTTTTCAAGCTATTTATACACATCATTGTGTGTACATAACTGTTATATGTTATCCTATGTTATATGTAAATGTGCATATATGATATTATATCTATATGAACATACCATATCATATTTTTGTATCCCTATGTATATTTGTATATATAATATTATATAAACATAACTATTCATTGTAAATATATAAATCTATAAATAAATATGCACAGAATCACTGCATATATAGTTTGATATAAAATTAGTTTATACAAAATACATTAGCTATATATGTCATACTATTATGCATATATTAATACTATTTTATCACATAGTTTGCTTTATACCATTCACCTTATGCAATTCACTTAGTTTACAAAGAATATACTGTACGTAAATATATACATGAATATACATCACTGGAAGTAATACGTTAGTAAGGGATACTTTATTTACTTGATTCATCATGCATCACATACCTACATTTATTCTCTACTTTCATATCTCATAACTAACCATTGTGGTTTGTATATAGATATATCTCATATAATAATCCCTATCCTTCTTTATATGTACAAATAACTATCACAAAGTTATATCAAGACCAATTCTATACATAACTCTAATAAATCAAGATCAATTAGCTACATGCTAATTGAGAGTTGCCTATACATAGATCACTAACATCTATAAATATGTAATTGCTAACATTTTATATAGAGATAATTATTACATACACAACTCTAATAGCAAGTATACACACAAAATTTAACAACATCACCTACCTTGATAACATCAGATAATACCATATTTGCCTTCTTTTCCTTTTCTCCACTTCATTCTATTCACTCAACTCTCCTCCTCTCCTATGCTCTACTCAATTTTCTCTTTGCTCTTCTATCTTTTCTCAATTTTCTCTACTTTTCTCTTCCTCTTCCCACTATGTTCTTATCCTGATTCCTATGCCATGCCATTTCCCCCTTCTTTATTTCCTTTTGCATAAATTATGAGTTTTATTTATAGATTTAAAACTCACCTTTTTTTAAGCTTGCCATTCTTTCTTTTATTCCAATTTACTTTATTTTCTTTTTGTGTCTTTCTTCTTATTTTTATTTTTATTAAATTTCCAAGTTTTTTCAATTTATTTCTTTTATTCCTTTTTATTTATTAATTATAATATAATACAACACATTTACTAATAACATAATTTTTTAATTCTTTTTTCATATTTTTATTAATAATATGACTTAATAATATATAATAAATAAATAATCATAATTAATTACTATCAAATATAAAGTCAATAATATTCTTTTATCCAAAAATAGTAAATCATGTTACACAGACTATCTATATCTTTTCAACAACAATTGGCATTCTTGATGTATCATAAAGATAACTTGCTAATGTTCTTTAAAAAATATTAATGATCATGAATACAATAACATGACATAAACACATATTACCACAACAAAATATCATGAGATTAATTCCATATAAGTATTAAACTATATTAATACAAAAATAGTATGCATAAAAAATTATCTAAATACAAACAATCATAAAAAACATGTTAAAACTAACCGTTGAAACTATGCATATAATGAGTGCTATTTAAGGTGGTGTGTGTAAGGTTCTAGCCATTCCTTTATCATTCCCCAACATCTCCATCTGCATCACCCTCCCTAATGATGCTCTCCCTCCATCATGCTCTAAGGGATAAATATCTTCTACGTCCAACTCACAACAACAAGGTAGTTAGCCTGTATACATACATACATACATATATATATATATATATATATATATATATATATATATATATATATATATATATATATATGATATCATAAAATAATATTGTAATAAAAAATCAACATGATCATAATATAAGAATATAGCATATAGCTAAACTCATAACAATGAAATCATAAAATCAAAATGACATACAGCTATCCCACAACAACATATGATTTATATATTACTTAATATTAATCAAATTAAATTACTAAATATAAATATCCATGGATAATCAAGTAAATTTTCTTAGCAAAAAATCAAGATGTAATATAATACACTTACATATAATATCTTTCACTCACTATTGGTCACCCTTGATCTATTCAACACAAACACTTCTCATGGCCCTCCCATTGATGGTATCTAACTTGAACTTTTCAAAGTTAAAATTTTTAAAAAATATAAAAAAACTAAATAATTAAAAAAAATAAAATAAAATTGAAGTATTATAAAAGAAGAAGACCTAAGCATGATGAATACCAAATTACACTATTTATATATTTTATTTTTCACATGTTTGGTATATTGTAGAGTATTTTTTATGTGATGCTGGATGTACACATTACATATAGACACATAGATGTTGGAATAAACTCTACTAATGTGCATTCTATTATTGGAGACATCTTATTATATATGTTTCAATATTATATGTTATATTATTTTTATCACATTTCCACCCTATATATATATATATATATATATATATATATAATACAATGAAGCATATTACATGTAATGGAAAGTATACACCATCCATATGGATCAATGCCACATTATAATATGCTAACATATCCATGTAGCACTATGTTAGATATGTGTAACAAGAAAGATGTGTGTGTGTGTGTGTGTGTGTGTGTGTGTGTGTGTGTGTGTGTGTGTGTGTGTGTGTGTGTGTGTGTGTGTGTGTGTGTGTGTGTGTGTGTGTAATAAGCATATTACATGTAATGGAAAGTATACACCATCCATATGGATCAATGCCACATTATAATATGTTAACATATCCATGTAGCACTATGTTAGATATGTGTAACAAGAAAGATGTGTGTGTGTGTGTGTGTGTGTGTGTGTGTGTGTCTATATATATATATATATATATATATATATATATATATATATATATATATATCAATGAAGCATATTACATGTAATGGAAAGTATACACCATCCATATGGATCAATGCCACATTATAATATGTTAACATATCCATGTAGCACTATGTTAGATATGTGTAACAAGAAAGATGTGTGTGTGTGTGTGTGTGTGTGTGTGTGTGTGTGTGTGTGTGTGTGTGTGTGTGTGTTTACACACACACACACACACACACACACACACACATCTTTCTTGTTACACATATCTAACATAGTGCTACATGGATATGTTAACATATTATAATCTGGCATTGATCCATATGGATGGTGTATACTTTCCATTACATGTAATATGCTTCATTGATGTATTTAATCTCTTCCATGATAGTCTAGTTTGTGTTTTTATATTGTGTGTGAGCCTTAGAATTGTTTGATGCAACACATTTATGTCTCTTATACATGAAATCTTCATGTCCCTTGCATGTGGCCCTTGGCCTTAGATGTTTAATGTGAAATATTGATTACCTTTTTATGACATATTTATGTCTCTTGAATTTATCCCTTACCTTATTTTTGTGACATATTCATGTCCATATGTCCCTTGGCCTTATATGGATCCCTAAATCTTGAACTCATCAAACTTGTTGAGCTTGATGAGATTGAGTGGTGCCATGATCCATATCATGAAATTTTAATATCTAGTGTTGGAGAGTTCTCAGTGATGTCATGGAGGTGTCCTGGTGAGTGGATGAAATAATTTGATATTCTAATTAACAGTGACAAAGTGTGAAATGTGTTTATCCTAGTTTGCATAATCTTGGCTTGGTTGATCTTCAATTTTGGCATGATTAGAGATGTTCAGGGGTGAGTCTAAGGTATTGAGAATGTAAAATGGGTCATATAAATGGTAAAAGATGATTTAAGAGATTGTGTAGATCAATGGAATTCATCTGGTAGTCCATAGTTTTCATTTAGACACTTTGGGTCTAGTGGCAAAAAATCTGAGTAGCCAGTTTGATAACGTTAACATTATCATGTGTAGATTAGTCAGGGGGAGTTGGTCACATGGTTGTGATCATATTAGTCCTTAATTTCTACAATTTAAATATCAAGTCATGTACCTAAGTGCACTCAAAGATATGTGGATGCAAATTTGGGCTCCCGAGCATTGTGACAGTGTTTTCCCATACTTAGCCAAATTTATAATGTAGCAAGAAGAGCCAAATAAGCATTTTGATGATGGCATATATCACACGTGTGGATGTTTCAAAAAAATATGATAATATGGGTCTGTTTAGTTTTAATATTAGTTAATTTTATCTAAATTTTAGGTCATGCACTAAAGCATGTCAAAAGATATGCATGCACAAAGTTGGGCTCCCAGGGATTTTGATAGTGCTTTGTAAGTTCAAATAAAGCCAAGTAAGCATTTTTTTGATGTCATATATCTCACACATGAATTTTTTATGAATAAATTTTCATTTGGGTTTGATCATTATTTTTCCTAGTTATTATGCACTAAATGATTGGTCATGCACTGAACCACGTCAAAAGATATGCATGTTCAAAGTCAGCCTCCCAGACAAGTTTTTGACATTGTTGGCTCACTGGAAAACAAATTTGAGTGAGCATTTTAATGTAATTATATCTCACATATGTGAAAATTCTAAGAGAATATTGTCATAGGTTTGGATTTTATATTGAAAGGTGATCATATGGTCCAACTTTAAAATCATGCATCTAAGCATAGAAGAAGCTATTGAGGTTCAATGTTGGCTACTCTGACAGATTGAAATGGCCCCCATACTTAATGAATTTTACAAGAGGTAAATATTGAGAAAGTATAAAGGATATTGATGGAGTGAATTTTCTCCAACATGTCAAGAATACGTGAGATGGCAAGATGTGCATGATGTTTAATGACTAGGCAAAAGTAAAGGATAGAGATAAATGATGAGTGCATGTTCGTATAGATTGATCTAATTGCATGAATGGAGTCAAAGTGTTCAAAGTGACAATAATTTAAATGATGATTAATATATAAAAATATCAATAGTATATTATTTATCTAATTTTTTAGGACATGAGATTCAATCATA
>JARHVA010004451.1:217500-395000 GCA_037957365.1 Torreya grandis
ATGATTTGAGGTAAAAGGTTTAATAATATGTTGAATAATCCAAATGGGTTATCAAATCAAGATTCATTGGTATTTGAAGATTTATAGTTGTTAAGTTATTCAAGATTTTATCAAGTTGCATGCCTCATTAGGTAGTAGGTTTGTTAAGGAAGTATGTTACATAGGATCAGCTAGGTGTTGAGAATTAGTGTGCTTGAGGGGGAGTATAAGAGTGTTATATATATGAGGTTTCACATCCTAAATGTGTGCTTAATGAAATTTGTGGGCTATACAAGTTCAAGATAGGGCTATAAGGAGACTAGATAAGCCTACTGTGAAGAAGTGTGATTTTTTTTAGTTTATACAAAAGATAAAGGAATGAGTAATTCAATTTGAGTTCTTAGTTTTTTAAGAGTATGTTTCTTTTTTGGTGTGTAGCATGAAGTTTTGTTAGTGATTCTTGAGGTCATTTAAGAGAAAAGGCTAGTAAGCCTACACAATAATTCTTCATGGTGTATGGAGATTTGAAGCTTCTCAAAAGCTGAAATGAATAAAATATATTAGGGGGAGTCCCTCTCATATGTTTCTTGGTGAGGTAAATCACATTTTAGTACTTTTATATGTTCTTTCTTCATTGGTTGTAGTGCTTGGTTTAAAAGAGTGTTGGCATATAACAAGAAGAATGTTGTCAACACAAGAAGAGGTAGGATAATGTTAAGGGGGGAGTTTGTATCATATTTATAAGATGGTAATTTACAAGGGAGAGTATATTTAGGCCCTCAATATTAGTTGGTACCCACTTTTTCATTGTGTCAAAGGGGGAGAAATTTCTTATTGTGGAGTGCTTGAAGAAAGAGAAGGTGAGATGAATGATGTTTGTTGACATCAATGAAAAAAGGGGATATTGTTGAAGAGTTGTAAGTGATGTCATGAAGGTGTCCTGATGAGTGGATTAAGTGATTTGATATCCTACGTAATAATGACAAAGTGTGCAATGTGCTTGTCTTAGTGTGCTTAATGTTGGCTTTGTTGATCTTCAGTTTTGGCACGATTAGAAATGTTCAATGATGAGTATAAAGTATTGATCATTTTAAAGGGGTAATATTAGTGTCAAGGATAATTGGAGAGTTTGTGTGTATGAGTGGAATTAATTTGGTAGTCCATAATTTTCATCTAAAGACTTTGGGTCCAGTGACAAAAAATTAGAGTAGGCAGTTTGATGATGTCACTGTTACCATGTATGGATAAGTTAAGGTGAATTTTTCATATGGTTGTGATCACATTATTCCCTAGCTACTACATGATAAATCTCAAGTCATGCACCTAAACATAGTCAAATATATTTTGGTGCAAAGTTTGGCTCCTAGGCATTTTGATAGTGTTCTCCCATAGCCAAATTTGTAATGTGGAAAGAAGAGCCAAGTAAGCATTTTGATGATGGAATATCTACCACATATGGATGTTACAGAATAAGATGATCATATGGGTTTTTTTTAGTTTTGATCCTAAGTTATTTATGCTAAATTTTAGGTCATGCACTAAATCAAATCAAAAGATATGCATGTGCAAAGGTGGTGCTCCTAGGCATTTTAACAGTGTTTTCTAAGTTCAAACAGAGCAAAGTAAGTAGTTTACTGACATCATATCTATCACACATGCAAGTTTTAGGAGGAAATGGTTAAATCAGGTTTTTTAGTATTTTTGCTAGTTTTTGTGTGTTAAATCCCAATTCATGCACTTAATTGCATCAAAAGATATGCATGTTCAAAGTTGGCCACCTAGACAAGTTTTTGTCATTGTTGGCTCTATGGTAAAAAAATCTGAGTGAACATTTTAATGTCATTATATCTCACACATGTGTGGATTATATGAGAATATTTTTACATGGTTATATTCTATATTGGAAGGTGATCATATGATCCAAATTTAAGATCATGCATCTAAGTGTAGAATAAATTATTAAGGTTCAAAGTTAGCTAGTCAGAGAGATTGCAATGATACCCATACTAAGGATATTGACAAAGCACATTTTATCTAAGATGGTAGGAAATAGTGAGATTGACAAAGTGGTAAAGATAAATCAAGTCTTAAGGAGATTGATAAAGCACATTTTCTCCAAGAAGTTAGGAAATAGTGAGATGAAAATATGTACACAATGTTTAATGACTGGGCAAAGGTAAAGGATAGAGATCAATGATGAGCATGTGTTTGTATAGATTTATCTAACAATGTGAATGGTTTCAAAGTGATCAAAGTGAGAGTAATTTATATGATACTAAAGATTGAATAATATCAATAGTTAATGATTAATCTAACGTTTGAGGACACAAGATGCAATCATATTCTCTAAAGTTTAATTGTGATCATTTCAGTTTGAATATTTGAATATAACAAAGGAAAGACTAGTTTTTTAGTTTTTGAGACATATCTTTCAATCCAGCATGATTTTGACCATGATATAAAAGGTGAAGTTATACAAGACTCTAAGTTACATTTTAAAATATGGATTTTAATATATATATATATATATATATATATATATATAGATATAAGTGTGTACAGATAAATATGTTGATCTCCAAAGTTGATTGTGTGTTTGTGCATGTTCTATAAGTAACCTAAGAAGGGTATTTGAGCTTGCTCTAATGTTATTTTGATGTTTTATGATGAAGTAGCTATTGGATCATGTTTTAAAATCCATAAGGATGCTCTGTGTCCATTATGAAGGTTTTACCAATCATATAAAGTATGAACAAAGGTTTACAAGGTGACTATATATTTGATTTTATAGAATGTTGTTTGAGCAATTTGTGCTTAAGCATAAGGGTAATGTGATGGAATTATCACTTAAATAGGACCTATAGATCATGTGGAATGGTTCCATGCATTTTTAAAGTGTTCTTATGTTTTAGTTTTCTAGAATAAGTGTCAAAGAGGAGATGGGTCTCTATAGGACCTAAAAGTGACTTAGGCCTATTTGAAAGTGGATTGTGCTTAAGTGTGACCCATGTGAGATGCCTTAAGTGTGAAGGCATGTTTCTTGGATGACAAGGAAAGAATATGATCCTATTAATTCATGATTTCTCTATAAATTTTGGAACCAAATGAGATGGTTTCTAGGCTTATGGAAGACTTTTGAGAGACACTTGTGCAAGGTGGATGTGAGAGTTGTGAAGCAAAGGAGAGGTAGAGCTCCCAATTGGATGAGTTGATAATAATAGAAAATTTATGAATAGGCATATGAATTTCAGGTCATTTTTTGATGTTATAAAATTTATCTTGTAGATTGAGGATATGATAAGGGGTTTGAGTATACATATGAGTCCTGTCTGACATAAAGAGAGAGTTTATGCAGGTGTTAGATAAATAAAGATCCATCATCAATTTTTGAAGTCATCATTTCTAAGGTGGCAGTGTTCAAAGGAGGGTCTAAAGGACTCAATCTTCCTTAGGGGTAGTTGATCCTTGTGAACTAAGTGTTTCACTAAATATCTTGGGTCAGTAGGATATGGTAAAGGTTTACTGGTCTAAAAGAGCTGATTAGTCACTTTTTTGTAATTTATTATAGGATAGTAGTCTATTCATGTTTTACAATAGAGAGTGGGTTTTATTCTTCATGAGGGTTTCCCATATGAACTATTTGTTAAGTGTTTGATCTTGTGTATGCATTGAGTGAATGATATCTCTAGTTAATTTTGCTTGATCAAGTTGATATATACTAATTGTTTAAAAGTTTGGAAGGGTTGTAAATGTAATTGAAACATCTGGGCTCACTAAGTCACTCCCCTCGCTCTTAGTGATTATACCTCTAACATGTAGTATTATCTAGTTTTATTTTGAGTGATGGTTATTATTATACGATTTAATGATACATCTATATAGATGTGACACTTATATTCCATTCATTATATACATTACATACATACCTTGATTGACACATACACTACTATGATGAAATACTTTCCACATGTTCACATGATATTACATGATGTTATCTTTATGCATAACATGATAGATTTAAACATTAATCTGGGATGATAAATTATAAGAGACATCACTTATCTCAACAAGGGGGAATTATAGTTGGATTTTCATGGAGAAATAAGCCTCCATGAATATAAAATAATATTAGAGTTTTTTTTAAAGATTCAGAATGGTTCATATATCATATGATTTTAGATTACATGATAGATATTGAAAAATTATTACTAAATGTGTTCACTTTAAAGAGACTTCATTAGTGATTCATCAACACTTGGGTGCATATAAATGGGCATATGTACAAAACTTACATTAATAATAATAATAATTTTTTTACATGTATACATAAAATTGATATACATGTTATCAAATTCAGCATATAGATTTAGGTAAAATTTTATTGGTTTATGCACATATACACACTTTCTTATTCATAAGGCATGATATAGGTTCATTCACATATAAAATGATATAGTTTAATGTTTAATTAAAAATTGTTGCCATTACACTTCACACTTGTTGACATTGAGGTCATGATGGAGGTATGAACATTTTCATTCTATTTAAATAATGAATTTATTCTAAATTTATAAAACTTGAGTGAAATTATACAATTAATTCCTAGGTGATGATGAGGAAATGCATATTGTTGTTTATTTTTTGACCATATGCTTTTTTTATATAGAGAGAACTTGAGAAAAATTGAATGAAATTATATAATTGAATCTATTATCTATTTGAATAGTGGTTGATTAAATTTTACTTATAACAAACCCATATAGTGTTTGTCCCTTTCTTTTATAAGTAGATATTTGGGTTGGTAAATTTCTTACTTCTTCTCACATTAAGAGGATTTTGGCATGTTTTATTTCCAACCCAAGGAATTTCATAGTTACATAAATATTTAGGCATAGTCACCCTAACTTTCCATGTGCTTCAATAAGAAATCCCATTTATCAAATGTTTGAACAAGAAATCATCATGTCCAATAAGTTGGTATGAATACATGGTTTTCACTAACACACATGTGCACTCCTTCCCTTTCTCTTTAATTTTCATATTTCATGTTTACATATAAAATGCCAATCCATGGAAATTAACTACTACATGTTTTTTTAGGTTTTACTATTGATTGACATATGCAATATGAGCTTCTTACAAACACAAAAGTGTGTTTTACACACTCAGGTATATATTTTATGTTTACTCTATCCATTACATTTATAAATTAAAAGTGGGGAGGTTTTAGACACTAAATTTTTGTATTAAGAACTTGATAATGACATGCTTTACACACATTTACCATAGATGATTTTCATGCAAAAATATGGTCCTAAACTACCATTATATCATACCTATATAATACCTTATTATTTTTATCCTTTTTCTTAATATAATATTAAAAAACTAAAGAAAACTCACTGTATATTTAACACCCCATTACTATCCCACAAATAAGTATCCAAACCTTTAGTTTAGTCCTCTAGTGGATAGGTCAATAAAATTAGAGTAAGTTGATATCTTAGAGATCAATATATATATATATATATATATATATATATATATATATATATATATATATATATATATATATATATATATATATATATATATATATATATATACTGTATATTTAACACCCCATTACTATCCCACAAATAAGTATCCAAACCTTTAGTTTAGTCCTCTAGTGGATAGGTCAATAAAATTAGAGTAAGTTGATATCTTAGAGATCAATATATATATATATATATATATATATATATATATATATATATATATATATATATATATATATTCAAGTAGGTATCAACCCTCTTCCAATAAAAAATACTTTGTAATAAACATATCTATCCTTATGGTTATTCCATCTACCTAACGTGCTAGTGGAATGATAAATTATATAATTGGACTATATAAAATCAAGGCCTCACTTAATAAGGGATTTGACACTTGTATAGTACCCATATATACACTATTTCACATTGATAAAATATTTTATATTCTTACCAAATTTAAAATTGATCAATAAGAGAAGTCACAAGACAAGCTTGAAGCATGCTAAATCCTAGACAAAGTAAGCATTGCCTAGTATCAAAAGCAAATCATTAATTTCATGCATATGGACACAATTTCACAATCACACTAGGTGGGAGAGTGGCTTTATTTCCCTCCTTGGAGTATCATATACATAAAAAATAGACAACAATCATAATGGGTGATTGCAGTTAAATTATCCCATTAAAATTTAGCATTTTTTGCATTTTACTATCCCTGAAAAACATGCCCACTATTGCAATTTGAATGAGACTGATTTGTAGTGTTGCATCTATCATCAATGTTCAACATCACATGTATATATATTTTAGATTCAAGTGAAGTTAACCATATGGTCATAATCCCTATTGAATGCATATATCATTAATGATCACTAGATGTTAATATCAATAGTCAAGATTGACCCATATCCAAAGCAATCAACCTTCTACTAACCAAAATGTAGTTCTTTAAGTAGATGATCATAGGTCTACTTTAATGTGTTTTTCAATACTATAATATAACTAGATTTATATAGTCAGTCATAAAAGCTAAGTACTCATTATTTTTCTTTTACATACTATATTTAGCATATCTTAATTCTCAAATCATTAAAATTAGTCTCAATATTTTAAATTGAGATGTATGAACGAATGTGATATCTATCTATGTGAATTACATTTCAAATCTCAATCTTATATATATTTCCTCAACAAAATTAGGGAAAAACAAAAGCATGAATATTCTTCCAAATAATCTAAGTGGTAGATTAGAAAGGATGCCATTACAAAACATAAGGCATTGATAGTAGTAGTGATCATGATAGAGAATATCATAAATATAAAGGAATACTAAAATTAATTAGGGAAAATTATAAAAGTAATGGGAGATGCATAAACATTATTTACATACTCCATTAGTTGGTCAATTATGATATAAAAAAAGAAGAAATAAATTGATGATATAGAAAATTAATGCACTAAGGCTTCCTTCAAATAAGATGTTATTAACGACCCTTCAATAAAAGAGTAGAAGAAACTACTAGACTTAGAGGATGAGCTAAAAACCAAGAAGTTGAAGGATTAAATACCATCTGTGAAATGGATGATTATGATACTCTAGTAAGAAGATAAATGGATAAAATGGATACCACTACCAAAAATCAATAGGATTATTTAAAATATTTAGAAACCAGAAAAAAATCCTCATTATTTTATTATTCTACTACAAATAAAAAAACAATTGGGTACAAAATAAAAATAGTGAAATCTTCATTGATTAGATGAAATGTGTTCCAAAAGACATAGGTAAAGAAATCTACAAACATTTTTCATGAGGGATAGTGTTGACCACTTGTACAATTTTGAAGGAGTATAAAATTCTCATAAAAAATCTATGCATGCAAGTTAAGATGGGATATTGTGTTATCTCATGCCATAAATCTATATATCTAGAGTTTTAATGTGTTATACATGCTTATAAAGTTTTGAAACTAAATAGAGGTAAAAGGTATATGAATTATGGGTTTTTGGTTGATTTTATTATGATTATCCATAAAATGTCTCAAGGATGAGATAATATTATAAAATATGGGTAATTTCTCAAAGAATTGTTTAGAAACATAATTTGAACATAAAGATATAATGAAAAGTATCAAGATATACCACAATAATATAAGAGTTTAAAACATGACAAAAAATGCGTACAACATTTTATACATCACATCATTATATAACACCTTTTATCATATTCATATGGATAACTTAAAGAGAATAAATGTCCTACAAATATATCCATTAGTTTAAAAAATGTATTTAGTCAATATTTATACTCCATCATTGTAATATGTAACTCGCAAGAGAGTGATATGTGAGCAACATGTTAAGATTGTAAAAGAGTGAATATAGAGAACACAAGAATTATATAGTAAGGTATAAAGAGATATTATATTAGAGAGAGAAACATTATAGAGATAAAGATCATATAAAAAATTTAATAGAGTATTGATATATGAAGAAATATATAATTTAGAGAAAACTATGTTCTATGCTATACATTATAAGCAAAAATTGCCATTTTAATTTTAATATTTAAATGGTCTTATTGCATAATAAATTTATTTCCCAAGAATATTGATCCTAAATTTAATTGAAGTTTCACAAACCCATAAAAATCCATATCCAATATCATATTTTATGATCTAGGGCACATGAGGATACCTAATATAAAACCTACTTAAACAAATTTCAAAGGGTTATAAATGTAAGAAAACTAAATATGATATATAATATTAAAATTTAATGTTTTTAAATAAAAATAAAATCAAATAAATAAATGACAACTAATATATAATTATAATCACAAAGTTTTATTATGCAAGTTACATATAAATTTGAGATATTAGATGTCTAGCATGAACTTACTTTCAAACTTCACTCTTCTATATGTATCTGACATAAAAATGATGGAATTGAACATTATTATACAATGGAATAAGATTAAATTTTGGTTGAATTGATAAAATTGTTGATAATAATCACTTCATAACCAAAGAGTGAGGTGACACCACTAAATACCATTACTGAAGAGCTAATTTAAACAATATTGAGATCCCATGAGTTGTGTGGTAATATAGAAGTTAAATTAGATGGTAAATTTTTAAACATAGGTGGAGATCCCAATTTTTATGTTTCTAAATTTAGAAAAAAATATATGTAATATTAGTAAACTAATGTAAGATATACATACCTAATAAAAATGCTCCCCATTGTGTGCAGCTGCAAAACAGGATGTGGAAACAAACTAGAAACCTACAAATTCTATAAAACATTTTCCTTGGGAAAGAATATGACCTTGTCTGACAACTTTTAATATAGGTATATCTTATCAATATCTATGTTTAACTCAAGCATCAATGACTTGATATGATGTTTTTGGGATGTTACAAACTAGAATGGATTATGTATTTTGAAGAGTCTCTAAAATATCTCAAGTATCCAACAATAGATGAAGTTAATGATGCAAGATAATTGCATTGAAGACTATATGTAACCCAAGGTAAGGTTGAATATGAATTTAAAAATAATTAAATCCTACTTGTTTGGTGATGGTATAGAGCCCATATGAAATTGGATGAAGCATATGGTAATGTCCTGCAAATATTTTATTTTGCAGGTGTAGTTAGAATTCATCACCAAAATAGAAGATGTGAAATGTATGATGCTTGTCATGGAATTGATTTTATTTTACATTAACCTAATACAAACTTGTTCGTGTTTGTTTTTTAATATAGTTAATGTGATCAATGAATCTAATAAATTTGATGGTTAGGAAAAGATAATCTATGTTGATGGAGGCCAAAGGTTTTAAACCCAAGAAAACCTAAAAAGGGATGTATGTAATACAAATAAGTAGATCTTTGTGTTAGCTACATTGAATGAAATGTAAGATCTCATCTCAATTGCATTGATTTTTTGAATTTTAAACTCTCAAAAGGTGCACTACTATTCTATTTACCATTTTCATCTTTCCATCAATGTGTGGATGAAAAAGTTGGGATTTCTTCAATTTTGTGTCTAGCATAGACCAAAGTGATTTACATAAATTGATCAATAACCATGTATCACTATTAGAGAG
The DNA here is from genome assembly GCA_037957365.1 of Torreya grandis. Lineage (NCBI taxonomy): Eukaryota > Viridiplantae > Streptophyta > Pinopsida > Cupressales > Taxaceae > Torreya > Torreya grandis. Next base: position 227,134 of record JARHVA010004451.1, read on the forward strand.
GATAGTTTTTAGGATTCCAAATTGGATCTAAACATGTTTAAAGTTAAATCAAGCTATTTATAAACTTGATATTTCTTTGTTATAGGTATGAGAATTGATACCTTTGAGAGTATATCAAATACTACATAAACAGAATAAATACCATGGAAGCTTGAGATAAAATTGATGGAAATAGATTCGCATGATCTCATTAGACTGATAGAGATGTGCATGAACCTTACCTATTATTCAATGATTTTGAAATTCCAGATGTGGTAAAAGACTGAATATATTTAGATACACAAGACCTTAGATGTGTCAAAAATAAGTAATTCTATAACAACACATGATTATTTTCAACTCCATAATGTATTATAAACTCTCTAAAATCAGCCTTCCATATTAGTTTCTATATTTCTACCTTGTGTGAAACACAAAATTCCCCAATGTGATATAAAAGTCCATTTTGAAAGTAAAAATATGGAATTTAATTAACATAGAGAAAATTATGATATATATTTGAAAAATACATGTCAAATGGATATAATTTTAACTATGGGTTAACTTTATGTCCACATGCATCAAGTATAAAAATTAGAAATTGAACTAGTGGATATCTTAGATAATTCATGACTGTATTATCTCATCCCTTCTTAGGCTTGATGTTTAGATGAAATTATTGAAGATAATAAGACCATTTGTTATGTCACTCTTGCTGCAAATTATTATGAGTCTGTAAGAATTGAAATAGCTTGTGATGTGTGGATCAAAGTCTCTTTTGCCTAGATATAATTCTTCTAATGCTTCAATACTTTAACAATAATATAAATCTTTTGATCATATGTTGGGTGTTATATTACCATTTTTGTGGACATTTCACTATGGTAAGAGATTGGGTGACCATGTTGAGTGATGACTTATTCAAGTATGTTTTCATAGGAATCTATCTCAAGATTAAATCTTTGTTGATGATATGGTAAATAAAATATTGGGTGGCATAAATTATGAATTTTAATTCTTTGAATACTTTACATTATGTTAATTCCAATGTTAAATTTTCTTTGGTACCACCTTTCATCAATTTGTTCAGATGCCAAACCACATGAGAAAAACCCAATAAAAATATTTTATAGGAATTTAAAATCCCAAGAAGCTATAAAACTCTATGAGGTTGTTGAGTTGTATCCATTCCTTAATGAATTGAATACTAGTTGGGTCCACATGCATTCCTTTTATATATACTATGTATCTTAGATATTGTATCACCCACATAGAAAATGAACATTTCTCTATGTATTAAAATATCTTGTGTTTTCTCAAAGTGTCAATCATTTTCTCTATATGGACCAAATGTTTGTCCCATGTCTTATTAAATATTAGGTTATCATTAAGCTATACTATAAAAAATGAAGATGAAAATGGTTTGAGGATGTCATTCATCATCTAAATGAAATTAGATGGTGCGTTGGTCAAATTAAATGGCATGCATAACCATTTAAACAAACCTTATGTTTCCTTGAATGTTATCTTCCATATATCTATATTGGTTCACTAGGAATCTAATGATACCTAGACTTAAGATAAATTTTGGTTAAATATTTTGCACTATAAATATGATACAACAAGTACTCAATATTTGGAACAGGAAAAAAATTATTCACCATGATATTTTTGACAGATGTATAATCGATTCATAATTTCGATGTGTTGTATTTATTTAGAAAGAGCACAATTGGGTTGTTGCAAGGTGATGAGTTGGGCTTGTTATGTCCATTGTCTAATAGTTCATGGATATATTACTAAATTTATTCATTCTCTAAGTATGATATAAAATATAAATAAGTATTAAGTAGAAGTAGTATAGGGATACAATCAATATTTTATATTTCATAGAGTGTAGGTAGTTTATTTAGTAGCTTAAAAAGTCCTTTTGTTATTCTAAATGGAGGTTCAACTCTAAGGATTCTGCTATTACTACTGGAGGAATTATATTATGAATTGGTATTTCAAGGAGGTTCTTATGTTTATATCTTATCATAAAAATCATAAAATTATTACTATATGTGAATATATTATTACATTAATTGGTATTAGTTAGTAATAGTTTAGGGACTAATTATGGTACACATTATCTGACATCAACAACATATATGAAAACATTTGTAGGATTTTCATCATAGGTTACATGTTGATGGTAAAGATATGGTTGATCAAGTAAAACATTGAATAATTCTAAAAATGTGACATCACAAAGGATTTTAACTTGTAAAGGATTGATTTTTTACACAAATTGACAATGCCAAGTGACACATTTCTCAGGTCTGATACTGAGCCATCCAAAAAATGATAGTTGTGGTGAGGTGTCAATGTAAATTTCAATCTATTAATTAATTCAAGATAAATAAGTTTTTTATGAATTATATTGTCAACAATGAAGTATATTAGTTAATAATTTATCTAAATTTGAGATTGGAACAATATTTATACTTTCTCTATTTTTGTAGGGATGGAAGAGATGTTTGGGAACCCACCATGGTGTTAGGTTTATAATCTAGGATCTGCTTACCTTTCTCCAATGATGTTGTGTTTCTAAATGCTAAATTAGTCTATCCAAGTATAGTTCTCCTAGCAAGAAAATTTTAAATGGAATGAATGCTATAGTTATGAATTGAAAACCAATTTATAGTCCTGGAAAATTTCCACTGGTCATTTAACAATTATCACTTCCTACATGGAGGATGTTTAGAACCAGTCTCTAGAATTATGCTTGGAATATTTAAATTATTATTTTTTTTGATAATTATAAAATCCTATCTTATTCTTGGACTTGGACTTTAATTCAAACTTGTAATAAAATTTGTATACTTTTCTGATTGAAGAGATCTATGATAAATCCATAGCTAACTGATATACGGTTTCAATCCTAACATTTATAAAATAATGTTTTTCTCTAAATATTAAATCATAAGTTTGGAAACCCAAGTGTTTAAAATATCTATGTATTTCTAAAAAAAATATTCTTTATCTTGTTGTAATTGATAAAAATTGATGTACAAGTCATCATAGTTTCTAACAAGATACTAGATTTCTATAAGTTATTATATGAAACCATTCCACACGTCTACACACATATTTGTATTTAATTCATATTAATAATTTTCATGTGAAGTGTATTAATTTACCTACCATTGATTTACTAATAATGAAAATTTGAGAATAGAGAATATAATATTTTATCTTTCATAGAATTGATTAGCCATGTGATAAGTACATATCAAATTAATACAATTACCTAGTACATCTATGACTATTTTTATTTCAAACATAGGGAAGTATAGATTTAAGCAATGAGAAGTGGTTAGTTATAGTAATTTATTCACATGCACGCCATTCTTACAAATCTCCATGTTATCTTTGGAAATCTTCTATCATATTCTACAACATTTTTGAGGTTGGGATCATTGAATATTTATCTCCAATTTGAGGATGTGAAGGAAGACATAATTAAAGGTCATGGGTCTCAAGCCATAACTTATTGTGATTTTACCTAGTGTAATAGGGCATTAAAAACAATATGAAGTATAGATACACCATGATATCGATTGAAAATGTTATGAAGTGTGTAAGATCTAATACCAGTAATCTAGGGCCCATGAGGAGACCTAGTGGATAAACTACATAAATGGATTTAATGGAATTATGAATGCAAGTGGATAAAAAACTAAAGAGAATACAAAAGTGCAATGCATTCAAAACATAAGGAAAGTAAAGAAAGAAATGACAATCAATTTATAACTATAATAGTAAATTTTTATATTAAATATGATAGATCAAATGAATGGAATATTTATACTTCCTAACTTCATTCATGTCTTTTTATTTATCCTAAAATTAATTTAAGCGTAAATTATTATACAATGGGGAAAGATGAAGCATTATTTGAATCGGTACAACATTTTGTAACAACCACTTCCTAACTAAATAATGTAGTGATGTAGCTAACTTCCATTACTAATGAGTTGTATTTATATTACTACACTAAAAGTGCTATGTGGTATCACAAAAGTAGAATTAAATCATATAAATTTACATATATGTGAATAACTAAATGTCGATTTTGTTGACATTAGCGTAAGGTTAGATGTGAAAAAATAGAGAAATACATTAAAATTATGGACCCATATCCTTATAGATCATTTTATGTCAATATAATTCCTTACTCTTCATTAATAACTCTTCACATGATATTTTTTACACTCATAAATGAAATATATATTTTTAGAGCACTCTATCACCTCTTTCTAATTTTTGGGGTTCGACAGTTTAAGCTTGTGACACTTTCCCATGGGTTATGATGAGTGTGTTATCTTATTGATGTATTTTTTAATCATAGTAAGAATTCCTCCTACCATATTATTTATGTTTATATCATAATTTTATTAGTATAATACTAATTTATAGAAGTTAAGTGAATCATATGTACCCAAATTTTCTTAAAAAAATAAAGACAGTAATTGTGGTTGCTCAAATAATTTTATAGATATTTGTCTTTGTTTTCCACAAATATAACAATCCAAAGGCATTGTTTTTAACCCCAACCATTTATTTAACCTCATATATACCATTTTTTAAACATTTCATGATAATTCGATCCTTCAATACTCTCCTTGGTTGTCATTTCATTACCCAATTTAATAGTTGTTAAAAAAATGTTTTGTTTTCCTTGATGTGTTTTAGTCTATCTTGATGGTGAAGGGATCTAATATGTTGTTTGTGGTTGAAATCCTATAGATTATGTTTTTTTTGTGATTTTCTTAATTTCCCTCTAAATTATTTCAATTTATCCATAACATCTCAACCTAAGTATGTAAGACTATAATGGTTAAAGGAGATAAAGGTTATGAAATACGTCAACTAGCTAATGGGAGTACTACTTTCATTAGCAGGTACATAAATTATATGCATGTTAAAAAATATGCTATATAGATCTCAAACCACACTTATTTAATATTTATGATTATTTCACAAGTGTTGTCATTCCAATTAGTCTTTCTCTTATTTTTATATCTCTCCTATCTATATAAAAGTGGGGTAACTCTATCTATAAACATCCCTTTATGCATCAGATTGTGCACTGATATATTTTTGTCCTTATTCCTTCCATTGTAGATCAAAATTGAATTACACTCCATTCATTTGAATATCATGCTTTGGTCTCAATTTACCTAATTCTTATTCTAAATTATTTAGTTATCTTTACATTGAGGAGTTTGTCTCCTTCCTCCAAGTCAAATCTTCTAATCTCTGAAGCTATATACAAAGCCACAAAAAAATCGTAAAAACATTTATATCAATTGAAACATCCCTTTATGCATCAGATTGTGCACTGATATATTTTTGTCCTTATTCCTTCCATTGTAGATTAAAATTGAATTTCACTCCATTCATTTGAATATCATGCTTTGGTCTCAATTGACCTAATTCTTATTCTAACTTATTTAGTTGCCATTACATTGAGGAGTTAGTCTCCTTCCTCCAAGTCAAAGCTTCTAATCTCTGAAGCTATATACAAAGCCACAAAAAAATTGTAAAAACATTTATATCAATTGATGCATGAGTATAAGGAAATAATATTAATAATATACATTCTTTTTTTTAAAAAAAATTTTATGGCTATTCTATCTTTATTAATATTTCCTTGAACCATTGATCATATTCCTTTATCAAAGCTCCTTATTTTATTACTATCTCATTTTTATTATACTCTTTTTGAGCACATATGCAAAATGAAATTCATTCTTGAATGTTTATTTCATGGTTTCACATGACTTAGAATGATTAGGGTTAACCTTCATGTGCTATTTAAGCACACATCATCTTTGAATGTTTCCACAAATTCAAAGAGTTTAATATATGAATTTAAAACCTTAGTGATCATCCAATAAGATTCTAATAGAAAAATGATATTATACATCTTTTGTATAATTTATTAATTAAGTGTTTTTCATATTATAATGGGCCACCACTACTTTTTATGTTTTTGATCAACTAATTGCTCTACTCTGAGTGTTTATTTCCCTGTAAGTATTATTCTTACTTTTGTTATAGTTACTACCATTTCTTTGTTCTTGGTATACTTTCCTTACTATATATATTTTTTTAATGTAAGTGATGTGTCCTCACTTTATCCCTCTTTATTTACTCTTATAAATATTTAATTTATAATACTTTTTCCAAAGGTCCACACACACACACACAAAAAAAAAAAAAAAAAAAACAAAACAAAAAATAAAACAAAACACACACACACACACACACACACACACACACACACACACACACACACACACACACACACACACACACACACACACACACACACACACACACACACACACACACAAAACACACACACACACACACACACACACACACACACACACACACACACACACACACACACACATTAACTCATCAAATATTTTTATTTATTTTTGTGAAATGGCACAATAGAAGGTGACTTTTCCATGGGTTTCATTTCATCTCTTGGTCTCTTCTAGTTTGGGTTTTTAAATCAAGCATCTTCTCCTATCTTTATTTTTAATTTATCAGTATCCATTATCTTCTACATTTATTTCACTATCTTCCTCTTCATCATTAGTTACAATAACTATACATTCTATTAACTAACTAATCTCCTTATTTTATCTCTACCTTTTCTAATTTATCCTCTGCACTATCTTCTAAGTTTTATTCATTATATTTATACATATTATCCTTTATGTTTCTTATTTTACTTTGTATTTTATCTTTAAACTATTTGTGGAAAAATCCACCCCATGGTCTTTCGCTTCTAGGGTTATGATAATGTCCTTTCTCCCTAATATCTAAAATATTTCTTCAAAATACTTTATGATATCTCCCATCACCTTTAGTGGCATGAAATTTAATTCTTCCAATGTATCTTCTATTCTTCTCTCCTCTATTTTTACTCTATGTTATCTACTCATGGAGTCACCAAATCTAACCATTTTATTTTCTTGTAGTCTATTTTTTTAATATAGCACATATTATATACTTTACTAATCCCCTGATTGAAATGGTGATATTTGATACTTCAACTACATTCTCTAGTTTTTAAACTATTATCATTTATAATTATCACTTCTCTCTTTATTTTATTTTATTATCTTTTCTTGACTCTAATTAAATCCTCCTTACTTCAATTCCTCTCTTTTCATCCTTTAGTTATATTAAGTTATCAGAATAATATTTTTAACTCTTCTAATTTTTTGCCCTTATTTACTAGTCTCTATTTTTTTCCCTCTACATATTTTCTTATTAACCTCTTGCAATCACCAATTCATATTTTTATATAAGTTAGATATTTTTGAAACCCATATTTTCCCATATGGTATCCCTTAGTTTATTGGGCCCATAAGTAAATTTTGTGAAACTTCACACCAAAGCTTTATCCATAAAGAGTTCATGGATAAGAACTAGCACTCTATTTATGAAAATTCCTTAAGGACCATATGGGAACTTATGTTTCTTATCAACCATATGGGAACTTATGTTTCTTATCATCAAAACTAATCCACCTTTGAATTTACCCAATAACTATGATTGAGTGTATACTAGTTGTAAGCCAATTTTTTATTTCCTTTTTCCAAGGTTCATCTATCTCTTCATTTTTTGTAGTTTTTATGTGGTAAAATCTATAGGTATATCTAACCAAAGCACACTATATTTTTTTTCCTCTACTTATCTTAGAATCAAATTCCATAGTATATTTATAAAGTTCCAACATAATTATTTGGCTTGTTCCATTATAAAGTTATCTTTCATAAGTAGATAAGGCTCACCATTATGTTTAGTTTTAGTTCAAAATAAAAATTGAGTAATTTATCTTAAATTTTTTATATTTATATTAATGTTAGTTTTTAGTTATAGACCTCAGTTATTCAAGGTTAATGTTGCTCCAGAAAATGATGACATAAACAAGGTACTAGGTATTAATTTATATATTTAAAAGAACTTGACTAGATATGGTGTTAGAAAAAACATAATAAACACATACAGTTAATATATTATTATTTAAGCACTAAAATAAGTATGTATCATGTTATGTGCATAAAACACCTAACACATTATTTATTAAACTATATTTATTTTAATCATATTTAAATATTCATTATAATGTTGAAGTACTTGTTATATTTGTACCTCCTTCTCTAAATCATAATACAACTTTGCGGTCTATAACACCTTCATACTCTCCCACATATTGTCTAGTATTTAAAATAACACTTATCATTCTTACTTATAATACATATTATAAATTGCAATATAAATATTGACTCAATACACTTACCTAGTCAAAGGGAATGTCTTTCAGACATACATCTTCATCAATCCTTTTTTGATGTGTTACAAAGCATCATAAGATGATGAATATTCCATAGATAAGGTACTTTGTTATGTCCATGTATTATCATTTTAGATGCCAAAACATGATTGAAACACCTATGGTATGCTTGAAAATGCTCATAACACTTTGATGAAGAATCCTACCAATATACCTTCTTATTAAACATGATTTTCCCTATTTATTATGTCTCTCTTAAAATAAACATAATTAACTTCAAAATTTATCAAGAAATCATGTTTTTCAAAATTTTAATCCTTCAACATATCATTCATTTACATTTTATTCTAATTATGGCTGAACTAAAATAAGAATGGAATTAATAGGTTTACCCTTATTAACTTTATTATATTTATTCCATCAATCAAAACCCTTGCACTATATTTTCCTTCTTCTTTGGAACCTACTGCTACCAATTTAATTCTTCATCTTCATCACCTTCACCATCTTCTCCATGGGATTCATATAAATCTTAAACATTAAATATTGGAAAGATATCAAAATCATGTTGTAAACTCACCTCATAAGCATTGTCATTAATTTTATTCACAATTCTACATGGACCAATTTTATTGTACTTCAACTTGTTTTACGTGGCTTTTGAAAATATTTATTTCCTCAAGTAAACCATCACCAATGCTCCTTCCTCAAATAACGTAGACATTCTTCAGACATCAGTTGTTTCTTTATATTTATCATTACCTTCCTGCAACTTTTTTCTTACTCCTTATAAGTACTATATATGCTTTGTAAATACTGTTATATCATCACAAATTTGATATGTAATTAGTAATTGTATGAAATTTAAAATACCCATAGAATTTATCTCATAAATAATTTGAAATGGTGATTCTACTATTGTTCTATTCACTAAACTATTATATGCAAACATAGCTTATGGTAAATCTAAGTCACTTTACTTGGGCTTCACTCCCACTATGCATCTCAGCAAATTTTCTAATATCTTATTCACAAATTCTATTTGTCCATCTATTTGTCGGTGTTATGCACTATTGAATTGTATCTTATTACCCATCTTCTTCCATAAATTCCTCTAAAAATGACTTATAAATTTCATGTTCCTATCTAAAGTAATAGTTTTTAGAACACCATGAAATCTCATAATATCCTTAAAAAATATTTATATAACTCTAGTGACATCATTGATTTTATTACATGTAATAAAATGAACCATTTTAGAAAATTTGTCTACAACAACAAAAACTAAATCATTACCTCTCTATGTGTTTTGTAATCTAAACACAAAATCCATACTAAAATCTATCCATGGTCCTCTTGGAACTAGTAATGACATGTATATTCTAGTATTTTGTGCATGTGCTTTAGCCACCTGACATATCTTGCACCTAGAAACATACCTTATTACATCTTTGTTCATCTTTGGCAAAAAATACTTTTCCTCCACCAAAGCTATTGTCTTCGTCTTACCAAAATGTTTAGCCAAACTTCTACTATATAATTATCTTATTATATTATCTTATAGAGACCTAATTAGAATTCATAATTATTTTCCTTTGAAGAGATAACCTTATTGTATAATATACTCACCATGATTAGTTTCTATCCCACCTATTAATGGATTCCTACACTACTCAAATACCTTGACAAAATATGGATTAGTATCATATAATTCTTTGATAGCTTTAAATCCAACTACTTCACTCACCATAGTAGTTAATAATGTTACTCTCTTGTTTAATGCATTAGCTACCTGATTTATGGTTTAATACAAAATTATACCCTTACAATAAAGATACACACTTTGTATGCCTACTATTCAACTTCTTTTGTGTATTCACATACTTTAAAACATCATGATATATAAATAGGATAAACTCCTTAGGCACTAGGTAATGCCTCCAATGTCTTAGTGCTTGTACAATTTAATAAAGTTTATGATCATAGGTAGAATACTTTGTTCTTACCTCATTCAATTTCTCACTAAAATATGCTATTAGCTTTCTTTCTTGACTCAACACAATGCCAATTCCCACAAATGAAGCATCACAATCAACCTCAAACACTTTGTTAAAATTTGATAATGCTAAAATTGGTCTTTCCATAATATATTTTTCTAAATTCAAAGCTTTATATGGCTACTCTAGTGCATGTAAATTTGTTCCCTCTCATGCAATCTATTATTAGTGCCACAATACTACTAAATTTTTTAATAGATTTTCTATAAAAAGTTTTTAAACGATGAAAACTTCTTAATTTTGTAATGTTTTTTGGAATAGGCCACTCAACATTTAGCTTTATCTATTTTTCATCCATTCTCACACCATGTGCTGAAACTACAAATCCCAAAAACACCAAATTGTTCTGCATAAACTTACACTTCTTCCAATTTACATACAAATTTTCCTTTCTTAACAAAAATAGTATCATTCTCAAATGTTTAAGTGTTATTATTTAGTATTATTGAATATCAAAATATCATCAAAATAAATAACCATAAACTTACTAATATATTCTTATAAAACTATATTCATCACCCTCATAATTGTGCTAGGTGCATTAGATAATCTAAAGGGAATCACCATCAACTCATATAAGCCATCCCTAGTCTTGAATGCAATTTTCCACTAATCTCCTTCATGAATTTGAATATGATAATAACCACTCATTAGATCAATCTTGGTGAAATATTTTGCTCCTTCAAGCACATCCATCATATCATCTAAATGAAGCATAAGAAATCTATACTTGATTATAATTTTATTAATTGATCTTATATCCACACACATTATCCATCCTCCATATTTATTTGGAGTTAGCAATACTGGTGATTCACATGGACTCATACTCTCTCGTATCAGCTTCTTTCTTAACAATTTAGTAACTTATTTATATAATTCTATATGTTCTACTGGACTCATCCTATAAGCTAATTAGTTCACTAGAGCTAATTTTGAGATCAAATTAATGTGATTCTTAATATCTCTCTTCGATGGTAAACCATCTAGTAACTCATCAGATATAACATCTGCATATTATTTTAATAATCTTATTTCTTCTATTGGTATTTGTACCATTTACATGTCCTCATTATTTACTACTAATACATATCAATAACTTTTCACCTTCATATCTTGGAAAAATTCTTTATTAGAAGCATGTTTTTTGCCTTTTCTTTCACTTTAAGAGGTAAAAAAAACTACCTTTGTACCACCTTTCCAAAAATTATACGTGCTTTTTTCTCTATCATGAATTAGTTTCCTATCAAATTGCCACTATCTCCCTAATAACACATGACATGAATCCATCATAATAACATCACATCATATTTAATCATTATATAGAAAACTTGATTAAGCACCTTTTATCTACTGGAAGCTCATTCGCTTTCTTTAACCATGAAATTCCATAAGGATTAAGATGATTTTCACATTGTAAATGTAGTTTCTCTATCATTTCTTTAGAAACCATATTTTCACAACTACCACCATCTATAATTACTTTACATACCTTTCCACCTAAAGAACATCTTGTTCAAAAAATATTTGATCACAACCATGCATCACCAACTTATTTATTTTACACTTATTCTTTTCTTGGATAGATCAATATTATTCTCATCATGATATTCTCTTTAACATCTGATAGTACAATTTTAATATTTTGCTCGTTTGTCTCAACCTCAACTAGATTCACTCGTGGATGATCCTCTTGCCTCTTTCCTTGATCTTGATAATGTAGACACTCAAATGCCCTGTGATCTTCTTCTTCACATCTGTAACAAATATAAGATCTACATTGATTCAAGAACCATCCTCTAGCACCACCATAAGTTCATCCTCTATTAAACCCTATTCCTCTTTATTGATATTGAAACCTTTACCTATTCTCATCCTAGCTGTTTTCATCATGTGATGATTCACCTCTATTAGTATTAGACGCATCTCTAGTGGTATTAAACCCACATCATCCCCTTATTATAGGGGATCTGTCTCTTCTTGGACCAAGATACGTTCTTCTAAAATTTTATTTATTTGGTTTTTTTTTTGCCTTCAAAGTTAATTAATAAGCCTCCTCCATGCTAAGTATTCTATGCATGATTAATTCATATTGAATATTAAATTTGAAACCATTTACATACCATGCAACCATCTACTCTTCTATTTCATCATGCTCTACTCATATGGAAAGCTTATGAAACTCATTTGTATACTTTTGTATACGATGATATTTTTGCCTCAAATTCTAAAATCTTATGTATAAGGTTTTTGTATAATCCATAGGAATAAATTTATTACTCAATTTATTCTCCATATTTTTTCATGAATTAATCTTCTTTTTATTTTTTTTCTATCTCTCTTTCTGCAGGTGATCCCACAAAATCATTGCATGCCCTTTCAATTTCATGTATGAAAACTTTACCTTTTTATCTTCTCTCATAGTCTTCCGCTCTAAGAATGTTTCCATGCTATTCATTCAATCTATCAAATCCTTTTGTTTTAAACTATCTTCATAATCTAGAACATCAAATTTGATTCCTTCATTTCTTCCTTCTAGAACCCAAACCATCCTTTCTTCCATTGATGGTGGTTGATCTTGTTTTTTTTTTCTTACTAAATTTCTTCATCATTATTTGTCTTCCTGGGATTCATCACCACCTTATCTTCTTCTTTGATTGGCAATAACCTTTGTTAATTATTGCACTTACCTCTATAGATATTTGATAGTCCAGATAATTTATGTAATACCTCTTCATCCTCTTACAATTTCTTACTCCTCTAAGATTCAACCTTGATCTAATACTAGATAATGAACGCAATAATTAGTATAAAGACAAAAATTAAAATAGGTCAAAATATAAAATAATAACTCAAAATTGATTCATAATAATTTTCCAAAAATAATTATAAGATCATGCATAAATAAGCCTTAACTCAGAATTAGAGTTGACATACAAAAATTTGAAAAAAAAAAAATCTAAAAATCTACTTCTATTTTTAGTAGTTGCTATTTTTAGGAAATTTTGCATGCAAGTGCGTGCAACTATAAAAATATTTTGAAATACTCTAAACACTAAAATTGTCCTATATGATGAATTTAAACAGAAGTTGACATCTGGTCATAAAAATATGTAATTTCTAAAAAAGAAAATCCCCAAAAAATCATTAAACTACAATTTCAGACCCTCAGATAGTATTTTTTGGCCCCTAATTTTTCTTTTAAAATGTGTCTAAGTGGTAAGTGTGTTTTAGGGAAGCAATTAACCTTTCAAGATGGTTATTTTGACATATAGAAGAGCTCAAACGAAGCTATGGCCTCCAAAAGTTGGCGTATTTCTTTTTTGCATCATATAGACTTTGATAAGTTTTTATATATAGTTTATTTTTAATGTTATTAGAGTGAAATGGTTTTTTAAGGTGAACTCAATGTATCCCACTTGAAACATTTTTATAATTTTTAATAACCTAAATAAATTACAGCACATAGATTAAATTTACCTCATTTTCACATATTTGCCTAAAAATACTAATATATGTATAGTGTCATGGCTATGCACCTTATAAATCCATGATACTGACTAAATTTGATCCAATATATATGTGACTCTACTCTTTTCTGGCACAATGTATCGTCTTCTTTCTGATGACCTTGGTCCCTTTCATGTATTTAATCATTTTCTAACACTACATCCACATAATACATTTAATAATTATATATAATGTTGCTTCTTAGTCAAAAGTAAGTTTTAATTATTATTTCATAATTTTAAATATTCATTCTCATATCACAATATCACACTGTGAAAAAACTCTAATGGTGCTAGAATGATTGTCAGATTATTCATCCTATTTAGATAAAATAGAATAATGAAATGTAAATCTATTAAAAAGAGAAATTTTTATATAACATTTTGATTAAAAATTGAATTCTCAAATCAAGTCTCCAATTTTACACACTAGTCTGCTTTAATTTTAACAGTTTGTGTTTGTAGGTGATTGATGGCATCATAGATCTTCATTTCCACTTGCAATATTTAATATTCAAAAATTTTTAAAAAAACCTTTATTTGTGTGTGTTTTTCTACTAACTAAAATAAATATAGATTTCAATCTAATTTGTTGTATTGTAGGTTTAAGGGTAGGTCTTACGCAACCATTGAAATAATTGCATTATTGTGTTATATAAGTGATTTTTTCAAATAAAATTAATGGTTAACGAAATTGAAATAGATATAAACACTAATTTACATCATGAATGATAAGATACTCCAAAAAAAAATGGTGGATTTTTTAATTTGTTCGGTGAATTTACCAAATTAATGAAGTAAATTATGCCATTAAATTTTTTTGACACATTTTAAATTAAGTTGCATAAAAAATAAAAAAATTGACATATTTTTTTATACAATTAAAACATATTAATGATAATAAATGTTAAGTGTTCTTTTAGGTTTCTTTTATATGCCTTCTAGATTCTTTTAAATACATTAATATACATGTAAATTTGTGCACTTCTTGAATTTATTTTAGGATGTTATTACACATTGTTTTTCCAAAAACAATGAGAATATTTTAAAAAGATTTATCATAAGATGACCCGAAAAAAAAAAAGAAAGAGAAGAAAGACTGAAAGAAGAAAAAAAAAAAAAAAAAAAAACAAAAACAAAAACAAATACAAAAACACGCTACTAAAACCCTAAATCATAATATGTACATTTCAAAAATACTTATCATATAACAACCAAAATAAAAAGAGATAAAAATAATATAATGGAAAATAAAATGTACTAATAAAAATAAATATTAAATAATAATCAATCACTGTACATACACCCCAAAATAATACAATTTAGTAACTAATAAATACCTAAATGCCTTTTCTAAATGTTTAAATTATGAATGATTTCATTACAATAAAACTCCTTCGATGATTTTCCCAACATCAAAATTTTCTAAATCTTACAAATAGAAAATTCAAGACATAAATATTCAAAACAAATCTGAATAATTTATTTTATAGCATACTTGTACAAAAATAGCTATCTAATTTGAACATTTACAGGGTCATTCCCCCAATATTACATTCTATTCTACGTAAAAACATCCTCGAGAGTGGATTCCAGGTTTGTGTTTGGAAAACAAACTAATATTTATGTGAATTATATATTGAGCAATGTGTAATCCATTCATTTGATTGGTATTGATATTTTGTTTCAATTTTGAAACATAATTCGAAAAGAAAGATTAATAATAGTAGCGATACAAACGAGATTATTACAATTTTCTTTTAAATTATAGAAATTGTAAATTGGCATAATGTTTTGAAAACAAACATTTAAGATTTACAGATCCCTGCTTGAACATTGGAAATGGAACATTTCACTCCTGCTAATAATAGCAAATTCCAAAATCATAGGAAGACGCTAAGTTCGGCCAAAGAAGCACTGGGAGAAAGCAAAACGAGGAGGGGAAGGCACCCCTCAAAAAAAAAATTCAAAAAACGTAGCTTCTTCAGAAGCTAAGGAAGTCGTTTCTCGATCTTTTTCGGTCTGTTTTAAGGAGTTTTGATTTCGAAGGTTGTTTCACGCAGATGTCACGTTTGGAAGATGGGGATTCGACCTTGGGTGGTCTGGTCGATGGGTTCGTTGGCCCTTGTGGATCGTTGGGCTACGTTCCCCAGAAAATTTCTACCATATTGTGCCCTAAAACAGTACATAATACTTGGAATGACACCAAATGAGAGTATTACAGGTTCATTATAATGCATAAACTAGCAAATAAACAAACCATAGAGTGTAGACAAAAGTGAGTTGTTCAAATGCATTTACTAATTAGAAAAAACCTACGGGAGATGATCCACATATGGCCATAACCAAGAACATTTTTATTTTTATTTGAGGGATTGTGGGTGTAACCCTCACAACCGTAATCCATAACTTCCCTTCTACATATGATTTCTACAGTAGACAAAGAAGTTATGATTATAAACCTTATAGCTATGCCCATACCATCATGTGTTGTGGCTCACTATTACTATAACCTTTATAGTTGTTCTCTAAACCATTATGTGTTGTGGCTCACAATGATTGTAACCTTACACTTGTGCCTAAACCATTTTGTGTTGTGGCTTGCATGTCTTACATTGTGCCATAACTTTCATATTTAACACATTATGTGTTGTGGCTCGTGCGTTCTACATTGAAGCATAATTTTTATATTTCACCTCTTTTTAATGCTTCCATATTCAATAAATAGTTTACATGTGCCTTTAGCCATAACTTTATGTAGAAGATATTCTTTTGTAGTCCACAGTAATATTAACCTAATAAGTGTGGATATGAGTTTTTGTTGTTGTAGTATTGAATTTGTCATTATCCTTCATTAATGGAACTTATCAAAAGATTTTTTATCATTAAAATTTACTTTATTTTTAAAGTTACCAAGGATGTTCCTACTTTTAAAGTACTATTCTCTTCAATGATAATATCCTTTGTCTTAACTCCTCTTTGTCTTTGGTAATGGCATTCAAATGCACTATCCCCTCTTTTCTACATTTGAAACAAATAAGTGGCGTCATTGAGATATCATAGCCCTTATTCCTTGAAAAATCATTCGTCTATGTTGATATCTGAAAATTTAGTCTTCCTTGTTGGTAATTTCCCCTACCTTTTCTTCTTGATAATTCACTAAATTTAGAGTAGTTAGATCCATATCCTGTCTATACTTCAAGAAAGGAGAATGCTCTTCTACCCCTATTTGGTGTCATTTTTACGTTTTCTTATTAAATGTCTTTTATTCTAATTCATAGCCAATTTTTACTCACCCTTTAGTGCTAACTTAAAAAAATCTTCTAGTGAACCTAATTTATACATATTGATCTCATCTTGAATGGAGATCCTCAAACCTCCAACATATTTGGAAACTACTTGTTCTTTAACTTCATTAATTTGAGCTTTGATTTAAATATTATAAAATTATTTTGAATACTCTTGATTGATTTTTCTCTTTATTTCATGATAAAATAAGAACATAGGTTGAATGGATGAATAACCACATAAATTATTTTATGAAAAGAAAATTTATAATGGAAAAAAATTTGTTAAAATTCAATTTTTATCTATGAATATTTTAATAAGATTTTATGGGGAGATGGTTGTATATGTGACCCAAAATTCTAACAACCAAATTGAATTCAAAAATACTTATGAAGTAATTAATTATAAATGTTAATTAATTAACTACTAACATTTATTTAATAAGGATTTGTCTCCCATGAAATGCATGTTCTATACAATAATATACTAACAATATAACATACTGAATTTTGATCCTATGACTCAATAAATCCCCTTTAATCCAAATGGATCTATAAGATGATCTGGAGCATATGATTATGAATTCATCTAAGAGTAATTTTTGCATGTAAAAATTAGCATATTGTAAATTATGGTACTGATCAAATAATGTTGTTTCACATAGAAAATTGATATCTTATGAGTTGTAACATGAATGATGAACATATTACTAGGCATAGGCATCCCGTTTGACAATTCCATATGTGTAATATAATATAATCACAATCATGGTTTACTCAAGTACATCGATTCACATAAGGTTTTACATAGAAACCTATCTATTGACTATTCAGTATTGTGTATAGCACATCTATCTTGATGCCCAATGTTGTTGACCTCACTTTTACAATCACTAATTGTGTTAGCAACCCCTTGTCAATTTTTATAGTCACTGACCAATGATCAAAGGCCAATACAAACAATTCCCCTTTTCAACTGATAGGTGAGAATTTCTTGTAGTGAAAATCACAATCAAATAAGCTAATCTACTACACATCAATGATTTCAATAAACTAAAAAAAATTAATAGAAAGCAACATATATCTATTTATTAAAAAATTGACACTACAATAATACTCGGTCTTAGAGTTAGCAATTCATTCAATATGGGTTGGGTATGTGGCTCTATTAACTTATTAGATCTCCATGGACCTATAAATCTTGAAGTACAACATGTTTGTCTCTACAAACACAAGAGATGGAAAATAATGTTACGCCCATGGTTTTTAAGCACATACTAACCATTTTAAATCTCCCTATCAAAATTAGGGTTCCATATTCTACCAAAAATGGTCTCATATATACATGAAATCATCTTATTACACCCATGGTTTTTAAGCACATAGTAACCATTTTATCTCCCTATCAAAATTAAGGTTTCATATTCTACCAAAAATGGTCTCATATATACATGAAATCATCTTATTTATCTATATTTTACTACATTTTTTCTACACATTTTATATGGGGATACCTTAAACTACATAACAATCACTCTAATAAATTTAAAATGTTGCAGAAACTTAAAAAATAAATGATTATCTTTGAACACAACATTAAATAAACAAAAATATATTATAAATAAAATTCAATAAAAAGTAACATATTTTAAAAATAAATAAATAAATAAATAAATTATTATTTACACTTTCTTTTAATATCTCCACAAACTCAAAGTCTTTAATAAAATTGAGTCACTTATTTCACTATGCAAAAAAATTATTTGGAATGAAAGACTTAATATTAAATTGTTTACATTCTAGATATATTTTTTTCAAATGGAAATATAAACTAGGCAGTTTTGAATTGAACCAATGATCTTTTGCCTTGAATTGTGTCAACTTTATCCATAGAGCCAACTTACCTATGAATTTGGGTGATGCTTGAAATTCCAAATCTAATATTTAAGTTGATTTTGACTTAGGAACTAAAAACAAACAAAATGATATGGCAATCACATGTGAAACACTCGGAAGTAATATGGTGTCCAATAAGGGAAATGGGACTCACGTCTTGGTATGAAGGCTCATAAGTAGTAGTGAAGTATTAAATACAATAAAATTTATTTTGTTTAACGCCATTACCATGGTGTCTTTTAGTTGTAAAGTATTACATATAATAAAATTTCTTTGTTTAACACCATTACCATGGCATTTCTTAGTTGGGAAGTATTAAATACAATAAAATTTCTTTGTCTAACATCACTACCATGGCATTTTCTAATTGTGAAGTATTAAATATGGTGAAATTTAGAAGATTTTGTACTCAACAAGTATTGTTCCAATACTTTGTATTTAATTTCCAATGCCCTTTAACAAAAATGCTTGTTTTTAGAAGGGAAAAAAAAATCAATGCACAACTCAGTTTTGGTACCTTTCAATGAGCATATCCATGAACTGAGTTATGTAAAATTCCATTTATATATTTCAACATTATCAAATCTTCATTCAAAATTCTATATAACCTCAAAACGGCATCCAAGAATATCAAAACACCCTTTAAAAAAAAAAAAACAAAACAATATGAAGTGTTCTTTAAAAATAATGACGTTTATAGTCTAAGTGATAGCCTTGAAATTAAATAGAAAAAACTTGAAATAAAGCTTCAGCAAAATTTATTATTCATAATAATTCTTCCAAAGTTCATCTACGATTGCAATATTGTTTCATGTAAAGAACCTTTGTAACAGTAAAATCTCCATTGAAAGTACATTTGCATCTACCAGGATTTTAATGTATCTATTAAGTAATTAATTATCAACATAAATTATTTAGATACTAATATTTATTTACTAAGTATGTGTCTCTTTTGAGATGTATATGACCCAACATTTCAATCCATAATTTTTATTTACTTATATTAAGTAAAAATTTTTTTAAACAGAGTTATGAACAGTCAAGGGAAGTGAAATTTGAACTCCAAATCAATGTTAGAACATAATAGATGACCTAGTCTGAAAAGGCAATAACTCCATTATAGATCCAATCAAAAACAAAAGTGACCATAAAAACAAACAAGTATGAACCCGAAATAAAGAAACACCTAAAAATAAATAAAGAAAGATTGGTTAGCAAATATATTGAAATCGATTAGCATAAGAAAAGCAAACAAAAAACAAAACTTGGAGAGTACCTATGAAAAAAAATTAAAATGGCACATCATACATAAAAAACATTAACAACCTTAAGAAACAAAAAGGAGAAGAATTGTCTGTAGGTAGGAAGCAACATTCTCCTAGAAAATAAATCCTCCAATAATTAAAAATAATTATATTTGTAATTTATAGGAAGAAACTTTCCTGATCTTAACTTAGATACTGTTTTATTCCAAGTATCTATGGTTTCCTTTGCTTTCCTAACCTTGCTCTTTTATAAGTTATCCCACCACATGGTAGGTTGCCTTCTCAATTTAATCTCTACAAATTTTACTCTTTTTAGGTCAACCATTTGCTTCCGTTCAAAGTATCTCTACACTTAATCAATCTAATCCATCTAACTCTTCAATGTTAAATGTACAATTACAATTGTCATAAGGCATCACTATTTTTATTAAATTATTATTTCTTTTAAAGATCTCACACAAAATTTTAATGCCCACTGAGAATCTTCTCCTTCCTATCTTTTCTCTTCCTCTTCTTTAGTGTCTTTATTAGACTCACTCATAACTTCCTCTAATCATTGTCTTAAAAATTGTATCTCTAACAAGATTTGTCATGTTACTCTCCTTAGAGGCATATTTTCACTTTCTCAACTAAAGATTGCATCTCTAACAAGATTTGTCATGTTAGTGCCCTTGGAGGCATATTGTCACTTTCTCAACAATACAAACTCTATATGTTTTATGGAGATCCAATAATACAATGATAGGGCCGTAGACATGTTGACTCCTTGAATATGTAATTAACAATGCTGAAAATTCTATAATATTAGGGTGAGGGTAAAACACAACTGTAGGAGCCCAAATCTACAAGAAGAAAACATAAGTTATGCTCTAAATTTTAGATCACAGAAGAATTTTTCATTTTAATTTCAAATATTAAAATATTAATATTAAATAGACAATAGTACATACAACACCATCCTTTTAGTAATTCAATCCATTCTACTATTTATTCTTCTGCTCAATCCATTAATTTTATTATCCTTCTCATCACAAAGACTGCTGCTATTAGTTTTGTAATATAATTGTTGTATCTAAAACATGGTCTTCTTTGGATGTGCTTTATATAGATTTAAAAAAAATCTATGTAGTTCACCTTGACATATTTATGTATTAATTATTGGAGTATTCCCATCAATTATTTGACATGATTTATCTAACCAACCTTAGATTTTAAAGTCTCTCCCATCCTCTTCATCAAGATAACAACCAAGACTAAACATATTTGTAACTATCAAACATTTTCAAGTCAACACACATGATATTAAGGTAATCAATTACCCTGTGAACTAACGATTTACCTAGATGAATGCGATCCTCCAAAGTCCAAAATTTAAGTCTACATAATATAATCAAACTGGAAGTTATATACACATGAAATACTTGTGCCATAAACCAACTTTAAGTATCTATGTCGAACTTTCTATAAAAATATAGAAACATATTGAAAACTTGTTCCAAATGTACATTTTGAAAATCTTAATAACCATCGTTGATTGAGTATGAATAACGGTGATATTAATATCCTTTTATTGAAATAATTGACTTATCTTATTCAATTTATTGAGAACATTGTAAGTAAATACCAAAAGAATTGATCTTGAAATAATGTTTTCATTTCATATGTTATAACCCTACATGCATATTTCATTTTTATATTCTTATACATTGTTTCAATATACTTTTGCACTATTCAGGTATGCTTCGAGTTATTATTTTAATCTATTTTTTAGATAGTGGATAAAATTTTATAGCTAGATTTTATTTTGTATATGAGTTAATTTAGTTCTGACAATTGATGTTATGCATTATGTTAGTTCAGATCAGATCTACATACTATTATACATTATAGGTATTAATGATGCCATTTATGGGTGTAAATATAGGTAAAATAAGATATGCTGATGTGGATTCTAGCAATCTAGGGATAAGGAATAAGGTTAAATGACAGTTAAAAATGGTATTATATTGAGCTATAAACACTTGCAGTACAATATCAGTTTCATCTATCATCATCATCATCATCATCATCATCATCATCATCATCATCATCATCATCATCATTATCATCGATATTCTTCTTGATTTTTTATATCATGTATTATACTTCATCTTCACTTTGTCTATTTTAATGATGTGTGAGATTGCTTGTATTGTCATCACGTATGCAATAATTTATAGTGATCACTTCAGCTCTTGTTTGATCTTTGTTTACAATGTATACATTATTTTTATCTTGTATGAGCCTTGGCAATGTTAATCCCTTCCTTGATGAGCCTTGATTGGTGTTAGGTTTTTGAGTGTCATGGTTTGAACCTTGAAATTGTTATTGTTATCTTGTTAAATGATAATTAATATGTTTGGGTTTGCCTTGTTATTGTTTCAAATCCCTTTAGTGTCGCTTACCTTCAAGATCCTATGAAGGGACCCTAAATAATTTATCTCCTAAGTTGAATTAGTAATAATAACATTACTTTGACAAATTTTAGATTTGACATTATGAACTTAGGGGTTCATGGGACTTTGACCCCAAATCAAAAAATCATCATTACAATTTTCTTGGGTCATTGGATAATCTGATCATGCTATTAATTTTGACATACTTGGGAATAACTTATCTCAACCCCTGATGCCCATTTCTCTTGTTTTTGATTAGGGTAGTTGAGGAGGAGAGAGGAAGGCATAGAGAAGGTTGGAGAAGAAATTGAAACCCTATGGGCATGGCAATAGTAAGGGAGAAGAATTAGGGGCACAAAAACCATGCCCATAGAGAGAATCAACCTACTTGGGGCTGAGGCTATAAAAGGAGGGCTTGGAAAGGGGAAAGAAAACACAAAACTATTTTTCTCTTCCTCTAAATTACAAGAAAACAAGTAAGTTTTGCATTTATTTTTCTCTTGCAAAGAGTTCTATGTTCATTTCTCATTTTGAGGGAAAGTAATTAAAACAAGTTATTTGTAGGTTCATAAGGAAGTTGTACAACTTCCTAATGAACTAGCAAGGGTTTGTATATGGATTTAAATTGATAAAAAATCACTATTCCATCAAACGAGCTATTGAAGATTTAGTTTAAATTGCTTCATGTTTATGAGGTTTTAAAAACTATCTTGTTTCAGTCAAATCTTGGCATAATAATCATGAAAAGTTCATTATATATTATCTTTAACTTTCTATTTACCTTGTTAGAGGAAATTGACTTGGTTCAACATTATGCATTTTATTGGTCATTTGTTCACACCACTTCTTAGGTTTTTTTATACCTTAACCTTAATATTGGGGAAAGTTGATTTGGAGGGTTGAATAATCTAGTAAATTTTGTGCATAAATTTTGTTAGGCTTATAATAAATACTTTCTATTGATATTTTGGGTTTTGATATGTGGAGTATTATGCATTTGGCTGAGTATACTACTAGTCTTTAATATGCTATTTTTATGGAGAAATTGTTTAAATGATTCATCAGTATACATGGGGGTAAGAAATTATTTTGCTGTAATCATTGGGCTTGTGCAATCTTGTGATTTGCCTGTATTAAATTCAAACTAGTTATATGATAATTAGATAGGGAAGCTTCATCATAAGGCACACTATTTCAAGTGACGAAATGTCCATATTTGGTTAGCTGGTAATAAATAACTGAAATGTTTAAAACCTTGGTGGTTTTATAAGATTTTAATTCTCAATCATTTTTTTTATTAGGTTTGTATCTTATCTGAATAGTGATCTATTTTTTTTATCGTCCTCGATTACTTGGAATATGTGATGAAGGAAGAGTAAAGTGAATTGAATAAGTAGTTGCCTTCTAAAAACTCATTTGAATGAAGACAAAGGTTGTCTAGGATTATTTATGAGTGTGTTATTTAAATTTTAGTCTATTTTTTTTCATTGTTGTAATTGCTGCAAGTTAAGTTTATTTTCCCTTATTATTCTTTCTTGCATTCTAGAATTCCCAAAATTTGGAATACACCTTCTAATTGAGGGTTGGGGGTGGTAAGGGCCACCAATTGGAGAGATCAAAAGATGGGTCAGGATGATATGGCTCGTATGAAGAAGACCACATGCTTACCACTCAAATTATTTCTTGTTGATTACGATACTTATTATATTAATCCATTGTTGGATGTAGTTGATCTAATATATATTATAATGCATAATTTTACTTGTTTAATATTCCATATTGAATCATTTAATAATGTTGTAAAATGGATGTTTCCCTACTCCATTATGTTGTATCATATGGAATTAATTACTACATATATACATTTTAGTTGTATTAAGTAAATATTCTCGCATATTTTATTTACTCTACTAGATCTTTGGATTGGAAATTTATTTTTAGATGTATTATTATGTTTAAATTCCTTGGATTGTGTTATGAATCTTAGTTACTATTAACTATGAATGTGTCAATATTATGTTGAATTTAGATGTTCTTATTGCTCAATATGAATGCTTATTAAATATTTTACTATCTTATATTATATGGGAACTTGGAAAATTAGGGTGATTTAATTATTGTGACTTCATATATTTATTGTATTTTGCAATTAAATAATTGGGAATAAGTTAAAATTTGTTAAATAAATAAATTTTGTACCTTGCTTGATTACTGCTAGCATATCTATTCTTAGTTAAATTGTCATTAATTTATAGTTATTATATTAATTGGTACTACAGTCCTTAGTATGGTGTAACTATTTATAACTTTCAATTACATTTTTATGGTCACTACAAATTAGATTGTTTGGTCCAATTATTGATTTCTAAGGACTACCTACAAGTGCATTTTGCTTAGGGTGTTATGGCACTTAGTTCTAACCTTATTAATAATTATTCTACTTCTTATATAAATTATTCTACCATATTACTTTGGCTTACATATTATTCATAGGTGATTGATCCTTTATTTTCATAACTAGTGATATGATCTTAAATGCATTTCTATTTCGTAAATCAATGAAATGAGTAAATGAATTAGAAATAACTTTCTACTTAAAATAATATGATTCAAATCAGTCTTATATTTAAAATTATTAGAAATAGAAACATAGGCAATTTGAATTTCTAAGTATAATAGGCTTTATCACCATAGATATTTATAGTCAACTATACTTATATTAGTTTGTGAAATATCTAGTTTTAACATATATTTACAATATTCAACTATACTTATATCTCATATTTTAATCTATTTTTAGATACCAGAGAAAATTCTATAGCTAGAGTTTATTTTGTATATGAGTTAATTTGGTTTTGACATTTGATGTTCTACATTACGCTATTTAGTTTAGATTTACATATTATTATATGTTACAGGCACTTTTAATGCATTTTGTGGGTGTAGGTATAGGTGATGTGAGCTATGATGGTGGTGGGTTTTGGTGGTCAAAGGATAAGGAATAATGGCAATCAACACTGGTAAAAATGGGTATTATATTGAATTATAGACACTTGTAGTAGTCTGTCTATTTTGTCTATTGTCATCTTTTATATTATTATTATTTTCATTTTTTATTGTATTCTAAACTTTTTGTCATGTATTCTACTTCATATTCACTTTGTCTATTTTAATGATGTGTAGGTTTGCTTGTGTTGTCATCACATATGCAGTAATTTATGACTTGTCATTTAACTTGTTATTTTTGTGATCACTTTGGCTATTATTAGATATTTTCTAATAATGTATACATTGTTTCACTCTACTATGAGCCTTGGTCATGTTAATTATCTGCTTGATAAGTCTTGATTGGTGTCAGGGTTTTGACTATCTTGCTTTGAACCTTAGCATGATTATTTCTATTTTGTTAAACTATAATTGATATGTTCAGGTGTATCTTGGTATTGTTTCAAACCCATCTCTTATCTCTTCCCTTCAAGATCATAACAAGGGACCCTAAAGAATTTATCTCCTAAGTCAAATTAGAAATAATAACATTAATTTTGACAAACTAGATTACCATGATGAACTCAAGGGTTTGTGGGCCTTTGTTTTATTATTTTTGGGAAACTAGGGTCTACTTCCTAAACAATAAAGGGTCTGGAATAAGGGAAAAATCCAATAAATTATAGTAAAAATACAAGCTTTTATCAATTTAATCAAATTAATTGCATATAGAAAGAATTAAACTTATCTAGAAAATACACTGTAATAAATGATTCAGGGATTGAAAACTATTGCATGAGACAGAGAAGATGTCAAGAACCTAGATATAGCTTTCATTTAGTGAAAGGATAGGATAATTGAAATATGAAACTCTATGGTTTGGTGTTATAGTCCTTTTCTGTTAATGTTGTCCCAGAGACTTGAGTTTTCAAGGTTTTATCTGTTGTCCCTATGTGAGCTTGTATATTAAAAGTAGATGCCAAGTGTTGATAAAGCTTGTTTTAGGTCACTTTAAATATTAAAACCCTAGGTCTATCTACACACATGAAATAAAAAATACATTAAAAGTATAAGGGGGGAAAACTAAGTCATGGGGAGTATGATTGCACAATCTATAACCCCTATTGTCTTCATCACTGCCTACATTAACCCTTAAGATGGGGTTTTAGATCAAATGTAGTTCTCTCTTAGGGAATGTGCATAATCAATGTGAATA
Source organism: Torreya grandis (assembly GCA_037957365.1). Classification (NCBI taxonomy): domain Eukaryota; kingdom Viridiplantae; phylum Streptophyta; class Pinopsida; order Cupressales; family Taxaceae; genus Torreya; species Torreya grandis. Next base: position 254,131 of record JARHVA010004451.1, read on the forward strand.
GTAGATATAAGAACAAAATTTTGCCTAGGCCATTCCTTGATCAAGAATGCAAGTCTATGTGTTATATAGAATGTTAACCTATACTATTGACTAATTTTAATTATATAATGTGCCAAAGTAGTAAGTGCTAGATATAAAATTCCTTGTGAAGCCCTTTATATAGGAGACTCTTTATTTTAAATATGGAAACTTTATTCACATTTGGCTAACCTTAGAAAGATAAATAAAACTTAAGGATGAAGCTAAGAAGGGCTTGGGACTCATTAAGTGAAGTCAAATGACCATTAGAATTTAGAATGACTTTATATAGGAGTGGTAGAAATGGACATGCTAAGGTCCAATGCTATAGTCTAATTTTGGCACTCGTATCCTATAGGTTCAGGACCTAAGGGATAAGATTGGCCTAGGAAATCTGACTTGGTTGAGGTGAAATGACAATTTGAAAATCTTAGGATGACTTAGAATAAGCATAATGGTGTCTAGAGCATGAAACGAGACTAGGATGAGCAAAAAAAAAGATATGGTGAATGTGAATAAGGCTCATATTCTCTAATCAGAGGCTTTTATTAAAGGACTGTGAAAAGACATGATATGTGTGGTTTCTTGACCAATTTAGGGTGTATACATTTGCCACCATTTTATTTTAATGGTGTAATGAAATGAATTACTAGAGTAAAAGAAATAAGAAATGAATGCATACCTAAACCTACATTCATGGAGATAAATGTAATGCAAAGTGTCCAACTCACTTCCTAGCTAGGGAAGTGGGTAGAGAGATGAATAGTTCTTGGAGAAAGAAAAAATATTTGAAATGGATGCCCTTGTAAAAAATTTATTAGTGGGATTCATGTAAGATGGAGAAGGAGGGAAAGGCTTTCCTCCTATGTTAAATTTGACTGAAATGAGAAATGTTTAAAGTCCCAAAACCATTGTTTTCCCTCTATCCCACATAAAATCATGTAATCTAGAATGTGTGTATAGAATTTGTATCTTGTGAAGAGGAAAATATATCATGCCCCCACTCTGAATTCTAAAGTAGAATTGATAAATCTTAGAGGCCTAAAACCAATATTTGTCTTCTATCCTACACAAACTTGTGTAGTGTTGGTCTAGGTAATATAATAGACCAACTACTAAAGATGACCATGTAGTCTAACTTGGTGATGACCTAGGTACCATTATGTATAATATAAAAATTTGATCAATGTGTAAGTATAGAGTATAATATTGGATGATGAAGAACATAAAAATCTATGTTATTCTCTCAAATTTGGTATGTAAGTGATGCATGTGTATAATATGGTAATCTATACAACCACATGTGAAATGACATACATTTTCATGTCTCATGTGTAAAACTAGAGATGAAAACACTATGCTCTACACTATGTCTGTAGTCTACTTTCTAATTCTCTAATTATGTCATGTTGTATGAAGCTATATGTGTGAGACGTGTAGTAATGTACATGTCCCCAAATCTGGTATATGAATCTGAATTTATATCAAAGTCACTATGAATGTATATAATTTGAACCACTATATCTAAATAGTATATGTACTTATGAGCTAAAATCATTGTGGATCTATATGATCCAAATCACTATATCTGGAAATTGAAGGTATATCCCCTTGAATATCTTGTGTAATGATGAGTGACCCATGTAATCTAAATCACTATATATTTCAATTGATCTAAGCTAAATCTGATAATCTAAACACTAAAGGTATAAGAACCATGGTGTATTCACTTATGAGAGTGGATGGGCATGTTAGGTAGGTGTAGAGATATGAATAGTATGAATGATGTCCCAATTTTTGGGAGAGGGATGAAATATGTTATAGAGGAGTTTGAGCCAAAAGTGATGACTTGTGGCATAGGAATAGAGACAAGGTTGGTATGTTGTGTAGAGGTTGAAAGGTTGTTTAATTACTTATACTGATCTATGGAAAGTGGAACAAGTTTTGATTGGTGAGGACCAAGGTGTGTGTCTTAGTATAAGAGAGGTATACAGACGTGTCTGCTATAGTAGGTAGATGAGGTAGTAAGAGAGAAAAACTTATGTGATGTTGAGGTACCATTATCATGATTCTATGGAAGAAAATGGTTTACAAAATAGAGTTATAGGGTTTTAGTTATGGGTAAAATGGTATTTTTCTTTGAATGAAAAAACTATTTGATATAGGAAAATTGGATTGATTCTTGATTCATTTGTGTATTGACTAGGTTGAGATCTTGAGCTCTAGAGTGAGAGGCATGCTATAGAGACAAACACCTATCATTACCTAGTTTGAGTAGTTGGCAACCGTGGTTGAGGCTAGTGGTGATGTTAGCTTGTTGAGTAAGCTTAATGCTTGATTTTTGTCTATTTTGAAGCTTATTTTGGTGTCTTTTGAGATGTTTAAATTAGTCTAGGGAAATTTTCACTAGTTCTAGTGATCCTATCTAGAATTTAGCACTCCTATCTAGGGTTTAGTGTTACTATTTAGGTTCTAGTGTTGTTGTCTTATACCCAACATTGCTATATTAGAGGTAGGATATTCTAAGATGTTGCTTGGTTATGTGCTCTTGTTTTTACTTGGCTAGTGATATAGTATTATGGATTGATATATATGTAGTTTCTTTGTGTTTTTATGGTGAAGTGTGGATGAGAGAGTTCCATAGGGGCTAGGTGATAGAGACATGTGTTTGTTACCATTTTCTATTAATGAGAGAGCTGTCACAGATATGGTAGGGTTGGGTCACTTGTGTGACATATGTATAGTGTAGTGGGATAGATATTTGATTACTACCTTATATGAGGTGGAATGTAGATACATATACTTTCTAGGTTCTTATAGGGGAGAAAACTGTGACTTTGGACGATGTGTATCATATTTTTCATTTACCAAAGAGTGGATAATGGGTGACATTGTATAATGACATGGGTGTTGATACTATTGATCATATATACTTGTATTTTACTAGTGTACCATTAAGTATACATCAAAGAGGTAGTGATAGTGATGTGTTGCTTTTAATTATAATATAGTCTAGTGTTCTTTTCTTGTGGAAGTGGTTGGCCATGTTGTTGGCCTTATTTATTGCTATGGATGGGAGTGGAGTGTTGATTGTATATAGAATGCATAGGATCATGTTGAGGGTAAAGGTATATGGTATTATGTTCACATGGGGTAGTACTATGTTTGCCCACTTATACAAGGATCTTTACATGTTTACACATAGTAGTGTGATCAATTAGATTACCTAGGCTAGAGTGGGCACCTCCATGACTATTTGGGGAATGGTGGATGAGTAAATTGGCTATTTGGTCTCTTAGGATAGACCATTATAGTTTTTTTAGACAAATTAGTGGATTGTGATATAATATGGAGGCCTTATAGAGGATTTCCTAGGTGGGCCAGGGATGGAGTGCAGTTACAGTATATGAGGGTCAACTATTAGATACATGACCATTATGTTAGAGTGCATGAGAAATTTTAGTATGAGCATATGATGAGATAGTTTTGGGTACCACAAGATAGGCCCTTAAAAACATGGGTATTGTTGAGCATTACATGGGCACTAGCGAGGGCAGGAGCTCATGTGAAGCCTACTAAGGTTGAGTTAGCACCATTACCTTTAGATGCATGGGACATGGCTATATATTTTCATGGTGTAGATGATGTTGGATGTACAGAGGCATATACCACATGGTGGCTAGGCATCACTTGACTCCATTATATCCTATTAATAGAGGGGATCCTCTTGATTATGAGGATCTATTCTAATCTATATGATGGGAGGGAAGTAGCAATAATATTTGAATTATGCACAAGTTTGTGCTTGTTTAGTTTGATTTTAACGTATATAACGAATGTAAATCCATAATTTGTATGTAGGTGGAGTGGGAGGTGCTCAAGATGAAGCACAAGTTGGTGAAGGAAGTGGAAATGATGAGTATTGGGAGACCATCATTGAGTATACACTCTAAAAGCTCACACGACATGTTCTTGATGATGTAGTGGAAGAGGGATTGATAGAGAAAGTGATGGTTACAATCGGTATTCATGATTATCTATTTGATAGGGATGCTATAATGATATCTATGTATGTTAGGGTAGTAGGAGAGAGATGAACTAGATATGGATAGGATGCCTCCACCTAATTTTGGCTTCATGAGTACTAGGATTATGGATGAGTATACAGACATTTGGAGGTCATATGTGGACTTGTGTGAGGATCATGTTCAGTTACTAGAATGAGAGAGTCATTGTAAGAGGCATTCAAGATATTGAGGTGTGTAACCATCAGGTACTAGAGTAGCTTATGGGACTATTACTAGAGGAGAGAGTGAGATTGAGAGTGAGGGCATGATGCCCATTCATGATTTATTGTATTTGATGTGATGTGTATATTTTAAAAACTTATATATATATACATACATACATATATGTGTATATATATATATGCATATATATATATACATATATATATACATATACATACATATATATATATACACATACATATATATATATATATACATATATATATATATACATACATATATACATACACAGATATATATATATATATATACACACATATGTACATATATATATACACACATGTGTGTGTGTGTATATATATATATATACACATGCATGTATGTATGTATGTATATGTATGTATGTATATATATATAGACATATATATATGTATATGTATATATATATATGTTTGTATATATACATATGTATATATATATACATATATATGTATATATATATATATACACATATATATGTATATATATACATATGTATATATATACATATGTATATATATATATATATATATATATATATATATATATATATATATATTTATGTATATGTATATGTATATATATACATACATATATGTGTGTGTGTGTGTGTGTGTGTGACTCACACACACACACACACACACATATACATACATATATATGTGTGTGTGTGTGTGTGTGTGTCTATTGGTTTTTGAGTTTGAATTAGGCATATTGTGTTATGTATTTTAGAATATATTGATATATTAATTTTCAAATAATTAATTAAAAATAATTGATTTGGTATTGGTTTTCAGGTTGTGTATGTTTTGGTAAATTTTTTTTGTGATGTCATTTGATAATTCATGATATATTCAAGTGTGATGTTAGGTTTTTTTGGTAATATATATGTGAGCAAAAAAAAATTGGTTTTTTTAATTGGTAAATTTTTTTGATAAAGTGAACTAGTTTAAGCTTGGTAAATTAGGATAATGGCAGGGTTGGGAGTTAGATAATTTGGTTTGGCTGGGGATGGTCATTCAGAACTAGGAATGTTGGTTTTTAGTAGAAGGGGATGTAAGAGAGAATTTTATGCTTAATTCACTAAGGGTGTCTTAAGAATGCAAAGGTTGGCCCTTTGACTCCATCATCACCCACTAAGTGAATCTATGTAATCATGTGTGTGTCAATCAATGTTTGGACTATGCGTCCAATCCCTCTAAGTAAGTGGCTCAAGAATACAAAGGCTAGACCTTTGGTTCCATTTCTTTTCTATGAATTGAAGCTATGAACTGATGCTAGTATGAATTTGTTTTGTATCACTATCTGAACTCTGATGACCAACTAAACAAGTGCCCATACTAGTCATTTTGTGTATGAAAATACACTATATTTGATACTATTTGATTTAAACTAACTATAGCTATGCATGGATACTTTGCCAAATGTAACCTTATTAGATGTGTAAAGGAAGTTGTGTGCTGTGAAGAAGGTTCATTTATCTATAATCATAGTGGATTGTTGTATGAAATAGTACATTGTGGCCTCTATTGTGATGCATATGACTGAATGATAGATCGAGATGGAGCTAAAACCTTTTATGGTGGCTCATCTAATCTCAATTTTAGTGGGTTACTAGGTGAGATGGGTCTCAAAAATATTTACCATAGTGAATATCTCTCTCGAGCAGTAATCTGTGATGTGGGTTCATTTAATCTTAACTATAGTGGGTTTCTACATGAGATAAGACCTAGAAAACTTGGTGGTAGTGAATATCTTTCTAGAGCTATAGTCTATTGCAGTACTTATGACTATGCTAGATATTTATATGAAACTACACTAAGTACTCCTCAGACTATAGTGTTATATGTAGGTTGTTCTTGCTGTACTAGTTTCCAAACCTTTGGAATAGGTGGAATAGGGATCTCCTATGAAGATCTATCCTATAACCTAGATTACTCTCATGATGAGTGATTGATGATTCTAATAAAGGATTTTCTTGGGATGAATTAGTCATGGATGAATGAGCTCTATGGTTCCATGATGGAGGATATCTTGGTTCCCCCTATGTAAATGCTATGATGCCATTATCAACACATCTACTAATGCAATTCTTGAGTCCATAACAATCATTATCTTTGTGTCTATAGATATGATGATAGTTACCAAAGAGCTGATGTGGATATTTATGTAAGGTATGTGGATCTCATCGATGAGTAGAAGGTAATGTGATTAACCTCTTATCTAGTAGTGTTGATAATATGACACATGGACTATCCCACTCTGAATAAAAATATAGTGGTGTCTTGTTGTTATTCTCTAATGTGCATACTAAAGGTTGTGATCTAAAAAATAGCTCTCTATTCTTAACTAGTTTCTTTTCTAGTTGAGGTCTCCTATCTTGTTTACGAAATGGTAGAGGTTATATTTTAGGAGCTATAAATGGAGGTACTATTGTGAAATATAAAGTAATTTGATCAAATGAATCTTCCTCAATCAATCCTAATTTATTTTCCAAGGATAGAATTGTATATTTTGAAAGAGCACTCTATCTGATATAATAGATGCTTGAGGAGTGCTTGATGAATCCCCTTAATAAAGATATGTTGAATATCTAAATTTGCTTATTTATAGATCAACATTAACATGTGTGTTTTGAATTATACTATAAAATAACTAATTGGATTTTAAGTATTCTAATGTAATGTTGTAAATTTCTCATATGTAACACAAGGTCTTGTGTTTGTTATGTAATATCTAAGAAATGCCTCCTCTAAGACATCATATGTGCGATAGGAGTTGATGGGGAGTAGATAAAATAACCAATTTTATGCTTCCCCCACTAATGTCTACTGGAACAACTTTAGTAAAATCAAAGGACTCACATGAGATGACAAAGCCTTCTGAAAAGCTTGAAGGTGTATGAATGGATCTCTAGTTCCATCAAAGTGAGGCAATGATGGTATCCAAAAATGCTTAGGCAATGAAGTTTTTACAAATGTCTTCAAATAAGGGTTATGATGTAAGTCATTGGCATCCTTCCAAGACTTATAAGATTTGTTTTCTAAGGTAAGGAGATATAATTGGTGTTTTAATTCATGAAATTAATGCATCAAAGAAACAATTTCTTGCAATGGGATATTAGCATCTCAAAGTAGTTAATTTAATAGTTGAATTTGATCATTAATTTTAACCATAGGAATGCTACATTTTGGGAAACTAGGGTCTAGTTCCTAAGCAATAAAAGTCTAGAGTAAGGGAAAAATCCAATCAAATATAGTAAAACTAAAAGATTTTATCTATTTAATCAAATTAATTACATATAGAAATAAATAAACTTATCTAGAAAAATAGGCTAAAATGAATGATTCAGGTGTTAAAAACTACTACATGGGACTGAGAAGATGTCATGAACCTAGATCTAGATTTCATTTAGTGAAATGATAGAAGCATCAAAATAGGGCACCCTTGGGCATGGTGCTATAGTCATTTCTATTGCTATTACCCTAGAGACCTAAGTTTTCTAGGTTTTGTCCACTATCCCCATGTGAGCCTATATATGAAAAATTAGATACTGAATGTCGATAGAGCTTGCTATAGATATATTTAAATCTTAAAACCTTGGGCCTATCTAATACATGAAACAAAAAATAAATAAAAAGTATAAGGGGTAAAGATTGGGTTAGGAGAAGTATGATCGCATGATCTAGAACCCCTATTGTCTTGATCTTTGCCTAAATTAACCATCAAGCTAGGGTCTCAGATCAAATATTATTCTCCCTTAGGGAACATGCATAATCAATGTGCACAGTAGATGTAAGAATGAAATTTTGCCTATGCCATTCTTTAATCAAGCATTCAAGTCTATGTGTGATGTATAATGTTGAGATATACTATTGACTAATTTTAATTATGTAATGTGCCAAAGTAATAATTGTTAGATATAAAATGCCTTGTGAAGTATATTATATAGTACACTCTTTCTCTTTAATTTAAAAATTTTATTCACATTTCAATGACCTTAGAAAGACAAACAAAACATAAAGACAAAGCTAAGAAAGGATTGGGACTCATTAAGTGAGGGAAATTGACTGTTGCAACTCAAAATTGCATTGGATAGGAGTGATAGAAATGGACACCCTAGGGTCCAATTCTATAATCCAATTCTAGTGCTCTTATCCTATAGGCTCAAGACTTGGGGGGATAGGATTGGCCTAGGAAATCTGACTTGGATGAGGTGGAATGATTGTTTGAAAATATTGAGATGATTAGGAATAAGGAAAAAGGTGTTTAGAGCATGAAATGAGACTAGAATGAGTGAAAAAAAGACATGGCTAATGTGAACAAGTTTCATATTCTCCAGTCAAAGTCTCTTGTGAAAGGACTATGAAAAAACATGATATGTGTGGTTTTTTGACCAGTTTATGGTGTATACAACCTTTGACCCCAAATAAATTATTCATCATAGGAAATTTCTTTGGTAATTATATAATATGATCATTCCATTAATTTTGGTGGACTTGGGAGGAACTTAGATGGGGGTAATTGAGGAGGATGAGGGAGAGGGAGGCACAAAGAAGGTCGGGGAAGAAATTAAAACATTAAGGGCATAACATAAGCAAGGAAGAAGAATTAGGGGAATTAAAACCATGAATTGAGAGAGAATCAACTTGATTGGGCCAAGGCTACAAAAGAAAGGCTTGGTAAGGGGGAAAAAAAAAAAACTATTTTTATTTTCCACTGAAATGCAAGAAAACAAGTTCATTTTACATTTTGTTTTTTCTTGCAAAGAGTTTTGTATTCATTACCAGTTATGAGGGAAAGTAATATATAAAAAAATTACTTTTAGGTTCATAATAAAGTTTTAAAACTTATTTATGAACTTGAAATATTTGTATATGGATTTAAATTGATAAAAATCCACTATTCCATCAAATGGGTTATTAAATATTTAGTTCAAATTGCTTAAGGTTTGTGGGGTTTTAAAAACTATCTTGTTTCAATAATTTTTTTGGCATAATAATCATGATAAAATCATTATAATATTATCTCTATTTTTTTTATTTACCCTTATGGAATAAATCAACTTGGTTCAAGATTAGGAATTTTATTGGTCATTTGTTTACACCACTTCATGGGTTTTTGTTTGTTGTCCTAACTTTAATTTTGGGAGAAGCTGATTTGAAGGGTTGACTGATTTGGTAAATTTTGTGCATAAATTTAGTTGAGTTTCTAATAAATACTTGTTGATATTTTGGATTTTGATACTTGGAGTATTATGCATTTAGATGAGTATACTACTAGTCCTAAATATTCCACTCTATGGAGAAGTTATTTAAATGATTCATCAATATACCTGGGGTTAAGAATTTTTTTTGTTCTAATCATTGGGGTTATGAAACTTGTGATTTAACTTATATTAAATTTGAACTAACTATATGATAACTAGATATGGAAACTTCATCATAGTAGCACACTATTGTGAGTAACTAAATATCCATATTTGGTCAACTGTAATAAATAAATAAAATGTTTAAAACTTTAGTATTTTGTTACAGTGTTAATTATCATTCAATTTTTTCATTAGGTATGCATCATATATAAATAGTGTTATATTTTTCAATTACCCTAGTATACCTCGAATATGTGATGAAAGAAGAATGAGATAAATTAAATAAGTCATTGGATTCTAAAAACTCCTTCGGATGAAGACCAAAGTTACCCAAGATTATTTATGAGTGCTTATATTTAAATTTTAGTGTGAATTTTTCATTGTTATACTACTACAAGTTAAGGCTCTTTTCCCTTGTTGTCCTTGCTTACATTTTAGAAGTCCCAAAATTTAGACTTCACTTCCCAGTTGATGGTTGGGGGTAAGAAGGGACACCAATTAGGTGGATCATAGGCTAGGTTAGGATGAGATGAATTGTATGAGGAAGAAAGCATGCTTACTACTCAACTAATTTATCCTTGACTGTGATATTTGTTATATTAATCCATTGTTGGATGTATTTGATGCAACATGTTTTATAATGCATAATTTTACTTTTTTAATATTCTATGTGGAATCTTTTAATATTGTTGTATAATGGATGTTTCCCTGCTTCCTTCAGTATGTTGTATCATATGGAATTAGTTACTACAATTCTAGATTTTATCTATATTAAGTAAATGTTCTCACATAGTTTATTTACTCTACTAGATCTTTGGATTTAAAATTTACTTTCAGCTATAATATTATGTTTAAATCTCTTGGATTGTGTTATGAATCTTTGTTACTATCAACTTTGAATGTCTCAATATGATGCTAAGTTTAGATTTTGTTATTTCTTAGTATGAATTTTTATTAAATCTTGTACCATCATCTTCTATTATATGGTAATTTGGACACTGAGGGTGATTTAATGAATGTGACTTCATATGTTTACTATATGTTGTAATTAAATAATTAAGAATCAGTTAAGATTTGTTAAATGAGTAAATTTTTTACCTTGATTAATAGCTATCAGCATGTCTATTCTTGCTTAAATTATCATTAATTGATAGTCATTGTATTAATTAGTACTACACTCCTTAATATGGTGAAACTATTTATAAATTTCCATTAAATTTTAAAGCTTGTTGTAAATTAGATTGTTCAGTCCACTTCTTTATTTTTAAGGACTACTTATAAGTGCATTTTGATTAGGGTGTTATGGCAATTAGTTCCAACCTTATTAACAATTATTCGACTTCTTGTAAAAATTATTATGCCATCTTACTTTGAATTTCATATTATTAGTAGGCAGCTGATATTTTATTTTTGTAATTGGTGATATGATCTTGAATGCATTTCTATTTCTTAAAGAAATGAAATTAGTAAATGAATTAGGAATAATTGGCTGCTTACAAGATTATTCTTTAATACAAATCTTATGTATGAAATTATTATCACTAGAAACATAGGTTATTCAAATTTACAAGTATGCCAAGATTCATAACCAAAGATATTTAGATTTCACACTCAATGGAATTATAATTAGTCAAATTAATCATGTTTCATTTTCAAAAAAGATAGAAATCTTGTCTTAATTGTTTTAGTTATTAATGAATCTGGGTGAAATAGTTAATAACTTTATTTCCCTTCTTTTTATCACAATAACCATATTATATCATTCCCCTTAGGTGGAATCTCAATTAAAGTAGCTATTTTATTCTATGGATTGTAGGAGGACCACCTAGATTCCTCAGTTAACAATTAATTTAGTTATAATACTATTAGTAACTACTATTCCAAATTTTAGCCCATATTATTTTTATTTAACTAATGCATATAAATATTTGTGTATCAATATATGCATCGTAAGATATAATGATAAATAACTTGACTCCAATGAGTGCACACTTTTATAGCTAATGAGTATAATAAATTTAGATTAATTTAATTATAGGTTTGTTAACATTTTAGTTAGGGCAGAGTAATGATTATCAAATTGCTAATTAATTACAATTAGTGTTGATGTTCCTAAAGGAACAAAGTTCAAAAGTTAATGTATTCAACAAAGGATTATAGATTTTACAATTTTAAAATAAATTGGCCTAATTTTATTATTATTATGATTATGACCATGTGACACATAAATAATACTAGACAAATATAATTTTCTAGAAGACTATTTATAGGATGGTCTAATAAGAGTATGTTGCCACTATAGATTGAAAGTATCATATGTGCTCATAAACAATAGTGATTTGGAAATAATTATAACCAATAAATTAGTTAAAATGATAATTTGTTTTATAAAGTGAAGGCATGAAGCATGATGACCCTTTAACCATAGACTATGGTATAATGATCTAAAAATTAGGGATAGTATGATCATGGCCTTTCACATACATGAAGTGCATAAACATTCAATTGCATCTTAAAAGTGTATAGGTATATCTTAAATTTTTAAATCTATTTAGATCAGTGCCATTATTAGATATAACAAAGTTATGGACTTAGATTAAAATTAAATTCCTCTTTCATCCCTAACATTTGAATAACATTGATAAATTAAGTATTTAACTTAGCTATATCAAGTTAAACTAAAGATAAGTTAACTACTATAGCCTATATTGGGTTTTCATGGATATCAAAAACTTAGGAAGGATAAGGACAACTAGGTGGTCCTATTGGGAAGGTATTTTCTATAATGCAGTTCTAAGTATATGATTATAAATTACATATCGATGCATACTAAATTACATGTGAAACTCCCTAGGGAAATAATCTTCTCAATAAAGCCTTATAGTGGTAATTATCACGACTAAGGGTAACATGCATGTAAACATGGTGAAGACATGAAAAATGATGTTTTAGGTCATAAACCATTTCACCTTTCACTATAAATTCTAAATATTCTGTAACTTAAATAATTTATTTTACTATTTTATTTCACCATTTTTTTTTTCATAACTTTTCCAACCATGAATATATCTTATTTATAAATTTATTAATATATTCAATTTTATGAAAAGTATTTTGAAAATTTTGCCACATTTAAAGCTTCACAGTGTGTCACATAATGAATGTATACCAAGTGAGACTTTTCATGTTTGAAAATTTATATACCAACCTCCATACACACCTACCATATAAGATGGAGTGTTATATAAGATGCTCCATATGATACAAATCCTACCATCTTATGTTTTAGTAGCTCCATTTTAAATAGTAAATTAGTAAACAATTCATATGTACAATATGTAGTTCCATCTTGATTTTTGAAAAGATGATTGAATTTGATCACACAAGATTTATTCCATTCATTTTTGAAATAATTAACATCAATAATAACTTGTTTTTCCACTTTCCTATTTGTGTTTTCATCAACCAAAATAGTTAAAATAGACTCAAAAATATTTCTACTTTGAACATTTACCAATAAAATATTTTTGGTTATAAATAAAAACTCTTTACTAGATACAAAATTTGTATATGTTAGGTATTCATTAGATAATGGCATGTGAGGATTTCCTTGTACCTATGTAGATCACACATTTTTACACACTTCTAAAAATAAATATTTTATAAATATAAACTATATAATTTTTCTAACACTAAATATTATTAATTTCTCTAATACCATAAATTGAATATGTTTTCTAATTGTTAGAAATGAGTTTCTACCTTCAAACTCTATAAGTTATATTTTTTTTCTTATAGGCTTTAGAATTTACATGACCATTGAATCCATTGAATGAATTATAATGATACAATTTATGGAAAATGGAGTATCCTTTTTATATTTGGCATAACATAAACTCTTGATCATTTCCTTTCTATTTGAAGCTACCACAAAATAACACTTATGGATCAACATTTGTGAGGCCTTAAATTTATTTATTAAGCCTGGAGATGTATGTTCTTCTTCCTATGTGTTCTTAATTATTGATGTAATGATAATTTTCACATGTTGGATTTGAAGATGAAAAATCATGTTTATTGAATTTGAATGTATTAGTAATAGTTTTTTTTAATCCTTTATATTTTTTTGGATGACTAATTAAAGATATCTTTCTACAATTTAAATTTTATAAATTATTTTAAAATAATATAAAATATTTTTTAAAAATTAAAAAATGTAAATATAAATAATTTTATTTAAAATAAATAACTTCATAATAAAATTTGGTCCCTAAAATTGATGGCACATCGGACCTCAAGGACTTTTACCCCATTGGTCTTTGTAATGTAGTTGACAAAAATTTCACTAAGATCTTAGTTCTTCAACACCAACCTCTAATGAGTAAATGTATCACTCAAAACTAGGGTGGGTTTTTTAAAGAGAGATAAATCCAAAAAAACATCTTGGTAGTGCATGAATCTATGAATTTAATAAAATTAAGTAAGGAAGTAGTCATGATTCTCAAATTAGACGTGAGTAAGGATTTTGACAGGGTGGACTAGCTATATCCAGACACCTTTCTTGAGAAATATGGTTTTCATCAACTAGTACGTAAAATCATATTCAATTTTATTAGTAATACCATGTTCTCCATAATAATCAATGGTTCTAATGCTAGTTATTTCAACAATAATAGAGGAATCAGGCAAGGGGATCCTCTATCTCCCTTCCTATTTATCATGCTCATCAAAAATCTTAGCAGGAACCTTCTCAATGTTCAGACTAAAGGGTTAATCAAAGGCTTCCATTTAATTTTTAGTATCCACCTACTCTTCACCAATAGTTCATGGATGACATTACTACCTTATAATAAACCTCCTTTAAGGCATAAAAAAATATCATAGACATCCTTCTCAATTATGAAGAGGTTTCAATGCAAAAAATCAATTTTGAAAAAAGAACTCTTTTCTTCTTAAATACCTTGTTATTAAGACATAATATAATAGATAGATTCATGTGTTACTCCATAAAATCCTTGAATTAATCTTATCTAGGAATGAAAATATTTATTAGAAGCATGGTTATTCACCTCTGGAACCCCCTAATCTAACGTTTATCAAAAAAGATTATTGGTTGGAAGGGAGCTATGCTTTCAAAAGATGGAAATATTATGCTTATTGAATCTATTATTAATATTATTCCAATTTATATTATGTCCCTCTTCAAAATTACCTCCATCATTCACCAAAAAATTGATTAGATTCGGAAACATCTCCTCCAATCAAGCATTGAAATAAAAAAATGTTTTCACTTGGTTGCCTAGGACATTGTTTCTCTCCCTAAGAAACATGGTGAACTAGGTTTAAGAAGACTTATCCTCATGAAAAAGTAACTTGAAGTGAAAACAATCTAGATATTTATGAAAGTTTAAAATATCAGGACTAACATCCTCAAGGCTAAATATCTGCAACATAGACCAACCATCTCTTTGATCTATGACAATACCTATACTTTGGATACTAATATTTGGAGTCTGCTCATAAAAGGAAAGGATATCATCAATATTGGATATAAATGGAATATATAATGGAGACACAATTTAATTTTTGGAGGACACTTGGATCATTGACCTTGATTTATCAAACCTCATACGATGGTTTCAAATCAAAGATCAAATTCAACTCCATTTTGGAACCATGGTCCCAAATTATATTCAACTTTAGGGAAACACAAGAATTTGGAATCACCTCCACATACCCAATGCCATATTATATCTTTAAATCTTAATCTCTTATCTCAACTTAGCCTTATAATATGCTCAAATCTGGAATCTTCTAAAAAAGGACACCTTGTCCTTATGGTGTGTATGAAGTGAGATCTAGGTATTAAAAAATTGTCCCTCAAATTATTTCAACTTTTCCTTGGTTAAAAATTTGGGATAAAGAGATAACTCCCAAAGTAAACATCTTCTTATGGCTTTGACTCCACAGTAAGATACTCACCATTGACAATATTTATAAACATGTCCTCTCCCTAGTCAACCATTGTGCTCTTTTTGAATCTGATTTTGAAAATATTCCCCATCTCCTCCTTCATTACCCTTTTTACACAATATATAGGGATTACTCATAAAATTTTATGTCCTATGGATTCATCTGGTCACCTTGATTGACTCCTAGATTTATTGGGACTCTCCCATTTCCAACAAGACTCTTAGGAAATTATGGACATTCTCCTTCTCGTCTAATTTGGGAAGTTTGGAAAGAAAGGAATAACTCTCATCTAGTACTTTTGATAGGGTCACTCTCAAAGTTTTCATCTCCATTTTTGATAACTTTAAATTCTTAAAAAAATCAAAGGATTAACATATCTCTTAGATTGAAGAACACATAGCTAAAAATTAGACCCCCTCTCTCATTCTCAATTGCAATCGACCCCAAGTTATCCATTGAGAATATAATCAAATGGATTCCACTTAATCATGGATGGATCAACCTCAACTTTGATGGGCTTGCAAAGGTAACCTTTGCTTATCTATAGGAGGTGGTGTGCTTCATTATGAAAAAGGTAGTCTCCTAGATACTGATGAAGGTAGTATGGGATACCAAACCAACCACAAATTTGAAGCATTTTAAACTCTATGGGGCCTTTAGGTGGAAAAATATATTAGTGTCAAAAAGCTATTTATGGAAGGAGACTCCCTCAACATTATCAATTTCCTAAAAATTTAAACAAAGCTTCCTGGGCCATTGATAATATCATTAAAGAGAGCCTAGTCTTAAGAAAAAAGGTTATCAAGGTCAAATTATGACATACGTATCATTAAGGTAACCACTTAGAAGATGGATTTACTAATAGAGGGGTTTCAATGGCCACATTAAAAAACTTGACCAAGGCTAACTCACTCCCTTATGATTATCTTGATATCATTAATAGAGATAGACCTCCCCACTTCCCAATGATGTTCATACTATTATTCCTCATAATCCTATATATAATTCTCATGAAACATTATTATTACACTATATCAATCTCCTCTCACATGTGACCCACATTGAAACACTCTTTTTACATAGCTACTTTATAAGGCTTCCTATTACTTTCACCCATTACTTTCCCAACCATGATAGTCTCCACCCTTCACATTTTTACCTCCTCATCCTATCCACCCACTTCTCCCTTACCCAACCCCTTCTTCCATCCCCCCTTCCTTCCACATTCACCCCCCTTCTCACTCCCCTAAAACACTCACCCTTATTGCCCTCCCCCATCCCTCTCCATCTATCCTAGAGGATAGTAAATTGGCTAACATCACTAACGTCTTACAAATACTTAGATAGAGTCTCCCATCTGTCCCCACTCCTAGCCCTCCCCTGCATCTTATCCCTATTCGCTCCCCACCTTCTCTACCCCTCCTCTCAAATTCAAGGAAATCCTATAGGATCATAACCATATTTCTAGACTAATCAAGATTGAATATGAAATAAATGTGCATAAATACATATTTTATTGGTGTGTGAAGGATATAAAAAGATTCAAGGATGAACATGACAAACTAAGCCTCAATGCAGGCATATATTATACTATAACTGATCTCATTGAAATCAATTTTGAGGTCCAAAAAATCAAGGAAAGGCTACATAATATGGAAAACCAAAATGCCTCCCTCAATGATAATCTTAGAAGTTTGATTGACTATAGAAAATTCACTATGTTGAAGAGTCTATGAAGCATAGATAGTATGAAATCCCTAGCTAAATCCAAACATGAAAATGATGAATCTCACTCCAAGGATGCCAAACTGAAGGGCATTGTTAGTGACATGTTTGAGCTTAATCCTAATGGAATTTATTATCTAGAATATCTCACATAGAAGTGGGCCAAGGACTACAAAGATTGGATGAATCCTAAATTTTAGTTGGTTATTTTTTTGTTGCTTTTCTCTTGATTTTATATTTCTTGTTTTGTTCCCTATTTCTAATAGGCTTGTCTTTTTTGGGTTTTAGACCATTTTACTATAGCTTTGTAACGGGTATGGCGCCCATTCAAAAAAACCTACATACTCTTTTATTTCATCTCTTTAAGGGGTAGTGTCCCCATTTTAAAAACCCACCTTTACCAATACTAAAAACTTCATAATAAAATTTATATTAAAAAATAGGAAGAATATTAAAAATTATATAAATTATATTTAACTTATAAATGTAAACACCAAAAAATTATATAAAATTATATAAATAAAAAAATAAAATAAACCAACAATTTTTATGAAGTAAAAAAATTCCTTTAGGGTAAAATATACTTTCTTATTAATACCTGATAGTACTATATATTGCAGCTGAAGTGTTTAATGTCGACTTACTTCCTGCCAGCCACCAATCCTATACTATAATTTCCCAATATGATTTTAATGTTTTTACATTAATTGCAGGTGGATGAATAAAATAATATTTATCTAGTTAGCACTAATGTGTTAATAGTTACCATTGTTAGGATAAATGAGATGTTTTGGTATATTTTTTACCCTTTTGGCATGGCCATGCATAGGAAGAAAGCATGTTGCTATGGAGGATGGGAATCTCAAGCACATGTTTTGTGCTAGTAGATGGTAGTCTACCCTAGAGGTTTGTGGTAGCTAGTGCCTTAGGTTTTCATATATGTATTTTTGTCCATATGTTTTTTGACACTGATTTAGTTTCCCTCTATGCTCTACTATGAACATGGTCTTAGGGAAGTGTAGGAAGAGTAGAGAGACATTTTCATGTTTGATGCTACAAAGACAGGTCATTTGAGGGTTTGTTTCTTTCTAAATTAGGTAGATACAATCGGTTGGTATTTTTCAAAAACTTTCTGATATTTTAATAGGGTTTCTTTAGCATTGTATCTTCTTTTTTGGGTTGTGTTTTTAACAGATTTTAGGTCCCCTATAGCCATAGACCTATCCTAATCTTTGTGGGTCATTGAACACTTAGCTACCACTTCCATAACCTACCACCTCTCAAAACTTGGACTTTGCCCATGCCTAGCCAAAGAAAGTATAGTATCTTTATCTTTGCCCATTGGATCAAAGTTTAAACTTTTTGAGATATAGGTTGCAAGATCCCATAAAATAGGGGCCATCTTAAATATATGGTATATATTGCATTGTGAAAGATAATGATGAAAAATCCTATCATGTAAAGTTGTTACAATTTCTCCCTCTTGAAGGGATTTCTATGTGTTTACATTTTAAGATTCAAGCTTCTAATTGGAACGTTAAGCTCTTCCATAGATTCTATAGGTTTTCATTTTTTGTTTCCATTTCTTATATTTTTTGTAACATTCTCCTACATGATGATTTTTACAACATCTATAGAGCCCTTTTTTTAATAGAACCACAGATGAAAAGGCATTTGATTTTGATGAAATATGGAGACATAACATTGTACCTTTACCCCTTACAATTTCCCCTTTATAGAAATCATTATCAATAGTTGTCTTCACCCCTATTCCTCTCTTATCCACCAGTAGGGCTAACATAAAAATGTATTCTTCACATATTGGGTCCTGTAACTTTTATCAATATATCACTATGTTTTCATTTGTTATTCTATAGTTGTGTATCATTGATTAGGTTTTCTTATTTCATCCATTTTTCAATGGAATTATTTTAAGTTAAAAATATTACCATATGGGGAATATGGTTGTATATCTTCAATGTAATATATATTAATAACCTTTAATGGGATTATTTTATGAAAATTTTAAAACAAGTTGAATCTTCTTCTGCTACAAGTGATTTTGCATGTCCCCATATAATGTCAATTACTTTACTAAAAATACAAATGGTTAGAAACATTTCATACACTATAAATTTGCATCATTTTTATGTCTATACTACTAAATTCTTTAAAAATAAAATAAAATAAAAAATATAGCAACCCAAAAACCTTGTGACAAGTACTATATGTGCCATGCTTACATCTGCATATCTCTGTTCTTGGCTTTAAAAATTAATTTTCTTGGTCATAGTTAATTTATACATATAGAAACTATTGTAACTCACTTTTAAATGGCTCATATCTAATGACATCTCATTCTATATTTCAATGCTTTATATGTATGCCTAAAATCCTATTAGTAGTTATTGATGAAATACATCAGTAAACATGATTTTTTCTACTTGCCTATTGATTTTAAGGTAAAAATATCTAAGGGTTTTAGGCATAGTAAAGATCTTAACCTTTTCTATCAAAGAGAATATTTAAAGTAATAATTTCTATTGTTTTCACCATATCATTACTTTCTATCATGTTGTTTTATACTGTTAATTTTCATATTTTGAATGATTAATAAATGTTATCAGATTTCCATGTTTTTCCTTGCTTCAATGCTATAGCATTTATAATTTCTCTACTTTTATGTTGCAGATACTAAGAACTATATACTTTTCACCTGTTCGAGATAAAATAGGGGTGGTAGCAATGTTAGGCTATTAAATTTATTTTTGTATTATCAATTTTTACAAGCTTTGGTTTTGATGCTATGATGTCTAGCCATCTGTTAATGTGCATTCTAATTGGTCACATTTCAATAATTTTATGTGGGGTTGTTCAAACATTAGGCCTAATAGTAATCTATTTGCTAGTGTCTCATGGTTTATTTATTGTAGATTATATGTTTGAATTTCAATTAATTTGTTTATATATAAATACATCCATTTGGATGTAGTGTGCCATTGCCCTTATGGAAAATATTTTACCAAAGTTATTTTATTGAAATCAGGAAATTGATTGGAAGAAATGAGAGAAGTTTAATAGTAAAAAAACTACTTATTTGACATATGATTGAGTACAAGGAACATCTGTTATTATGGTATATTTTCAAATTTATAGTTTGGTGAAAGGGGATAAGTGATGCCTTTAAATTATTTTAAACTCTGGGAGGCATGTGATGAGGTAATATTTTTAATTTATCTCATAAAATTGAAGTGTATGGTAGCTTACCCTTTGTCATTATCTTTTTTTCATCACTTAGCTAAGGGACTTATTAGGAATATTCTCTTGTAAAGACTTAGATAGTTACATCACCCTCCCTAAGGGGCACAACATGGATAAGCGACAAATATAAAAATCTCCCAAAACTTAGATAATAATTGAGCAACATGGTACATAAGATAACCTCAAACACTGAAGTAATTTTAAAATAATTTATTAAGTTGGTAACTATAGTAGATACGGATCATTCTAGTTTTCCTTTGTAATGAGCAAGATAATAATCCTAGAATCTCCTTCAACATGGAGGTGATAAAAATCATTATCCACAACTATTTGAACATTTTTTTTACAAAGTAAATAGCTCTACACAACTATTTCTTTTTCCCCAATATTTTTTTGGTAAATAACGATTGCCTCACCCATGTAGCTCATTCTTATTCCTCCAATTCAATTAATATATATACTTTTAAGATCATATTGGGAGGGAAATATCAATTGAAATAACCAAATTCTCCAAGTGAATATCTTTGAAGAGATCCAACTACCAACTATCTTTAGAGAAGACTCTGCATGGATTTTACCATTTGACACATGTACTCCAAGCATTTCTAGTTCTAGAATTCTCATAATAGCCTTAACAAATTATATATCTAAAAAAATGATATGCACCAAGCATGGACTGTAAATGTCGTTATGATTATATGGTAATACATGTTTAAACAGACCTTCATAAAGTAATAAGAATAGTTTTAGCATACTATTAACATATTAGTATCCCCAACCTCATTATAATCAGATGCTGCCCATCCATGGTAAAGATAGATCCTTAAAAAACATTTATCTCTTCAAGTTGCATCAGGGTTTGTTCTTCTCAATAATTTTTAATTAATTCTCATCATGGAAATTTATGGATACAACCACATGTGATATTTTTATTTCCACATTTTGAGCCTTATGCTAGGCTTGTCATTAGGAATGAATCTTATGGTTTGATATTGATAGCAATGTCCATCTATGAACCACATTTTGGTAAGGCATTTTCACAAAACAATTGTGTGCCTTCTGATTGCTTCAAATTTTACATATTGGTAACAAGCTCCTCCAACCATTCAACACATGACTTCATACTCACAATAGAGTTTCATTTAACATTAGGAAGAAGAAATGGGCTCTAAATTCTATATTCACAAGCTTCTATCCATTTATAGTTGTTTTGATCTATTTTGGCTTGGGCATAGAAAATGTCATATGATGATGACCTAATTTCATTCTATGGAAAGGTAGGACTTGCACTTGGACCAAAGTTTCCTATCGAACATGCCAAAGTCCCTAAAACAAAGTATGGAAACAACAATGGAACATTGGAGATGCCCTTACTCTTGTAAAAAAATCAGCATTATACTTTAAGTATATTTAGATTATCAAAATAAGTAATAGAAGATATTAAATTTTTTAAAAATTATTCTCATTATACATAAATAAATAGATTATTAGCTGACCTATATCATTGCACAATAGGATTATGATTATTATCAGTAAAAAATACTTTCGATACTATTATTCATTCATTTATAATGACATATTATTATTCCATAGTTGACTTTCTATGTTATGCATTACATTTTCTATTAGATGTGACTTTTTTGTGTAATGTTTGTAATTATTTTATTGGTAGTTGAATACAATTTAATGCTCTCCCTTACATTGTTGGTGAATTTTGCACCCATATGCTGTGATGTTAGGGTCTGCTAAAACTTTAGCCAATCTGTAATTGTTGCATGTTAGCACCAAGAACTATTGAAAATTGGCAAAAGTTGTTAGCCTATTATAGTATGCTATGATTAAAAAGGAAACTAATGCTAATGAATTTTAACTAATCCAAGCATGAAAGAATTTTTTGTTGTATCTTCAGCATAAAGTATGATGTAGAGTATTTTCCACTAGGTGCATGTGGTATTTGACTTTCTCAAAAAGAAATATAGATATCTGTAAAATCATTAGAAAAAAAATTAATGGATGTAGGGTTATTTTGTAATTTTGATGACTATATCCTATGCATAAATTTATGGTTTTATTGCTTATGTATAAATATCCATTACAATAACTTCTATGGTAAATATATGTTAAATTTATATGACATTATCTTACTATAACCATTATGAGTTTGGCAAAGTTTATTTTAATTTTTATACATTATATTGCATTTAAAAAATTCAATTTATATTTTTTTGTAACATGTTACATGGCATAATACTTGCATTCTTCTTTCCATTACACCAAGGGTTCTTTTGTTTGTGCTAAAGATATTTTATAAGGTATGATCAATTGTCTTTTTGTTGTTTTAATCAACTTTTGAAATTAAAAATTGAAACCGCAATTGTAAAAGTTGTCTCACATTTATGAATATGATGAAAAGATAAAATAATAAGAAATAAGGAAAAACACCTATAGTTTTAGTAGATGTGGATACATATGAATTTCAACCATAGACATTTATGCCACAAATTGATGATGTTTTAAGAAGCAACTATCTTTTTTGAGTTACCTCATTCAAATATAATGTAGGTGATTATCAGTTTGACATAATTTAAGTGTTATTGAATTTTTCATTACACGTCTAATGAATTATGGATTGGAGTGATAGATTTATTTTTATCATGTTTACATAACCATGATCCAAGTGCACAATGTTTATATGAATATAAATTGTATTTTGACATGCTATACAACTTACATGGAATATATGAGAAGAGTGCATACCTGGAGAGAATGATTTTTTTTACAAATAAAACAAAGAGTGTAGGTTTGTCAGGAATATAGGGTGATACATTTTACAATAAGTGGCTTGTATAGTGGCTAAACATATGGATTTACCTATGGTCTATAATGCAAAAGTGGCAATACTTGCATTTTAATAAAGAATCATTAACGCTGACATATTCCATCTCGTTTCATGATAGGAATCAAACTTTTGGTCACTATAAATGATTGATGACAAGAAGAGTGAAAGGATATACTCCTAAAATTATAGATAAAAAATTGTCAACTATGTGTTTGAAACTTTCAAACAAATGGAATGCAATTATAAAATGAAATAAAAAGATATCAGTTGTATAAAACAAGCCCATTTGTTTATATTTTCAAATACATATTGTTCAATGCAATAAGTTACCTGAAAAAGGTGATTTTAATGTACTATCATTGCGATGTTATATTTCTCAATCATTTTCAAAAGAAATTTTCATAGCAAACAAATATACAATGCAATGCTTAGAAATGTGCAAATTACAATTCACAAAACCTAATAGTAAAACTATTGTAAATTGGAAAGCATATATTGATATGTTTGGAATGCCATATGAACAAGCTTGAATATAAGGTGGGCATTTATGTTTGTTATGGTTTTCAAACATCCTGCAAGTGATGATTCAGAAATGGTCAGAAAAAATTAGAATGATGTCAAATGTATATAGAAATTTCTCAAATGTAAAGAATATATAAAATATCATTGAATTTGAAATAGAGACAAGTAATATTCACTATGATCCATTGGAAGAAACCCAATAAAAATAAATTAGATCTTATCGATCTAGCATATCTGTCCATTCACTAAAAAAAACTGAATTCAAGAAATGGACATGGAATGGACAAACACAAGCCTATATGTATTCAAGTAAATACAAATGTAATAGTAAAATCAAAGTAAAATATGAACACTAGTAAATCAACTTGATAAATAGAAATTGGAATTGCACAACCTATGATAGAATAGATGTCATTGCATTCATTGAAAAAAGAAATTTAATTTCAAAAAAGGTTATCATATGTGGCACAAGAAAAACACTAGGACATGAGAATAAACTAACATTGGAAACATATCAATAACTAAAATAATAATAAATATAGCACATGATAATACAGTGTCAATGACAATAGATTCTAAAATTACCAAATGCACATCATTAAATTCTTCGAAAATAAGAATACGTAAACTTAGAAATAATGAACATAAAATTAAAAAGAAACTGATGAAGCCCAAACATCAATTAGAAATATCTAAAAGTAATTAATGACACACCTACTTATACATGTTGTCTAGGTGAATGCTTACACTTTCTTAAAGATGTAATTGATCTTGACAATGACATTATTGACGTTTTTTATTTGATCGTTGTTAAATCAAAATTTAATAGAAAATAATTGGAAGGAAATATATGTAATTAATTCACTTTGGCTCTTGAAAATTTCAAAATTCCCTTATTTTCCTCACCTTTTCAAATATGAAGAAATCAACCAATACAAGCAGTTTAGACATTAAGTTATTTACAAGAAAGATTAGTTTCCATGCATATGGCCTTCATACAAATAAGTCAACTAGGATATAAACAAGCATACATAGGATGTCTTGGAACAATTATAAATGTTCTTATTGATTTTAATCATATTAAAAAAGCATTACCTAAGAAAGTCAAAAATAATAACTAGACAATTGTAATTACAAAAAAGTGAAAATTAGAATATGATAATTTATATTTGATTGGAAATGTCAGACCTGCATGTGTGATGAATGCATTAGTTTATCTTTATAAAATGCCTTTGTATATGTAAGAGGAAGTGAATATTGATAAGGACTGACTAAATACCTTTGAGGATGAAATTTACCAAAGAGCAAAAGAAATTTAAAAAACTAAAGATGTTGACTAGGATTCAATTGAAGTTGAATTAGAACCAATTATAGAATCATTTTTTCATGTATTTAACATTTCACACTCAATAAAAGACTTGAATAAAGCATTATTGAAAAAACACCATCTGAAGGCTTTAAGCCTCTATGCATTTTTGAAGATAAGTACTCAAAAGAAATGAACTTTCCAACTTTATATTATGGTTGTACTCGGCCAAATGATGTTAAAAAAAAAATCTTATTAGAAAATAGCAAATTTGGAACTATTACATCAGGACAATGATGTTTCAACTCACATCATAAATCATTTCTTCAAATCAATTAAAATGATCATACAACAAGTTTACAATTCTACATGGATATGTATAAGAAAAGGTGAAACGGAAGGGCACACATTATATGCAAGAGACTTTAAGAAAAAGGCAAATGTAGAAAATATTTTGAAATCTCCAATAGGTTTCTAATTCTTAAAAAGCATTTGGATATCACCTGAATATTTAGAAAAAAATGAAAAATAAAATATCTTCATAATGATAAGGCAATTAAGGCCACCAACATTTTTCATTACACTAACAAACACATATCATGTTTGGATTCCCTTTTGTAATGCACTAGGTAGTATGACTAGGTAAAATAAAGCACAACATAAGGAGAATATTTTCTTAGATGATATCGATTTGATGATAAGAAAGAATTAAGTAATTTTTAGTCATTATTTCAATCACAAAATAAATGCATTTAATAAGATGATGTTATAAAATAAGCAATTGTTTAGTGTGGATTACTTTTTCATAATAGAATTTCAAAATAGGGGAAGTAAACATGTTCACTTTATGCTTTGGATACACAATGAAATAATCTATGACCAATGCTCAAATGCTGAAATTGAATCATTTGTAACAAAATACATATCTTATGATTTGTTATTGCTAGATGAAACACTACTGCAAATGCAAACCCATCATCATAAAAAATCATGTAAGAAGTATAATAAGTCATACTACAGATTCAACTTTCCACTCCCTCTAATGGATGAAACAATAATATTAGAACCTTTATAAAATACACAACATCAAATCATAAATGTTGCTAAAATATTTTTTGAAATCACTATAAAACAAAAAGTATGATAGAAATACAACATTTGAAATGTTCTTAAAAAGTAAAAACTTAACTAAAGGAACTTATGTGAACCTATTGTGATCAGTTACTACACATCCTATAATTATTTTGAAAAGACACCCTGTGGACATGTGGACCAATGCTTTTGTAATTGGTGTTCCCTAGCTTTGGTATGTAGATACAGATACATAATTTATTCTTGATGCATATTTAGCTACAATGTACTGCACATTTTATATGACTAAGCTAGATCAAAAACTATTAATATCTTTCTTGAAAGTCCAAGAATACCTATAGAAAAATGAGACTAAATTTCAATCTGTATGAAACTTGGTAACACCCTCGTTAACTATCAACAAATGTCTAGCCAAAAAACAATGCACATAGTGTTGTCACTACCAT
Source organism: Torreya grandis (assembly GCA_037957365.1). Taxonomy (NCBI): domain Eukaryota; kingdom Viridiplantae; phylum Streptophyta; class Pinopsida; order Cupressales; family Taxaceae; genus Torreya; species Torreya grandis. The sequence continues at coordinate 280,973 of JARHVA010004451.1, forward strand.
TGCATTATGTCTCTAGGAAAATTACTTTTATAAACACATCACCATTGGCAAATAGAACATTTGTTTTAAAAAATCCTAATTTTTTAGCACAAGAGAATGATGACTCCCAAAATTTAATGTGTGCTTTAGTCACAAATAAATATAATGGAAGATAAGAATCTTTAAAACATATGTGCTAAGTAGAATATGCAACATACTATGCAGGAACAAGAATAAATATGACGAGACATAAAAAACCACAAATCATACACTACGTGAAGTAAAAAAACACATTGACCTTGAGAATTATTGTAGAGAGAAAATGATGTTGTTCCTACCATATTGAGAACCAGAAGAAACATTGAAAAAATATTTCAAGACATGGATTGCAACTTACCTAGGACACTTGGAAACCATACAAGATATAGAGGACAAATTCATAATGCAATTCCAAAAAATATAGGGTGACATTGGCGTTACTGCTATGCATATCTGTAAAGAAAAAATGATGATATTTAACATTGGAAATGGCAACGAATGTGATCAATGTTTTTGTACAAATGATGAATATGATATCGGAGCTGATATGAATCAAATCCTAAAAACACCCAATAAAAACCTAACTACTAAGAAAATTTGAAAAATCCAAGCAACCATCTATAATAAGAAAAAATGAGTATTTAGATTCAAAAAAACATTTTAACTGTAAACAAAAACAAAATTTAAAGATGTTACAATAAGAAAACAAATTTCTCCAGACAAAACAATTCACCTATTTCTAACAGGGGGAGATGGAACAAGAAAGACATATATGGAAAAATTAATTAACCATGCACTATGTGATTTATACAATAGACAACTTAATAGAGACCTTCTAAAATTGAAAGGCATTATCATTGTATATACTACCAAAACTACCTATAGTGCAAATGGTGCAACTGCTCACTCAATTTTCCAATTGCCATACAAATTGTTAAAAATGCTACCACTAGATTCTAATACTCTAGATAGTATGATCAAGAAATATGAGTAGCTTCGTGTAATGATTATTGATGAGGTATCATTAATAGGCAGTCAAATAATTTTTAACATAGACAAAAGGTTATGTGAAAGCATGTACATACTACCAAAGCCATTTGGAAACCTAGATGTCATTTTTTGTGGTGATTTCTACCAGACATAACCTATTCTTGATAATTAGATATTCAAAAAACCTAAAAGTCAAAGTGTGACAATACCATAAACATTTGGAATGAAAATGTAAAATGATTTCAACTACAACAAGTAATAAGGAAACTAGATATTCAATTCTTATCAATTCTAAATTGCACAAGAATGAATAATGCAATAATAACAAACATTGAATACATAAATCAACACTTCCATAGAAGTCCTGCACTTGACCCAACATTTCCATACCTTTTTCATAGAAACAAAGATGTTAAAATTCATAATAATATATTGCTAAATGTTTTTCAACGAGAAACATATACACAAATTGTAATTGACCACATAGAAATTGAAAAGGACTATACACCTAATAATAAAACAATTTTGGTGAAGAAAATAACTCCAAAAAGAAACATCTTAGTTGAGCTAACTAGAATAAATTACAATACAAAATATAGATTAGTGAATGGCGTAGATGAAAATTTTCAATATTACACAAGCACATCACCTAAAATTATATGGATATAATTCCAAGATGCTAATGTAGGGAAATTATAATGACAAGTAGTGGATTCCTAATATAGTAAAACCATAAACCAACCATGGACTCCTATAATGAGAGTTAAAAATATAATAAATGGAAAAAATAAAACAAAAATTCGAGAGAAATTACGTGTACAAGTAGCATATGTGAGATCAATTAATAGGTCATAAGGGATAACAATGAATGCTTTGGATTTTTAACCCCATGGAGCAAACCATCATAGCCTTATTTAAATTTCACTTTCTAGAGTAAAAAATGGTGAGATGTTGTACATTGTTGAAAGACTAATCGAGAAAAATTTCATAGTGTCAAATGAAGTTTAAAGTAAAACGTAAAGGCTTATAAATAGATCACAATATAATTTTCTATATGATCTTATCGCTAAAAGTTGTAATTGTTTCACAATATGCTCTTTGAATATTAGGAGCTACAATTGTACCTAGAAAATACACTACATAACCACCAACACATGGAAGCAACTATGTTATTCCCACAAAAAAAATGAATGATAAAAATCCCAAAGACAAGCTTTCTAATTGAAAATTTCAATTCTTTTGCTGCAATGAATATTCATAGTCTATTGACATGTTATATGAAATCAAGTTTAGTACAAAGCAATAAAACATTTGCAACAAGAACATAGAAATAATTATCACTGACTTACTTTTTGAACATATGTCTATATGAATATCAAATGTGTATTTGGTGGCAAGAGCCCCTATTATATACCCTATAACATTTGTACATAAAATCACATCGAGTCTATAACCAAACATGAAAATCATCATAGTCAGTGATTTCAACATTGACATGGCATAAAACAAAAGTACCCAACAATAATTGCATTGCTTCATGACAAACCACAATTTTCTTCTACTACTAGGTACATCAACAATAGAGGCAAGTAAAATAACAGACCACAAGTGGATGAATATCAAAAAAGAGAAAAATACAATTGAATATGTTTCATGCATATTGGACTAACCAAAATGAAATTTCAATTACATTGAACATAAAAATCTGAAATACAAACAAATCACATTTACATTAGCAATGCATAATTAAAAAAAAATTCATTTACATTTTGATATTATCAACTTACAACACTTGGCATCAAAATCAGAATAACAAATTGAAGCTAAATTTCCAAAAAATGACACAAGTAAACCAAGGAAAAGGTAAACATATACAAATTGATTATTGTAATCCTATTTTATAATTGCACATAAATTGCAAATAATTACAATATGCCTTGTAATTTAGCTTATAAGACTTCAACTACTCGAAGAATAGATGCGGATCAAAAATTAAAAAAACTATGCATTTATGTTTGTAATAACTTATGTTTAAGATAATCTATTGCATGTTAATAGGATCCTAATGATAGAAAAAAGCAATGTAATATATTTAAATTTTTATGACGATACCAAATCTTTATGCTAAACTAACTATAGTTAATGGTTCTTCTAATTTTATTTTATGTGTTTTATTTGAAAAAATTAAGCAATTTTGGGAGCATAAACTTGTTATAAAACTTTTCATCTCTTACAAATCTCATAGGCCTTCCCACTAAAACTAAGGATTCATCCAAAAAGTGAAGATTAATAGTACACATAAACCTATGTTTATAAAAACTAACTTGGGTTTCAAAGGGTGTACAGATACCTCAATAAGTCTTATTTTTTAATATTGTTATTTTCATCCCATTTCATTTTCTCCTTTATTGTTTGGAAGCCTCAGGTTCTAGGAGCATTCCAAATGCATTATACCTGCCAAACCTAAGCTTTCTTTCAAATTTACTACCAAGGATGCTCATGAAGCTCTTCAACAAGGCATAAGGGAAATCTATTTACATTCTTTTGGTTACATAAAATTTCAAGGTCACATGCCACAATAATTTTCATTCATTCCCAAGCATGATTCCTTATAACCTATCTTTTCTAGATATCTTTAGTGAATGTTTATGCCAAATGTCACAAGTTTGTGTGTAGGTATCACACATATAATGTAGTCTATATTTAATATTACATTAAGATGTATTTATTGCTTAATTAAATATTTAATGGATACTTTGTTGAATGAATGGATTTATTTTTAGTTCATATTATTTATCTCCTATCTCTACACACTCTTGAAGTTACATTCTCCATGTTCAATCCCAAAAGCTTTGATTTACTTACTACTTGGTATGAAAATACTGGATCACACATTTACCAAATAATAATTTAACACTTTTTCATATTTAAAATAGTCTTCTATTTTCATTTCCAACCTTTTAGTATAGGTAATTTTATTCTTCACTTTTACATAATGCAAACCCAAGCAAGCAAACAACAGGCCTCTTACAATAGATGAAATAAATAGTTATTCAAGTGGATAAGATTTTGAAGGAGATATTCTTGTCATGTATAAAATAGTGCTTGATAGAAAAAAGGGAAAAGAGATACTATGAATAGACAACAAAGGTGAAATGACAACAACGTTAAATGTAGGTGACACATGGATAAAGAAGCATGAACAAATCCTTTCACCAAAAAATTCAATATATATCAAGGGCTTATCTATTGCTCCCAAAATTGATTATGATAGAGTTGATTTGTATACTCATATTGTTTGTAAATAATAACATGGTAATATAGTGCATTGGTCAGGTTTGTCTCCAACATATGTTTATTCCTAACTACATAATACAATAACTTCTGAACAAGACAGAGCACTATGCCACAACTAAAATAGCAACCATTTATATATCTACACAAAATATAGGTAACCAGATTACTACCGACATAATAGATGGCAATTCTCCAAGTGACACACCCAAGTTAAGCATAAATTTGTGTATTTTCATTATGTAAATAAAAACACATTGCATCCTACCCTTTCAAAGAAATAATTCATTTAGTTTTTTTCAAATAATAGGTTTATTTATTCCACACACTTATATACCATTATATTGACATAAAAATCAAAATAAGGACAAATGAACCAGCTATTTTTATTTTCAAAAATCTATCAAAATGGACACAAATAGAAGATAAAACACTATGTAGTACACAATCCACTTTGATCACTTCTATCAATGATAAAAATGCAATGTCTCTGAGAGTTCCTTGAAAAGACAATCAAGGTAAATTCTCTTATATTGAGCATTCATATCCTAACATTTCGGTTTCATTCCAATAGTTCACAATGCAAGCATGTGTATTTTGCAAAAGCCATATAATTGAAAAGCTATTATCTAGAGTGAATTTTTCCTTCTTCGAGGCATGCATTTTCTTATGATTACATAATTCATGTGTTATAACATGCTTTATCTTAAGATTCTTACTATTACCTAATTTATTTTTTATAGCATGTTTACTGAATTTATTTGATTGTGGTAGTATATTTTTAGAGATAATAAAACATTGGGTTTTTGATAATTATAGGTCTGGATGTGGTTTTCATAAGTTTCATGATAATTATAATTTTTTTGGCTACTCATCATTATGTTCTATGTATTTTTGGTTATACTATATATGCCTCTTATAATTCTATTTTTGCTACACTTTGTGTTTAATACACACAATATATGTGTTTTAATTTAGGCCTATGTATAAATTTTGGGTGTTGGTATTTTTATTCATAATGATTAGCCTCACACAACTACTATTATTTCTTCTTGTCTAGAATTATGATTTAATTTTTGGATTTCGTTAATAGGGAAAATGACCTGTCCCTCTTCAAGATGCATTCTAGTTGTCTTCAATAGCTTACTATGTATTTAATGGAAGCCTTTGTATATCCTTTGTTCCTTCTAATGCTTGCTACTTGGATAATATTTTCCATTTTCCACTACCTTATTCCCTATGCTAGAGGCAAAAATAGAAGAGATTATGATTAGGTAAATTTTTAATTAGTGTTAATTAAGAGTGATGGTGCTTGTTTAAAATTTAATAGTTCTTAAGACTATAATCTATTATAAAGTGCCTTATGTTCACAAATAATTCCATATCTTGGGAATGGAAGAATAACACTAGGGGAATAATGCAATAATAATTTTCAGGGAACATGTCTAGTGTTCCATGATAATTTCACTTATATGCATAGAGTTGATAGCTATTTGGGTGCAAGAATTGTAATAAAACCCTTATTCCATGTCATATAATATATTTAGTCATGTGCCTTTGTAGTTTAATGTTCGTATTTTAATTTTATTCAAATCATTAGCTCCAAGTTTTGGAATTAACAACTAAGTTGAGATTTAGTTATTGGATTAAGAACACCTTGCATAAATTAACAAAATAGGATGAAATTTACCTAAAAATTAATTATTGCATGCCTAAAAGTTGACAAATGTCTTATGGAGCACTGATGCATCTGGATCAAATTTCTTCTAAAAATATTATAGCCACACTTTTTTCAGACTTTGTCTTAAGTTAGAGCACATGGCATTATGGGTCATATGTTAGATTTAGCCCCTTGTTACGCTTAGTCTAATTATGAAGGCCAAGATAGTATTATAGTTTTGTAACATACTAGGGGATAATTCATGAGAATAATAGTCAATAACACATGTTCAATAATGGATTAACTAGTTCCTGTCAATTTTGGTCAATCTCCATAAGATATTATTAGATTTTGTTGGCAACATTTTTTTATTCATACTTTTCCATATTTTTTTGGTTCCCTATTTGTTGTTCCTTGTGACATGGGCAGTAAAGACATTATTATTTTGTTGAGAGTACTATTTTATATCAGTACAAGAAATAAAATAGATACATCAATTGAATAATGTTACATTCAAATTCACTACCTAGACAAGCTAGCATGTACACCTAAGATCTAAGAGGCATATAGTCAACATTATTATGTAAATAATTGATATTGGCCTTATAAAAGCTTATTTATTCTTATTCTCATACACAAATTCTAAAGCTAAGGCCTTTGCCCTCACATCAGCCTCCTGTTCATTGCCCATCACCACCATGTAACCATGTTGTCATTGTCCCTCTAAAATAGTGGAAAGAGTGACTAAAATAATAAGCTATAGTAGGTAGTCGTATTTTCCCTCAACCTTTATGTCATTAGATAAATCTAAATGTAACAACAATATCTCTTGGTTGGATACCAATGTGACTATCACATGGACCAAAACCCTTGATTTGATCTTTCTATATTCAATATATATGGCCAATTCTTAAAAATAATATATTTTTCCACTGATGCTAAATTAGGTGCATGGTAATCTATCAATTGTGAAATCATATTCAACACCATTTGAACCAATTTTCACAAGGTAAAATATAGTGGTAGACCACTTTAAAATGATGTAGGAATCAACTATGCAATAAAACAATTATAAAAAGGAATTCCCATACACTTACTCTCATTTTTTCAATATGAAAACCGAAGCCAATAGAAAACTACAGTGCATAGTAAAAGACCAAGTGCTATATGAATTTCTCCCTACACTAAGGAGAATAACATAGATAATATACATATAAAACAAAGAAATCATGATCTAGTTTCTTTCAAAACATACTGTGCAATTCATTTTTTAAATCGATAAAAATAATGTCATTACACAAATTGTTCCATGACTCGGCAATAAATATATGCAATTACCTAAAAATTTATTATTTACGTAATGTTATATGTACTTACAAATTTCATATAATTAATAGATAAATTCATTTCTACAACTAATACTCATAGCCACATTGTGAATGTTTCAGGTTATTTCTTATCTCAACAAAGCAACCACACAAGTTCAACACAAATGATAACATCACACTCCCTGTGAAGGTATGCAATATTTTTATAGTTTAACTACATAATTCATCCTCCAAATATATATATATGAAATTTTAAAGCTTAACCTCTAACGTTTTTGACATTATTATTTGTAACATGCTTGTAGAATTGAAGAACCTAGAGCCCATGTAAGAGTTAAATTCCTACCCTGCAATCCAGTATAGCGCTGATAAAGCCAATCACCAAAGCAAATTAAAAAAATAGTGACTTTAAATATGTAACAATATTTTTCAAAATAATACTATTACTTTTACTTTCTCATCTAAGATATATTTTTATCATTACTTTCTCATATAATAATTCTATTAATGTTAATTTCTGCTACTCATACTATTACTGATTGAATGACTTGACTTTAATAGTCTTGTCAAATAGAGAGATTTCTATTAATGTTAATTTTTTTTACTATTACTATTACTATTACTATTACTATTACTATTACTATTACTATTACTGTTACATGTTAACTTGAACAAAATTTTATACATTTTGAATCCTATGATGCTTTTCATGTTTGCTTTAGAGTTTCTAACTATTTGTAAAACATGACCATTTATATTGGCATATTGATATTTCATAGACAATACTTTCTTCTTTGTTGTAGCTTCAAGATTTTATTATCTTATTATTTACATCATCTTAAGTATTTTCTTTTATTATTATTTATGTCATCTTAAGTTATTTTTTGTATTTTAAATTGAATGAAAAGAACTTCAAGCAATACATTTATTGATATTTATGTTTTAGCACCTTTGTCTATACATGTAGATACTTGCATATTTTGCCACTACACATGTTTCATTTTCCATCTAAAAATTATGCATGCAATGCATGATTTATGGCACCAAAGCAAAATCAACACTTATTGAGAATTGAGACTATAATTTCAAATGCATTGAGGGGCACTGACATCTACAAGATATGTAATATCCAAGTAGAGAAAGCAAATGGTTGCCTTGAAATGTACTTTTATTATTGTCAAATAAAGTAAATAGTTTCCTTCCAATGCATTTTGCTTATTGTACAATGTAAAATAAAAGCTAAGTGACCTACAATAACCTGGTAGCCAATAACCCTTTGACGTCTAGCCTTCAGGAACTCATGCCTCTCCACAACACTTTTTACTTTTAAAAATGGAATTGTCATTAATGTTAAAAAGTCACTAATAAGGTGCATGTTGTATTTCATTTCCTTCCAAACATGTTTGAAAGTTTTAATTTAAATATTATCAATATTACTTCAAAAAAATCAAATTGTCAAATTATCAATATTGTGATAAATTCACTCATAAGGTGGATGCTTGAAGTGGTCAAATACAAGATACTTTTAAAGGGAATCATGTATACAATATTATAAGACATTTCCTTTCAAATACATTTGAAAGTTGTAATTTAAATGTTAGTAATATTCATTTAAATGTTACATAGTTAAAAATTAAACAATTTATAATGTTTATATAATTAAAAAATTATGATATATAATTTACGAAACAAATTAATATTAACAATATTACTAGTATAACAAGAATTGTGTAATGACTAATTACTACTTTTATAGTGAGAATTGTTTGTGCTTAAATTTTTAAATCAATTTATAATTAACTCTATTTGGATTATAAGTATGTAGATAATTTAATAAATTGTTAATAATGTTTCAATTTGAAGTTATCATACACTTTCTTGTCAGGGAATCCAATGGTCAAGGGAAAAAATTAATATATTAAGAAGTCAAGAATGTTGCTCAGTAACTTTTAATAGTATTTGTTGTACCTTCTCTTGAACGTCGAATGTAAAAAGAACATAGAATTATTATAGATATTTGGGTTGAGAATTGTCTTAGGTGTATGTGAAAAATTCAAAATAGTATCATCACAAGCTACAAAAGAAAGATCAAAAACATACTAATTACAAATAGATTGGAACAAGTCACTTAGTGACTCATATCTCTAATTGAAATATTAGATAAATAAATCAGGATTCATATGAGCTTGGACAAATGAAATGAAGTAATGAATGTAAAGAGAAACAAATTATTTAAACATATAAAATCTTTCTTATTGTAAAACATTTATAGGAAGACAACCAATGGTCTGCCCTAAATCTACATCAACATTGCTTGTAGGGTTAATAGTTTAGTTTGAGAAAATTCATTCTCTATGTCCAATGTATTTGCGTAATTATTACAAGGAACTAAATGCACAAAATAATCTAGTGTCTTTTCATAGGCATGATCTAGTACTGATGTTGTGCAGGATTTTGTAGAATGGTATTCCTTAGATGAATAGAACCTAGATGAGTTAAATAATATGGTGTTTGAAATCACAAGTTTATTTTTCCCTTAAAGGTTTGGTATCCTCATTTGTGACAGTTAGTTTTTATAATGAATTAAATAAGAATTTAATCTCATAATACAAAAAACATAAAAATTTATCAATGAACATTAAATAAATAAAATATCATAACACCTCCAAGAAAAGCATACATACTGCAACTAGTAGACATAATGGATTTTAAAGACAAATTAAATGACATATAAATACATAAAAGCAATATTCCAAAGGATAATGTTTATAGTTTACAAAACTATCATCAAACACCTGAAATTATTGAAATATCATGTAATCAAATATGAAAATTCAATTTTCCCATGCAACTTTAGGTAATAAAAATTTTAGTCCTAATTCAACCAAATCATAAGCTACCATTAAGCATTGATAAATTTAGTGATGGCCTTTATACCCTCTAAAATGGCATACTTGGAAAGTTCCCTCAAAAAGCCAACTTGATGGCCATATTGATCTCCAGTAAGGTGAAGGTGGGATATGCATTGTCCTTGGCCAATCTAGCTAGCTCATTGACTATTTTTTGTAAAATATCATTCATAAAATTAGTCTTAATTAGTAAGGCCTTATAGAGATGTCGATATTAGGGTGTACTTAATTTTAAATTTTAAACAAGCATACATTATAAGATTTGATGCCTTTTTTATGCTTCTCGTTACGCTTATTTTTCATTATAGGAGATTTTTGTGCAACAACCTTTTTCATGCACAAGCACAAAGTGTTTTTAGTCCCTACCAAAGCAAGTTTAATGGAATTATTTTTCAATTATCTATTTTTTTGTTGAGTCAATAAAAAAATTTGAAAAATATATTATAATAATAAATATAAAATTTTTCCTAAAATTTGTCATATAATTATTAATATATTACCTAAATGTTATTTAAGAATTTTCTTAATATTAAATACAAAATCAAAAAAGATTGCAGTAATTGTAAAGATGAATTTAAAACTACTTTCCCTAATACTCACCATACAATGTTAGGACATCAATCGTAAAATACAAGATAAATTAATGCTGAATAATCCAAAAATTAACAAAAGGTATAAAAATATAAAGTATTATTTTACATATTGTTTGTTTTGGATAGTGACTATCCATATTCTACATTTTTTGAATGCCAGGCATGCCTAAAATAACTCATTGTCAACCATTATTTAATTGAATTTACGGGGTCCATGATTACCTCCCCATCCTTAGAATTTTGTTTGTTTAGATGTCATTTTATTTGTGAAATTTGGTATTTTTTAAAGTTTAATTATTAAGTTCGCAATTTTTTTGTTTTCATTTTTAATTTACTAATGTGTTTAATTAGTGTAGGGTAAGTTTTAGTAATAATAATTATGAATATTTAAGCTATATTTATAGTTGTTTTATTTATATAGTACAATTATACATAATTTTCAACCATAAATTATATTAAAATATTAAAATTAAAAATGTGAAGTGGCCAATTTATATGAATTGCATAAGTTACGAGTTAAATGCTAATTTTATTAAAAAATGGATGTACACTTATATTTTAATAATATTATTTCATAAATACATCTTTTTGAATACATCTTTTTGATTTTTTTAAACTAGAAAAAATTATTATAAAAATATTAAAATTAAAAATGTGAAGTGACCAATTTATATGAATTGCATAAGTTACGAGTTAAATGCTAATTTTATTAAAAAATGGATATACACTTATATTTTAATCATATTATTTCATAAATACATCTTTTTGGATACATCTTTTTGATTTTTTTAAACTAGAAAAAATTATTGTAAGAACATAATAAAAGTATCAGGTAGCCAATAAAATCAAAAATCCCTAATTTTAATAAATTTTATGAAAATTGAATGAAAACTTCAAAAACTTCAACATTACATTAAAATTATTGCATTTTATTTTTTCATTGATATCGTTTCAAATAATTCTTATAATTCCTTACGATTAGATAAGAACTAATAAAATAATAAACTATTAATCAATAAATTACATGGATGTCATGTACTATTTATCATTTACTAATTTCTATATTATATTTATAGGACGGTTTTATTTTCTAATTATTCATTATTTGTTTTATAAGTGTTGATTTTACTTTATATATATATATATTTTTTCATATATATATAATTATACCAATTACAATATAATTTAATATTTCTTTTTTTTAATATAAACTCTTTAATTTTTTTTTTAATTATTATTAATATAAACTCTAAAAATTATAAAAAAATATTTAAAATGTGACAATTTAATATAAATATTAATGAGATTAATATTTTATAAAAAAAAGTTAATTACATAATTAATTTTATAATTGTTTTCCTAATATGTATGTACGTATGTGTAATAGAGCTAATAGAGATTACAAAAGGGAGGCGTCATGATTGAGGGAAGCACTTGGCCTTTGATAACAAAATGAAGGTAGATTATTACTGATTAACTCCATTTGTTTGAGTGTAAATGGAGGTTCAGAGATTGTTAAGATGTTATTAATGTTGTCAAGGTTGATATAGGGAAAAAACATTTCAATGATGGAATTATTGGAGTATGTGGTTTTGAATATGGATTTTGCACATCTATGGGTGATTGTGGATTATTATATTTACATTTATTTATAATTTATAAGTTGATTTTTCCATTTGTAGTTTGTTGTAACTTTTTATGATATATGTATAAAAATTATTTTGAGTTTAATTAGTACTTATAAATTGGTAGGGTTTATATTTTTCACGAATCATAAAATTTATATAAAAAGTATTAACTAGTAAAAAAATTGTGATAGGTTATTTAATTAAATTAAACAAGTGTGAGTACAAAATAAGTTTACCTCAAAAATTAAGTATCTAATTGCTTTTATCATGTACGTTTTCATTTGTTTTGATCTATATTTATTATTATTATTATTATTGGATAATTGTTTATATATAAAAATTTATTTTTGGGTCTTAAATTCTCATAATGGGGTTTTTTTATTGTTCTAAATTAAACTAGATATATAATAGGCATTTATTGTAGAGATGATGGTTTTAAGTTTTGTGCATTGGTTGTTTTTTTTAAAAAAAATTCTCTAATATAGAACATATGTTTTTATTATGTTAATTGGTTGATTTAATGTTTTCTATTGTGGATGGTCTAATCATAACAAATGCATCTATTTTAATCAGTTCGATTATAACTCTTAAAATTTTTCTTTAGATTATTTATTTCATAAACTTTATAATTATAATTGTAAGTTTTATAATTTAAATTAATTTTTTTATATAAATTCATATTTAAAATGTACTTAGAAATTATGAGTATTTGTGTGTGTGTGTGTGTGTGTGTGTGTGTGTGTGTGTGTGTGTGTGTGTGTGTGTGTGTGTGTGTGTAGTGAGAATCATATATAATTAGACATCCAAGAGTAGTGATTAAGGAGTGAACATACAAGTATTGAATCAATAAATACAAAAGAGAGTATAAACTGAACATAATGTATTCAATAATGGAGATGAATTACTTATACAAAGGATCAAATTTCAAAGATCTCAAAGTTATCATAGCTCATAACTAAGTAGCTCAAACAATCCATAATTTCCATCACTAAATGCCTTGGAGAAGAGGCCTATAAATAGGTTGTCTAAGTTCAAGATGAATCAGATAGACAAGGTGAGTGCATAGGAACCTCCACTACTAGGTGGAGAGAGCAACAAGGGGACAAGGTGGATGGATGACCCCATCCACTAAGTGTGTTATGCCATGTGTTGGTTGAATATTTTATCGATTAGCATACTGATAAACAAAATAGGTCTGATCAGCCAAAGTAGGAAGATTGGTCATCCAAATGTGTAGGTTTACCACATCAAAAGGGGACTAATCTCTCCTCTCATCAAGAGGAGGTTCCATATATATATATATATATATATATATATATATATATATATATATAAACAGAAAATAATACTCAAGGGTAGGATAAACCATCCATCTCTCTTTCTTCAGAGATGATGCATACAAATCAAAGGAAGAAACTCAATGGAAATGATAGAAAGCACTCCTCTTCTTTCAGAAGTACTATTCAACAAGCCACAAGAATACTCCTGGTTGTAAAAGCAAAATGTAACCAAGGACGTAATAACTAACAAATTGAGATGTAGCACAAAGTCTCCACCTAAATTTCCCAAGAGTGAGATACGAAGGACAATGAGGGCACAAAGTTGTCCCAAGGTCCTTTACACAAAAATGAAAAGAAAACACACTAAAGGCAATTGTGGGGGCACAAAGTCTCTCCACAGTTGACTTCAGGACACCTTCCTGACTACTTTCACTAATTTTGATTGTTGAATTAAAGGAATAGAAAATATATTAAGGAGAAAGACATATGAACAGTTTCCCCAACAAGAAAGATATCACAGCACAATGTCTGAAAAGTCACTTTCTTATTCCAATAACAAAATATGATCAACAATTTGAGCTCAAAGTCTTAGTAATGCCTTTCAATTCGGGTAGAGTTTCATTTTTGATTATCGTAGATAGATTTATTGTAAGAGAGTCCCTTATATAGCCTCTTCAAGAAGAACTCAAGAATAATAACACAACATGTTACACTAAAATTTGTTAAGGAGACAGGCTAGAATTTAGGGGCATCTACCCATTTCTTTTCCTCAATGCAGAGAAACAAGTCACGCTATTGAAAATTTTCAACTTTTAATGTCCACCTGGTGATCTGATCCTTCTTCATCATTCCTCCTTTTTTGGTTAATTGAATCGGGTCCTGGATACAATTTGTTGTTTTGTTCCTTAGTCACTTTCTGTTGGTCTTGGCCTTAAAGCCTTTGAATGCATTTGGGAATGTATATTTAAATCTACAATGATCAATGGCTATTTTATGAGCTTTGAAATTGACGTTCACGCACCCATCAATATGCTTTCAATGGCTAGTTCACGATTCTAGAATTTGATGTCTTTGGGCATGTCACCCCTTGGTCTTTCTTTTGCTTTCCTATTTTGCATCCTCTCGAAGGGAAGGTGACCCTTTGGCTTGGGGGAGTGGCCTTGAAGTTGGCAGGTGAGAGTCCCCTACAAGGGCACTTACCCTTCAGGGTCCTTCAGTGGCCTCTTCTTTGGAGTCTCTCGTGGACATTCCCGTGGACATTCCCCATGAACATTTTCCCTAGGGTTTCTCTACAGACAAATTCCGTGGATAAAAAGTCCACAGACAAAATCTCATAGACAAAAAAGTTTGTGAAATTGTTTTGATATATTTGTCTCTTTGGAAATTTCTTCAGGGTTTCAGCTCGCAGCTCCTTTCTTGAATTCCTTTAGACCTTTTGTCCGAAGGAATTCCTTCAGACAAAAAGTATGAAAGAATTATTTCTTGCCTTAGTCTTTTTTGACTGCCTTTAAACAAAAATCTAAAAGAATTACCTTTGCGGTTTTCTTGAAAATGACCCTTCTAAAGGGTGCTTTTGTCAACCAAGTACCCTCTTCAAGGGCACTTGTCCTTCGGGAGGCTTCTTTGAATTTTTACATTGAACCACTCCTTTGAACCGACTGAGTGAACCATTTTATTGAACCAAAGCATTGAACTACTTAATTGAACCAAATGTTGAACCAAGCTTTAAACCAAGCTTTAAACCAAAATGGTTCAAGCCGATGAACCCTTTTGATTGAACCAAAATCCATTGAACCATTCAATGAACCCTTTGAGTGAACCAAAGCATTAGACTGATTCGTTGAACCAACTTTGGTTCAATGGTTCATTCCCTTTGATTTGGTTAAGTCCTTTTGATCCTCATTGAACCAAATGCATTGAACCTATTGAACCTTGTATCCATTGAACCTTTGAACTAAAGTGTTTCAATGGTTTAATGGTTCAAGCCTCAAAAACTTGTTGAACCTTGATTGAACCTACTTGTAGAAGCCTTTGAACCTAGAAGTGGTTGAACTCTTGCTATTGATGTTGAATCTTTGAACTTGTTGAGCCCGTTGAACCAAAATAGTTCAAGCTTCAACAGTTCAGTCCTTGCTTAGAAGCTTGTCGATGAACTCTTTTGGTTGAACTTGGTTATTGAATTGACTTTGAAATCACCTATGTGTTGAAAACTTACTTCTTTCTTGTATAGTCTGTATAAATCACCTTGTGAAACTGGTTGAACTTGATCTGCAGAGTCTGTAGATTTTCTTTTCCTAAAGAGTCCATAGATTTCTCTTCCTATAGAGTCTATAGATTTAAGCCTACTAAGTCCATAGATTTCCTTCCTATAGAGTCCATAGATTCAAGCTTATAGATTCCATAGATTCTAGCCTACAGAGTTCTTATATTTTTGAGAAGCTTGAAAAATGAGAAATTTGAAAGCCTAGGATAAATTTTGAAACAGGAAGAGAGAATTTTGGTCAGTAGGACCAAAATAGTTTAAATGTTGTCCCAAAAATGAGTGATATTTTTGAGGGACAATAGCTGGCTCCAGTTTGGGAACTCTATCAATTGTAAAAAAGAATTGAAGGGAGTAGAAACCAGAATATCCAGTGCCTTGAAGTATGCCATTAGGCTACAGAGTCATGTTAGCCAGAAATGGAAGCCATCAAAAATGGAAATAAATGACACAAAAAATAATTAAAAACTATACAAATATACATATGTTTAGATGAAATGATCTGATACTTCATGAATTGAAGTATTCTAGATGCTACTTCTTGAGAGATAGTGAAAATTGTGCTCTATCCTGATAAACCAGCAAGAAGGCATTTTGTCCCTAGAAACGGTGACAGGTGAATAGAACTCTCCACCAGGAAACCAATTTTTTGCGTCTTCCTCTTGGCTTTTTCTTCTTCTTGCTCCATGGCAGGACGTGGTCTTCAAACTAAAAACCATAAATCCTTGCTTTCTTGGCAAAGGGTTCCTTTGCCTGATTTTGATTTGTAGTAGCATGGTCTATTACCATAATTGGTTGTTCTTCTGGTTCATTACAGCACATGATTGGATTGTCCAAATCAAACTCTTGACAATCTATCAGCTTAGCATCTCCTTTGATGTGAAGGAGTTTGATCTCTTCATTTTGAGTAATCTTCAATCTTAGCAATAGAGATTCACATCTAGCTATGTTGTTGGTGTTGCTGAATTACAAATTGCATGAAGGAAGAATATCTCCTTGAGGAGATATCAACATAGTCTAGACTCCATCATTTGTGTAAGAATTGCTGCCATCAGTTTCCATGATCCAAACATCATTAGAGGCTAATCACCTATCGGATTTCACTTCATTAGAGATGGAAGATCCTTCCTTATTTTTACTGCACCCTACCAATTCTCTTGAAGTCTTATTTGGATCAATTCCTAGATTGTTAGCTATAGGACTTTCATTTGTAGAAACATGAACATTTTTTGTGGTCAAGAAATGATTACCCCCCTGCGGTCAATGTTTGGGTGACCACATATTTTGCCTCCTTTTCAAGGAGCAACCTCTTCATTACACCTTTGACAGGGATTCTTGCCTCGATCAGGTCCATGCTTAATTCTCCTCCCATGTCCTTTCATAAATTTTATCTAATCAAAATTCCATAGGATGTTGGGATGTTAGCCACCAAGGCAGTCATCTTGATTCTCTTGTCTAGAAAGGCTGCAAATGCAAATTGGGCATCTTTGATTTGCCCTAATAGTGGTACTTGCTTGTTCTCCATGGAGAAACATCTCCCAAATTTCTTGATCAATGTGAGGCCCAGAGACTCAGGTATTTTAGGAGGCCTGACATTGTCAGATGTGCTTGAGTCTATAATATAGTTACTTAGCTTGTGACCATTAATTAACAGGGAAACATAGAAAGGTTCTATTTTTCCAAGAGCAACTAGTGGAGTAATGAAAAGATTATTCAAAATAGACATGTCCTTTGGAGAATTAGGAGTTACCTTTTTATCTTTTTGTCTTGTAGGGATGGTTTGGTTCTTGATATATTGGACCAACTTATTCAATTGATCAGGATTAGACTTCAAATATTTGAATTCAGACATTTGTATTTTTGTCTTTTTGACATGATCAATTATGTCAAATGGCTGAATTGAGCTAGGTATAGAGGAAGGTATTTCAACCTTTTGAGTCTTAGGAGGGATGGGAGGAGGGGCGGTTTGCAAAATTAAAATAGAAGGTGAAGGTGAAATTGATGTACTTACCTTTTGGGTGATCAACAGATCCTTTGACTGAAAAGGTAGAGTGGTTCCATGCTTAGCAATCATAATTAATAGTTGAGGTTGTTCTTCTATCTTCTATTTATTAGCTTGTTGGACTGATTGGTTCTTATAATTGATAAACACTGCATATGATCCATTAAAAGCTTCTCCTTTGCTTCGGGGTTCATCCTAGTAGTTTCAGGAAACCAATGTGGGAGTTGCCAGCTGATTCTTATTGATTTTATTCAAGGAGATAAACATCATTTTCTTGATTTAATTCAGGCTAGAAAGAGAACTCTAATTCTGCTTCAAGATATCCCATTGCTGAATTGGTTAGAGGAGCTTTCAGGGCAAGTTTCCCTTATGGGGGAGGAAGGTGATTCTATTGCCCTTGATTCCTAGCAACATTGCCCTGATATGACTGATTTGGGAATGTCCTTCTTGGCATATATCTGTATGAAGGAGCAGAAGACATTCCTTGCACCATTTGCTTTTTCAAAGCAAGTAACTCATTTGCCAACTTCTACACCATTGGATCTATGGTGCTTGTAAATGAATATTCAGAAGATGATGAAACTTTATTTCTATTTGGATCTCTTCTTATTGTCCCTTTTAAGATGAGATTATCTTCTACCTCAGTGGCCAAATGTTGAGCTACATCAAGATCTATTTAACCAGCACATCTCAACAGAAAACATACTTCAGGTAACTAAGAATTAATGAAGAAGCAATTGAGATTCTCAGCTGTATGTCAAGCAATTATAGGAATTCTGTTTCTTAGTTTTCAAATTTGGTTATGAAGTCTCTCATTGGTTCATGAGGTTCTTTCTTCATCTATATAAGTTGAGCCAAAAGTGCATTTACATCTTCTATAGGTTTGAATTTGGCTTCAAACTTATCTTTGAGAGTATTTCAATCAGTCACTAACTGAGTCTGTAGATGATAAAACCAATCTAAATCAACACCTTGTAATGTTTCTACAAATAGGCTGACTACTAAATCTTTAAATTCTACTCCAATTACTCCACATGCTATGCTAAAGGTGGCAATGTATTCATCAAGATGAACTTTCCCATCACCATAGAATTTGGAGAAATTCTTCCTCAAATTGCGTGGAAGCTCATGTAGAGGTGGAGTAAGATTGAGAGGACCAAAAGCATTACCCCAGGGGCCTTGAACTACCATTATAAGAATATGAAATGAAGGAATAACAAATCTTAGAGGTAATTATTAGCAAAGCTTTATCAACAATAAAAGTAGATACTTCATTTAGCAATGGAGATCTAACTTTAGTAGGAGGAAAGTTCCTGGTTCATTGGAGACGAGATGGTGAAGGAAACAGATCAAAATCACTTTGCTATACCAACTCGAATACAAGGTCAACAATACCTTTAGCCCTTTGGCTTCTTTTTTACCTTGAAACTACTAGAATGTGAAATGAAAATGGAAAAGAATTGACCTTTCTTTAGTTTAAAGCTTGAGGCTTTAAACTACACACTCTTTCCCAACAACTCTTATTTTTATAGACCAGATAAAATAATAGAGGTGGAGGAAGATGGTAAGGCTATAAATGGATAATGGGTAAGACATGAAATGGAGTCACCAGAGTCTATAATGAATAAGGGTTATAATGATAATGGGTAAGACACAGGGGATGTTTCAATTTGAAACTTAAGGTTCCAAATTGCACAAAATTATGTATATCCCCAACGGGGTCGCCAAAAATTATTGGTTGAATATTTTATTGATAAATGTACTGATAAACAAAATAGGTCTGATAAGCCAAAGTAGGAAGATTGGTCATCCAAATGTGTAGGTTTACCACATCAAAAGGGGACTAATCTCTCCTCTCATCAAGGGGAGGTTCCCTATATATATATATATATATATATATATATATATATATATATATATATATATATATATATATATATATATATATATATATATAATACACACACTCATACTCAAGGGTAGGATAAACCATCCATCTCTCTTTCTTCAGAGATGATGCATGCAAATCAAAGGAAAAAACTCAAGGAAAATGATATAAATCACTCCTCTTCTTTCATAAGTACTATTCAACAAACCACAAGAATACTCCTGGTAGTAAAAGAAAAATGTAAACAAGAACGTAATAACTAGCAAATTGATTTGTAGCATAAAGTCTCCACCTAAATTTCCCAAGAGTGAGATATGAAGGACAATGAGGGCACAAAATCATCCCAAGGTCCTTTACATAGAAATGAAAATAAAACACACTAAAGGCAATTATGGGGGCACGAAGTCTCTCCAAAGTTGACTTCAAGACACCTTCCTGACTACTTTCACTAAATCTACTTGTTGAATTAAAGGAACATAAAATATATTAAGGAAAAAGACATAAAAACAGTTTCCCCAACAATAAAGATATCGTAGCACAAAGTCTGAAGAGTCACTTGCTCTTATTCCAATAACAAAATATGATCAATAATCTGCTCAAAGTCTCAGTGATGCCTTTCAATTTGGGCAAAGTTTCATTTCTGATTATCAGTCAAAGATTTATTTACAATAAAAGAGAGTCCCTTATATAGCCTCTTCAAGAAGAACTCGGGAATAATAACACATCATGTTACATTGAAATTTGTTAAGGAGACAAGTTGGAATTTAGGGGCATCTACCCATTTGTTTTTCTCAATGTAGACAAACAAGTCATGCTATTGAGATTTTACAACTTTCAATGTCCACCTAGCAATTTGATCCTTCTTCATCATTCTTCCTTTTTTGGTTAATTGAATCAGGTCCTGGATTCAATTTGTTGTTCTATACCTTAGTCACTTTCTGCTGGTCTTGGCCTTAAAGCCTTTGAATGCATTTGGAGCATAGATTTAGATCTACAATGATCAATGGCTATTTTATGAGCTTTGAAATTGACATTCACACCCCTGTCAATATGCTTTGAACTACTAGTTCACTATTCTAGAATTTGATGTCTTTGGGCATGTCACCCCTTGGTCTTTCCTTGGTTTTCATGTTTTGCATCCTTCCGAAGGGAAGGTGTCCCTTTAGCTTGGGGGAGTGTCCTTTAAGTTCGTAGTTGAGAGTCCCCCGCAAGGGCGCCTACCCTTCAGGGTCCTTCGGTGGCCTCTTCTTTGGAGTCTCTCATAGACATTCCCACAGATATTCCCCGTAGACATTTTCCCCAGGTTTTCTCTATAGACAAATTACTTCAGACAAAAAGTTCATGGACAAATTCCCACTGATAAAAAGTTAGTGGAATTGTTTTGATTGATTTGTCTCTTTGGAAATTTCTTTGAGCTTTCTGCCTGTAGCTCCTTTCTTGAATTCCTTCAAACTTTTTGTTTGAAGGAATTCCTTTGGACAAAAAGTCTAAAAGAATTGTTTCTTGCCTTAGTCTTTTTTGACTACCTTTAAACAAAAATCTGAAATAATTACCTTTGCGGCTTCCTTGAAAATGACCCTTCCAAAGGGTGCTTTTGTCAACCAAGTGCCCTCTGCAAGGGCACTTGTCCTTCGAGAGGCTTCTTTGAATTTTTTCATTGAACCACTCCTTTGAACAAACTAAGTGACCCATTTAATTAAACAAAAGCATTGAACTCTTTGGTTGAACGAAATATTGAACCAAGCTTTAAACCAAGCTTTGAACAAAAATGGTTCAAGCCGATGAACCCTTTTGATTAAACCAAAAGCCATTCAACCATTTGATGAACCCTTTGAGTGAACCAAAGCATTGAATTTCTTGGTTGAACCAACCATTGAACCAACTTTGGTTCAACAGTTCAATGGTTCATTCCCTTTGATTTGGCCAAGTCTTTTTGATCCTCATTGAACCAAACACATTGAACCTATTAAACCTTGAACCCATTCAACCTTTGAACCAAAGTGGTTAAATGGTTCAATGGTTCAAGCCTTAAAAAAACTTTTGAACCTTGATTGAACTTGCTTGTAGAAGCCTTTGAACCTGGAAGCAGTTGAACTCTTGCTGCTGATGTTGAAACTTTAAACTTGTTGAACCTGTTGAACCAAAATGGTTCAAGGTTCAATGGTTTAGTCCTTGCTTAGAAGCTTTCTGATGAACTCTTTTGGTTGAACTTGGTTATTCAACCAACTTTGAAGTCGCCTAAGTGTTGAAAACTTACTTCTTTCCTGCATAGTCTGTAGAAATCACCCTATGAAACCCATTGAACTTGACTTGCAGAGTCCATAGATTTTATTTTCCTATAGAATCTATAGATTTCTCTTCCTATAGAGTCTATAGATTTAAGCTTGCTAAGCCCGTAGGTTTCCTTCCTGCAGAGTCTATAGATTCAAGCCTGCAGAGTCCATATATTCTAACCTGCAGAGTTTGTAGATTTTTGAGAAGCTTTAAAAATGAGAAATTTGAATGCTTAGGACTAATTTTGAAAAGGGAAGAGAGAAATTTGGTCTGTAGGACCAAAATAGTTTAAATGTTGTCCCAAAAATGAGTGATATTTTTGGGGGACAACACCATTCACTCACTAGTGTAATATGATGTCATCTTGATATCATAATAAACCTCTAATAAACCTATAAATGCACTTAAGCAATATGAATAACAAAGTGTATTAATAACCCATGTAAGGGTAACACCTTTACACAAACACCCCCCTTACGCATAGCTTAGGTGGGTATAATAACTGGGTCTTAATAACTAGGCTTGTTAAGGTACCCAAGTACAAAACAACTCTAAAAACATGGAGCAAAAGGAGAAAACCCAATGGGAAACGACGCCCCCCAAATGAGAGAAATGAAGAAGAGGAGATTAAAACACCCCCAAAATGATGATACTAAAGCAATCAATACTCCAATTACAACTCATAAGATGACAAAGGTCAATGATGAGATCTTCTACCTAAACACTTTAGAAGCTCCATTCGCATCAAACAATGTTTCTTCCCTTTGGAAAAAATGAAGAACTTGATGTGTGTATTGAAATTCTACCCATTCCATAATGGAATATGAGGGTAATAGTATAAATATCTCTTAATGTGGTCCAAATCATATCTATGGCATAGGTATGGAAATAATATACACAAAATTTGAAGATAATACCATAGAAGTGGACTAGTCAAAAGAATGACATAGAACATTTACTAAATGAATGTTCATGTGAAGAGTGGAGTATGACTCACCGACTAAAAAAGGAAGTCTACAAGATGAGATGAGTCATTGATGCTCACAATAAGTGTACTTATACAATAAATAGTTGAGTTCTATGAAGTGTAAGTTTGTGAAGGATCTAAAAAAGCAACAATCAATAGAGGAATAGAAGTAGAATTTATAATAGGACAATTGAGGTCTGATGGAATCTTATCCTGTAGTGGGGGCTTGATAGAAGGAAGAGCACTTTCCATCATGGATGTATCATCACAAAAATTAGTAGGAGGTGAGATTACAACTATCTCTAAAGAGACAATAGGAAGTGGATTTATACAAGTCTCAGTAGGATCTCCAAAAGAGACTGTATAATGTTCAAAATGGTGCTGGGACACATGGTAATGTAAATCCAATAAAATATGCAACATCAAGGCACCACAAACCTTGTCATAAGAGTTATCCCAATTAATATACTGATCATGATCAGTTAGGTTAGGAATCTATCCAAATAAAAATGGAATATGATTCTTTTCCCTTAGCAAGTGTTATATATATGCACACCAAGAATCATAGTTTGTCTTACCAAGAAGAATCATTGGTGTAAACTCAACCTTTCTCATCAATAAGTATCTCTTAAGTGGATTCATCATGACCAAGAGAAGACACCTAAGAAGTGTAAGATTTCATAAAAATACTCTATGATGAAACCCTAAAGCATACTCATGAATAGGACATCAAACACAACTGAGAATGCATCCAAAATGAGTAATCAGTGCTAAAATGAAGGATAGTAATGGTGTATGATCTAGATATATACTTTGTATTTGGATGAAAATGAGTTGATATAGATGAGAGAAATCAATGCATAATGCATGCTGTAGAAAGTAGTAGGGCCCATACCCCTTGTAAGTATGACACTTTATAACATTAGTGAATTTTGAAAAATAAAGTAGACCCATGAAAATAGGATTAAAAAATATGCACCTTTGAAAAAAGTTGAACTCAATTCTGAGTTACCAATCAAAAGTTATAGGAAAATATATTTTCCTTCATTAATGGTCTATTTAATTAAATTGGACATAAATTTTAAATGTTCGATAGGATTAAACATCAACTATGTTGTGTAACCACCTATTAGAATTAGCACTCAATGAGGAATGTAATGGTTTTATTTATGAGGGAAAATTGGCCTTTTGCCAACCCATACCTCACCCTTCATCTTTTATAGGTGAATGTATTATTTTTAAATTAAAATCCATTAAAAATACATGTGCCTCACACAAAATAGCATCCTCTCCATGTCATCACCTCAAAATTATTCCCCACATGCCTCACATCATTATGTTCCCCACACATATGTTTGCTACTTTAATAACAACTTTACCCACCATATTACAATTGTCAAGATTTTAATAAAAAATAATAATGTCAATGAATGAATGACATTAAATAATGAAAAGTAACCTTCCCTGAGGATGAATCCAAAGATAAGGAAAATAAAGCATATTCTCTCAATAGAGAACACATGGTAACAATAGGTACAATGAAATCCAATTAGAATGTAGAGGTTACATAGAATGTAAACCACAAGAAACTCAAGGATGGTGTAATGGTATATATGAATAGGTATCAACTATAGATTCATGACCAAAAACTATATATTCAAGGAGCCTTGACTAAGGTTAAGCTGCATTCACCTAGTACAGGAGTTGAAGGACTTATGGATGAGATCCAACATAGGAATAAACCTATGACCAAGATATAATGAGGTTGATGGATGGTAAGGCAACTACACGGTGAGCCAAGGTGGTTTAATAGTACAAATAGAGGCCATCGTCAACATTTTCCTACTTGAAACCATGGTCTATTGAAAATGTTTTAGAATAGCCACATAAAGTTATATAATGGTAAGGGAATTCTTGCCAAGGCATAGAGACTAGATGGAAACTAGAAGGCCACATCTGGATTGGTGTAGATAGCAAAAGGCTCAATAGAGAAGTCTTCTTGCTTGAAAATTTTGAACATATCATAACTGAGTACTTGAATCCACATTCAATATTGAGATAGAGGTGTAAATATGGTAGGTCATTTGAAAAAATTTAATGCATCACAACTGAGTACTTAAAGCCACATACAATTTTGAGACAGAGGTCTAAAGATGGTAACTCACTTGCTAGGGATGCAAAGATAGTAGAGCCAAGTTGAACTACATGTGGATTAAAATATAGTAAAATTGATCTATTTATAGACACCTTCAACTAAAAAATTGCCAATGGGAGGTCATTTGACCTTCTGAACAATAGAAATTAGACTTGTATAACACTAAGCCTACACAAAAAACATCTCTATATTTTTTTCAATCACTTTCCCAATGTTTTTCATATGTTTTTTGAATAAAACAACCCTAAAATTTAGTAAAGCCTCAAGGATTAATATAGGATTTACAAACAAATATCAAATGCCATATAGGCTCCTTAGCTACCAAGAAGTAAGCAAATACCAATTTGTAAGCCAAACAATGGAGAATATAAAATAGTATACTACTCAAGATTTAAAATGAACAACAAATACATATTTTGATTGATTTACTAGTATTAAATCTCTAAAACAATGTGATAATTATCTAGAATCAGATGTCCAAGGCCATGATTGAAAAATGAACACACATCTATTGAATCAAGAAATATAAAAAAGATAAAACAAATTGAACATAATGTATTCAATAATGGATATGAATTACTTATAGAAAGGCTTGAGGTTCATAGCTCTCATAGATCTCAAAGTTGTCATAGCTCATAAATAAGTAGCTCAAATAATTCATAATTTCCCTCACTAAATTCCTTGTAGGAGAGGCCTATAAATAGGTTGGATAAGTGCAAGATGACTTAGATAGACAAGGTGAGTGCATGGGCTCCTCCACTATTGGGTGGAGAGAGAACTGAGGGGACAAGGTGGATGGATGACCCCATCTAGTAAATGTGTGACCCCATACACTCACTAGTGCAAGATGATGTCATCTTGACATCATAATAAGCCTCTAAAAAACCTATAAATTCACCTAATGAAGATGAATAAAAAAGTGTAGTAATAACCCATGCAAGGGTAAAACATGTACACCAACATGTATATCATATAAAAACTTGCCATTTCATCCAATTTTTAAAATTTAATGATTCCAATTCTTATACAAAAAAATGTTGAATATATAGAGTGAAATAAAAAGGAAAAGGAAAGGAAAATAAAATGAAAAAGTGGCGGAATATAAGGTTTCTTTCAATTAAAAATAAGGCATTTTTTTTACTTTTCTAAATATTAAAGATCATTTTATCACATTTTGAAACTTAAATATTTATACTATAGGTATGCCATAAGATTGGCAGCCACATATGACTGTCAAACATTTTTTCGCTAATAGTAAATTTTTTTGATTGAAAAGTGTATTTTCATTAATAAAACAATATATAATACATCTCTAATCATACAAAAAACATAGGTGGAAAAGTCACACCCAAAAATCATTGTCAACCCAAGCTAAAAAAGGTTTGAGGAGAAAACCAAAGTCCACAAAAGGCCACCACACAACTAGTACAACCAAGGTTAAACTAACTCAGGTCAACAAAAAACAAAAAATGGATAAATAAAATTACTAACAATAAGGAACATTTAAAAAAAATAAAAAACATGCCAGTAGGTGGAGGTGGAGGAGGTAGAGGAACCTGAGGGTTTCCTCCCAACACCCTTGACCATGGGCTCTTTATTAACCGATGCAAGATCCCAATCATCGGTGTGTTGATTATGTTCAATAACATCTTGCTGCTTAATTATAAGATCCTTTTTGGAGGGTGAAATGGTGATATCCATCTATGATAACTTATCTATAGATGATGAACCCATCCCCCCCACCATTAGTAGCCTTATTAAATACATAGTCTGGATATTACTAGCAAGGGTGAAGAAATGCACTCTTCCAACTCTTAGACTACAAGCTATGAGAACATTGACATCTACCCCCATGCCTATAACCCTAGGGGGAGTGGTTATAGGCGGGATATGGAGTCTCAAAATTGAATGCACTAGGAAAATTCCCCTAGTAGTCTAAGAGAATCTATAGATGGTGGAGCTTAATGCAAACTTTGTCCATTTGAATTTAGATATGGAGGGTAACATTACATATCACAACAACTTCATTAATTATATAATTTTATTTTATAAATTCATGATTAAAACATTCTTTATTTAAAGATTTCCAAATGTAAAATATAATATTAGTATGATAAAATTTCTAGATTCTATTGTAACTTGTAGGGAAAAAGGTGAAGTACCCTAAGAGATCCATATTCTAGGACAAATGTATAAACCTATTTCTAGATTGACTTATCATAAGGTTTAAACCAAAAAATGGATTCTATATGGTGACATGTGGGGTAGGTGGCATGTGAGACTGTCATGTACCTGAATCGGTCACCCATAGGTAGACCTTGGTAAATAATACATTGAAGGAAATGGGATTTTTAGGTTCAATGAAAGTTGCCCAAATGTTATCCAACCTTTTATCCCATACAATGGGAAGGGATCAAATATTCCAATGATAATTGATGGTTTTAATTTGAATATGATTATGGGCTAAAATATTATACCAAATTCATGAAGAGTAGTAGTGAAACAACGTATCCATAGTCCAAAACCAATATTTATACCATGGTGTGAGAGAAGTAACACCAATTTTGTGTAGATATTCAATAGGTATAGAACTATAAAACTTAGAAATGTATTTCACATATTAATTATCAAGCTTAAAATTATACTTCAAAATATTTCATGGAAGCCAATCCTGAATGATATTATAAAAACTATCCCAATTATGCAGATACCTTTTATAAACAACCTCAAACATTTGATCTAAGGGACCATGGTAAAGGGAACATTATGGAAATTTAAAATGAGAGACCACCAAAGAGATTGATCATTAAGAAATATTCCAATTCGAAAACCTTTCCCCACCCAAATGAAGTGTGGTTTGAGCTTCTCAAAAGCCCTCCAGAATCTTTGAGAAACAAAAATGCCCCTATTTTAATAGAAATACGGGTAATTATAATGTTGTGTAGACCAATCTCTTATCAATCTTTTCAACCATGAAGGTAGCCTTGAGAGATGTAGTGCCATAGTAAAATTTCTAGGCTTCTTCATATTTCAAGTTTCTAATAATGCATTTGAAATTGAGAGTAATCCCTTAGAGTTTAATGTCAATGATCCTAAGACCAACATCTTCTTTAGGTTGACAAATAATGGACTAGGAGACTCTATGAAAACCATGGTGGCCTTTAAAATTTTCCCATAGAAAGCCTTTAAGGATTTTCTCAAAATTAACATAAGAAACATTAGAAGGAGCTAAATAGGATGAGTGGTAAACATGAATAATAGTGAGTACCTTAGAATAAATATGAAACTTAAAAACTAAAGTCAAGGGTTTGGTGATCCAAAAAGAAAATTTCTTCTCAACCCCTTGAACCACATAATACCACAAATTAATGGGTGAGGCTCTAAAAGAAAAGGAAATTCCTAAGTACATAAACTTCACTCTATGGAGAATCCATTAATTTTATTATCCTTCTAACCAAGGAAATTTAGGAGAGAGGGCTTTCAAACAAAAATAATTATTATTTCATTAGATAGAAGACCCAAACATGAGGTAGAAAGTGTCTATGTAAACCATGGCATGTTTAATAGATCCCTCTTCTTCTTGAAGAGTGTGAAATGATTCATCAGAAAATTTACCACTAATCAAGTCAAGGTTTGAATTATCGAGATAAAAAACCCTTACCAAACCCTTAGAATCAAAATTAGCTAGATGATAATTGAAACCCTTAGCAATAAAACATAAATTGAAGGAGCTAAAGGACACCATTATTTGATAGATCTCTGAATCTCAAAATGTTGAGATTGAGAGCCATTGATAGTAATGAAGAACCAAAAACATGAAAAAGTATATTAACCATTTTTGAAAACATGGAGCCAAAAATAAGAGATTAAAGCATGGCTATAATGAAATGCCATTCAATTTGATCATAAGCTTTTTCAAAATCAATCATAATGAATAATGCCTTCTTGTTGGATTTTTGGACCATTCCATACCTTCCAAGACGGTAATGATGTCCAATATGTATATATGCAAAATAAACCCAATTGTCTCACCTGTCACAATTTTCCCAAAATGTAAAATTAGTTTTGTTTCCTTGGAGGTGTTTTAGTCTATCTTAAAGGTGGACGAATTTGATAAGTTGCTTGTGTTTGAAATCCTACAGCTTGTGGTAGTTATTTTTGTGATTTTTCCTCTCTCCCTATATATTATTTCAATTTATCCATATCACCTTAACCTATGTATTTAATATTGTAAACGTTAAAGGAGTTATAGGTTATGAAATACATTAACTAACTAGTGGGAAGTGATATTTTGATTAGTAGGGACTTATTATATACATGTTACTAATAAGTTATACAAATCCCACACCACACTATTTTTATTATATATGATTGTTTCACAAGTCATGTCATTCCAACTCAGATTTATATTATTTTTTTAGCTCTCCTATCAATTTGAAAGTGGGGGAAGTCTATCTAGGAATGTCCTTGTATGCATAATATTATACACCAATACATTCTTGGCCTTTTTCTTTCCACCACTAAGTAAAAATGAATTCCCCTCGCTTAATTTGAATCTAAGGATTTAGTCTCAGTCAACTTAATTCTTATTCTAAATTATTTATTTATCTTTACTTTGATGAGTCATTATCCTTCCTCTAGATTCCAAAGCCACAAAAAAAATATTAAATACAATAATATTGATTGATGCATGTAAATAAGGAGCTAATCCTAATACTAATGAATATATATATATATATATATATATATATATATATATATATATATATATATATATATATATATATATATATATATATATATATATATATATATATATATATATATATATATATATATAATCTCATTTCTATTATACTCTTTGTGGGAAAATATGATGTAGAAAAAATAGGCCATCTTCTGAAGGCCATAACTTTTGACCTATAGCTCCATTTGAGCTCTTACTATGCCCCAAAATGACTTTTTCAAAATTTTAAATGCCACCATAAGCCACTCTATCCACTTAATTTTTTTTAATATTTTTTTGGAGGCCATACGTGATCATCTGAGGGTTCAGAATTATCATTTAATGATTTTTTAGGGAATTTTCAATTTTTAAAAATTATATATTTTTAATACTAGATGTCAAACTCAGTTGAATTTTTTCTCATAGGAAATTTAATATTTAAGATATTTTGATAAAGTTTTAGAGATGCACACTGTTGCATGTGAAGCTTACTATAAATAACAGCTGTTAAAAATAGAAGTTTTTTTAGATTTTAGTTTTTTTTTAAATATTTGCATGTCAAATCAAATTCTAAGTTCAGGCTTATTTTAGCATGTCTTTGGTTGCAATTATTTCAATTCATTCAATATGAATCAATACAAGTTATTATTTTCATAATCTTTGTCTATCAATAATTTATTATCTTGATAGTTTTTGGGTTTATTATCTCATATCAGAGCAAGTTAAAATCTTGGAGGAGTAAAACATGGAGATAGGATAATGAGGTATTTTGCAGATGAAATGGACTATACAAGATCTATAGAGACAATTGGAATAATTAAGAGAGGTTATCACTAATCAAATAACAAGACAAGGTGGTGTTGAAGCTGAGGAAGACATAGATCATGGTGAAGAAATTTAACAAAAAGAAGAACAAGATTAGACACCATTGATGAAAGAGAGGATTGTTTATAATTCATAAGGAAGGAATGAAGGAATCAAGGTTGGTGTTCTAGATTATGGAGGTAGTTTAAAATTGAAGGAGTTGATATATTGCATGAATAGCATGGAGAAGTTCTTTGAGTGGAAGACTATGAGATAATACAAGAAGGTAAAGTTCACATGCATGAAATTTAAAGGTCATGAAATGATTTGGTGGGATCACCTACTGAAAGAGAGATAGAGGAAATGAAAAAATAATATTAATTTATGAAAAAAGATTGAAAAGAAGCTGAGGGAAAAAATACTTCTTGTGGATTATACACAAACCCTATATAGAAGATTCCATAATTTGAGGCAAAAGGATCACAATACAGAAGAGTATATAGATGAGCTTTATAATCTTTCCATGCAAGTGGATCATGATGAAACAAAAGAGTATATGGCTGAAAGGTATGTAAATGGTTTGAACTTTACGATTCAATATGAATAAAGCATGTATAGAATACATAGCATGGACCAGGCTTATCAAATAGATTTAACACAAAAGAAAAACAAAATAGATAAAATTTTAGAAGAACATCTCTTGGTCCAAGAAGTATCAAATCATCTCCACTAAGGGGATGAGGTGGGTTTAATACCACCATAGGTGGATTTAATACCAATAAAGGTGAATCATCACATCGTAAAGAAAGGAAAGATGACAATAGACTAGGGTTTTAATATCAACAAATATAAAAAGGGTTGTCATAAAGGATGAGGTTATGGTGGTGTTATATCTTGGTCTCCTAATAAACACAAATATTATCCTTGTTATAGATGTGGAGAAGAAGGGAACATGGCATTTGAGTGTCCACATTATCAAGATCAATAAAGGAGGTAAGAGGATCACCCAAGGATGAATCTAGTTGAGGTTGAGATAGAAGAGAAGAATATTGAATTTGCACTAGTAGATGTTGGAGAGAACTCATGATGAGAACAATGACCACTCCAAAGAAGGAATAAGTGTAGAATAAATAAGGTGCTAATGCATGGCTGTGATCAAATATTTTTTGAACAAGATGTACTTTGGGTGGAAATGTATGCAAATTAATTATAGATGGTGGTAGTTGTGAAAATATAGTTTCTAAATAAATGATAGTGAAATTACATTTGCAAAGTGAAAAGCATCCTAATCCTTATCAAAATTCATGGTTTAAGAAAGTGAATGAAATGACAGTAGATAAAAGGTGCTCAATCAAGTTTTTTATAGGAAAAAAATATAACGATGAAATATGGTATGATGTTATTCCAATGGATGCATGCCATTTGTTATTTTAGAGACCCTAACAATTTGATAGGAAAGTAATTCATGATGGAGCAAAAACATGTACACTTTCTGGAAAGGTGTTACAAAGGTAGTTTTTTTACTTCTTAAAGAGGAAGAGAACATAGAAATCATGCTCTCTACTAAAGAATTTATCCAAGATATGAAGGTGGTAGGTTGTTGTGTATTAGTATAATAGAATGAAGACATGAAATGGTGCAAATACCAACAAAAGTAGAAAGAGTGTCGAAAGAATATGTAAATGCTATGTCTGATGAGTTAGCAGATAGTTTACCACTAAAGAGATATATTCAAAGTCACATTGATTCAATTCTAGGATCATCTCTACCCAATCAAGTAACTTATAGGATGAGTCCAATATAACACGATTAATTAAATGAACAAGTTACTAAATTGTTAAGAAAGAAGTTGATAAGGGAGAGTAAGAGTCGGTGTACAATACCAACATTACTAACACTAAATAAATATGGAGGATGGATAATATGTGTGGATAGTTTAAAAATTAATAAAATTACAATTAAGTATAGGTTTCCTATACCTCATTTAGATGATATGATGGATGTGCTTGTACGACCAAAATATTTTACCAAGATTGATCTAAAGAGTAGTTATTATCAGATTCAAATTCATGAAGGAGATGAGTGGAAGACTGCATTCAAGACTAAGTATGGCTTATATGAGTGGATGGTAATACCATTAAGATTATCTAATGCACCTATGAGGATAATACATATAATGCTACAAGAATATATTGGTAAGTTTTTGGTTGTTTATTTTGATGGTATTTTGATATTCAATAAGAATAAACAAGAACACTTGAAACATTTGAGAATGGTATTGGATTTGTTATAAAAAGAGAAGTTGGATGTAAATTTGAATAAGTGAAAGTTTATGTATAATAGTTTGGTACTTTTAGGATTTGTAGATTTAGTAGATGGTGTGAGAATGGATGAAGAAATGATAAAGGAAATTATTGAGTGGCCTACTCCAAAAAGCATTACAGAGGTAATAAGTTTGCATGGTTTAGAATTTTTTTAGAAAAAATTTATTAAAAAATTTAGTTTTATTATGGCACCAATAACATATTGCATGAGAGGAAAGGAATTTACATGGATTAGAGTAGCGACAAAAAGCTTTGAATTTCTAAGGAAGAAGATTATGGAAAGACCATTTTTAGCATTACCAAATTTTCACAAAGTTTTTGATGTTGATTATGATGCTTCATTTATGGGAATTAGTCTTGTGCTAAGTCAAGAAGGAAAGCCAATAGCATATTTCAGTGAAAATTTGAATGAGGTAAGATCAAAGTATTTTACTTATGATGTTGAAATTTATGTACTTATACAAGAATTAAGACATTGGAGGAATTACCTCATGCCTAAGAAGTTTGCCCTATTTAAAGATCATGAAGATTTCAAGTATGTGAATACACAAAAGAAGTTGAATTGTAGTCATGCAAAGTAGGGTTCTTTCTTATAGGGGTATACTTTTATGTTGAAACATAAATCAGGAAAATAGAACTAGGTAGTTGATGAAATGATCATGAGAGTAGCATTATTAACTAGGATGTTGAGTGAAGTAGTTGGATTTGAAGATATCAAAGAATTATATGATACTGATCCATATTTTGGTAAGGTAGTTGAGTAGTGCAAGAATCTATTAATAGGTGGGACATAAAATAATCATGGTGAGTATCTTATATAAGAAGGTTATCTCTTCAATGGGAAATGCTTATGCATTCTAGTTAGGTCTCTATGAGATAATATAATTAGAGAATTATATAGTGGAGGTTTGGCTAGACTTTTTGGTAAGATGAAGAAAATAGCTTTGGTGGAGGAAAAGTATGTTTGTCTAAAGAGGAATAGAGATGTGACAAGGTATGTTTTTAGGTATATGATATGTCAAGTGGTTAAAGGGAATGCATAAAATACTAGACTATACATACCATTATTAGCTTTAAGAGGACCATAGACATATTTGAGTATGGATTTTGAGTTGGGATTACAAAACAAACATAGAGATAATGATTTATTTTTTTGTTGTTTTAGACATATTTTATAAAATAATTCATTTCATTACATGTAAGAAAACCACTGATTTCATGAGAGTTATAGAATTAGTTTTTAAGGATATTGTTATATTACATGGTGTTCAAAAAACTATTACTTCAAATAAGGACACAAATTTTTTATGTTATTTTTGGATGACTTTTTGGAAGATGATGGGCACTAACCTAAAATTCAATAGTGCATATCACCCAAAAATAGATGAATAGACACAAGTTGTGAATAGTTTTTTTAAAAATTTATTGAGATGCATAATAGGAGAGAAGGCCAAGCGATGGGACTTGGCTTTACCACAAGATGAGTTTGCATATAATAGTTTAGTGAATAGATTAATAATAGAATCACCATTTCAAATTGATTATGGGAGAAATACTATTAGTATTTTAGATTTGGTGAAATTACCAATTATAGATCAAATTATTAGTGACGTAAAAACATATGTAGAGCATATGCAATAGTTTCAAGAAGGAAAAAAAAAGAAAGTTACAGGAAGTTAATGAAAAATATAAAGCATCAACAAATGTCATAAAAATATTGAAGGTATCTGAAGAATGATATTTGGTAATGGTTTACTTGAGGAAAGAAAAATTTCTATATGGCACATACAACAAATAGAAGTAAAAAAAAAAAAAATGTTCATGTAAAATTGTGAAGAAAATCAATGATAATACTTATGAGGTGAGTTTAGCATAGAAATTTGATATATCTCTAGTATTTAATGTTTTAGATTTATATAAATTACATAGATAGGATGATGAAGGTGATAAAGACGAAGAAGTAAATTGGGAGTAACAGGGTCCAAAAAAAATGAAGGAAAAGATAGTGTAGGTTTTGGATATAAAGACAATGAACACAAGGCATGGGAATTATAACAAGTATTTAATACAATGGGAAGGATTGAATCAAGAGCACAACATTTGGATTATACAATGGGAGCTAAAGAATATTGAGAAAGAAAAATGGAAACAGTATAATCAGGACAACGTATAGGAGTTGAGTTATTTTCAATCAGAGAAGAATGATGTAGAAAAAAATAGGCCAACATCTAAAATCCATAAATTTTCACCCATAACTTTTTTTGATCTATTTCATGCATCAAAATGACCATCTCAAAAATTTAGATGTTACTATAGGCCACTTTATCCACTAAAAATTATTTTTAATATTTTTTTGGAGTCATAAGTGATCATCTAAGGGTACAAAATTATTGTTTATTGCTTTTTTAGTAATTTTATATTTTTATAAATTGTATATTGTTAGGAATAGATGTCAAATTCAATTGAATTTTTTTTCCATAAGTTAATTTTAGTGTTTAGGATATTTTTGAAAAAATTTAGAGTTGCACGCACTTACATGTGAAACTTACTATAAATAACAGCTATCAAAGATATTTTTTTTATAGATTTTAGTTTTTTTTCAAAAAAATTCATGTCAAATCTAGATTTTGAGTTGAGTATTTTTAATCATGTTTTGGGTTTTAATTATTTCAAGTCATTCAATATGAATCACTAAAAATTATTATTTTTAGACGCTTTGCCTATTGATAATTTATTATCTTGATAGTTTTTGGGTTCATTAACATTTGGGAAATGAAATCCATTATTAAATTTTTATTTCACTATCACGTGACTTAAACTTATTAATATAACCTTCATGTACTATTTAAGTGTGCCATATCTCAATGTTCTCACAAAATCAAAGAGTTTAATAAATGGATTTGTGATATTTGTGATCCTTCAATAAGAGTCTAGTATAAAAATGATATTCTACATCCCTTTAATATTTTATAAAGGAGTTTTCATCTGAAAATGAGCCATCATTCCTTTTGATGTTTTTTATGAACTACTTATTATACTTCGAGTGTTTTTTTACCTGTAAGTACCATTCTTACTTTTGTTCTTGCTTCTATTTTTTCTATGTTCTATGGTATACTTTCTTTACTATATATTTTTTTTAGTAAGGGATGAGTCCTCCCTTTATCCATCTTTACGTCTTTGAAATATTTTATTCGTAATACTTTTTCTAAAAGTTTATATATATACATACATATACATTTTAACTCATCCAAGATTTATTATTATTATTATTATTATTATTATTATTATTATTATTATTATTATTATTATTATTATTATTATTATTATTATTATTATTATTATTATTATTATTATTATTATTATTATTATCGTGAAGTAGCATAAGAAGGCAACTTTTTTAAGGGATTCATTTCATCTCTTGATCTCTTTTGGTTTGGGTTTTGAAACAAGGCATCTATTCTTATCTCAATTTTTATATTTTTCAATATCTTTATCTTCTACATCTATTTCATTATATTCCTCTTCACCATTAATTACATTAACCATCCATTCTATCAACTAACTAATCTCATTTTTTTTCTCTTACTTCCTTATTTACCTCTTCTATGTTACCCTTTGCACTATCCTCTAAATTTTATTCTTTGTATTTAAACATCTTATCCCCCAAGTTTCATTCATTATTCTCATTATGAATGTTCCTCAAGAATCATCTAAGAAATTAGGTTCCCTAGCATCAAAACTAATCCACCTTTGAATAGCCAAAATAATTATGATTCAGAGTATATAGTAGTTGTAAACTAATTTTTTATTTCTCTTTTATATTGTTCAACTATCTCTTAATTTTATTTTTTAAGTTTCTATGTCATAAGTTTTATAGTTATATCTAACCAAATCATGCTTGACCTTTTTTCCCTTATCTATCTTAATATAATGCCATAATATACTTATAAAGTCACACCATAATTATTTGTCTTGTGCTATGAGGAAGTTGTATTTCATAAGTAGATAAGGCTCACCAATATGTTTAGTTTTAGTTCAAAACAAAATTTATGTAATTTATCCCACCAAATTTATATTTATATTAGTGTCATTTTCTAAGTTTACATTTTAGATATTCAAGGTTCATGTGGCTCTATAAAATGTTGGCATAAATAAAAAATTAGTTATTTATTTATAAATTTGAAAGACCTTGAATAAGAATTGTGTTATAAGAAGCATAATAAATACATACATTTAATATATTATTATTTAAACATTTAAAAATAAGTATATCTTATGTGGCCTACATAAAACACATGACACATTATTTCTTAAACTATGTTTGATTTATTCATATTTCAATTATTCAATACAATGTTGAATTACTTGTTATTGTTATACCTCCGGATTCCTCTAAATCACAATACAACTCTTCCCTCTATATCACCTTCTTTCTCTCTCACATATACTCTAGTATTTAATATAAAACTTAACACAATTAGTTATAGCACATATTATAATCCGTGGTATAAATTCTCACTCAATACGCTTGTCTAGTCAAAGGGAATGTCTTAAGGACATGCCTCATCTTCACTAATCCATTTTATATGTGTTGTAACGTATTTTAAGATGATGATCGTTCTAATGATGAGAATAGTTCATTATATCCATATTTAATCATTTTAGATGCCATAACATTTATGGAGCACCTATGGTATATTTGTACATGTTCATAACACTTTGATGAAAAATCCTACCAACATAACTTCTTATTCAAGATGATTTTACTTATTTTTTATGTCTCTATAAAAATAAATGTAATTAACTTCAAAGAATAAATGTAATTAACTTCAAATTTTATTATGCTAACATGTTTTGCAATAATTTAATTCGTCAACATGTTATCCATGTGACCATGTGTATTTTATTCTAACTATCATTGAACTGAAAGATGAATAAAACGAGTAAGTTCATACTTATCAAATTTATTATATTTATTTCACCAATCAAAACAAGGTAATGGATGTAGGCATCATGGCTATGCACCTTGTCAATCAATGATAGTGACTAAATTTGATCTTTTATATATATATATATATATATATATATATATATATATATATGTATATATGTATGACAATACTCTTTTATGGCACAGTGCAGCCTCTTCTTTTATTGACCTTGATTCACTTGTCCCTTTTATCTATTAATTATGTTTTGAAATTGCATCCGCATAATACATTTAATAATTAAATATAATATTGTTTCTTAATTAAAAAGAAGTTTAATTATTATTTAACAAATTTAAATATTCGTTAACATATCATAACAACATGGTCTGAAAAACTTTTAATGGTACTAATATGATTGTTAGATTATTCATCATATTAAAATAAAATGGAATAAAGAAATTTAAATCTATTAAAAAATAAAATTTCATATAACTTTTTCATTAAAAACCAAATTCTCAAATCAAGTGTCTAATTTTAGATTAATATGCTTTAATTTCAGTAGTTTGTGTATATAGGTAACTGATGAAAACACAGACCTTCATTTCAACTTTCAATATCTAATATTTAAAAAAAAAATACTTAATAAAAGTTTCCCTTATTTATGTTTTTTTTAAAAACCAAAATAAATATGGATTTAAATTTAATTAGTTATATTGCAAAATTGGCTTTCGAAACAAAATTAATGGGTAACCAAAATTGACTTTCAAAATTAATTGGATTTCAAAATGCTTAAGGGCAGGTCTTATGTAACCATTCCCATAATTGTATTGGTGTGTTGTTTTTAAGTGATCGTTCAAATAAAATTAGTGAGTAACTAAATTGATATAGATATAAACATTAATTTATGTTATGGTCGATAAAGTACTCTAAATAAATTAGAGGATTTTTCTTTTCTTTTTTATGATTTTTATTTTTGAGGTAGATTCATCAAATTAATGATGTAAATCATACCATTAAATATTTATGATATATTTTACATCAAGCCACGTGAAAAATTAAAAAAAAATACATTCTTTATTACAAGTTAGATTTACTAATAACAATAAATGACACTTTTTTTCTAGATTTCCTTTAGATGCCTTCTCTACTTTTCTAACTGCATTAATATACGTATATATTTATAGACTTTTTTTATTGTACTTTATAATATTATTATATAGATTTCCGCAAAAGTAATCTGTACATTTTTAAGGAACTTACTATAAAATGAAAAAAAAAAAAAAACAAAGAAAAAAGAGAGGGAGGAAAGAAAAGAAGGGCCATATGACAAAAAAATAAAATGCATTAACAAAACCTTAAATTATAGTATATACATTCTATGGGTATTCATTATATAATAACCAAAATAAAAAAAAAGAGAGAAAAAGAGAAATAAAAATCATAAGATGGAAAACAAAATGTACTAATAAAAATAAATTCAAAATAATAATCACAAATATACACGAATCTCATAATAATACAATTTAATGACTAATAAAAATAAGATCTTTTTAAATGTTTGCTTTATAAAATATTTTATTAGACTAAAAATCTTTTAGTTGCTTTCCCAACATCAAATTTATCTAACTCTATAAATAGGAAATTACAAAAATAACTATTCAAAACAACTTTGATTTATTTACTTTATAACCTATTTGTACAAAAATACCAGTCAATTTGGAACATTTACAGTGTCATTCCCAAATATTACATTATATTCTACGTAAAAACATCCTTGAGAGTGTTTTCCATGTTTGTGTGTAAAAAAAAAAAAATACTTATCTGAATTTGTATTCCATTTGACTGTATTGATGATTTGTCTCAATTTTGAAACATAAATCGAAAAGAAAGAATAATAATGGTAGCTATGTAAACGATATTATTATAAATTTTTTTAAATTATCCAAATTGTAAATTAGCATAATATTTTGCAAACAAGCATTTAAGATTTATATTACTTGTATTCACATGAAGTTCTAAGAGCAAACGTTTCAAAGAAAAAAGTAGGTATGCTGCACACTTAACTAATTGATAGAATATAACGAAATTTATAAGTCTCGGTGTTTTTATTTTCCAAATCATATCTGTAAGAATATTAAATATAGAGTGAGATTCACTATATTATGAATTGCTTTTAATTTATATTATAAATTTATTTTTTTATTTGAATAAGTATTACTATTTTTTAATATTTTTTTAAAGTACCATTTATAACATTATGTATAGTAAGAGAAACTAAATAACATTTGTAGTCAGAGAAACCAAATAACATGTTAATATATTGTGAAATTTTTTTACCAACTTCTGATTTCTTGTGACAATCTAGATATAGATAATGATGAAATTAGAGTTTATGCTTCTCTAAAACAGATCAACCGAATTTATACAGCTGAAATTTCTTTCAATTGCCACATCCAGCAGATTTGAAAGGCTATGTGCCACACATAGGCTAACCTACTAAGCATAAGAATGCATATAGAAATGTAAAATAATATGCAAAAGGGTTATGCAAGCCACAAGTTAGCTACATATATTCCTAGACATACCAACAGTTAAGGGAGTATCATAACCCTTCCCTTCAAAATAGTGTTATCCTCAACATTGAAGCAATCTTATATGTTGTTGCATGAATGATTCATCCTCTTAGGTAGCATCTTCAGAAAGTAGATTCTTCTATTTGATCAGATACTCTATAATTAGTTTGGATTGTAGCTACTTAGTGCACATTTCAAAGACCAATTCAAGATAAAGAATAACCTTCCCTTCCTCATCTAATTCTGGTGATAGTGCAGATTCAAAAAAGCTGTAAAAGATTCTGCAGCGTCTCTAAAAAGAGCCAAAAACTGGCACAATGTGTTAATGTTGGCATTAAATGTTATGTAAGATACATTATTCATTATTTTGAAACATAAAATCATGTGTATAAAGTTTAAGAACAAAAAAATTATTTTGAAACACACATAACTTTAAGATGATGAAAAAAATTAAAAAACACACCAAAAAAGTAAACCTTACTAAATAAAATGCAGCGATCTGTTTTTTGATTTGATGTTACATTAACGTATTCACGCTATTTTATACTTCAAACATCTCCCACGTCTGCCCAAATTCTTTAGGGTGGTCAGTTTATCTTGTTCGTTGCAGCGTGTTATTCGTTTACCATTCATGTTGTGTGTTACGAATAATTTCATAACTCTGGTCTTCACGTACCATTTTATGTTGTCTGTTGCAATTTTATTAATCATGCAATTTTGGTGAAGGAAAAAATAGAATATACCATTAACATTATATATATATAAGCAAAATGTACAGTAACATAAATAATTATTTAAAATTTAATATTATTTATTTATTTGGATTTATAATTAAATATTTATTATATAATTAAAATCAATAAAAAGAAAAGGTTTACAAAATTAAAGTTTAAGAAATTAAAAGTTATTAAAATTACACTTTAAACCATGTTTTGTAGGAAACTTTAAGTGTTTTTTTTGAAATTAGCAGATCTATGTCAAACAAATATTTTGGTTTCTCTTCAAAATGATATTGTTTTCACTTAAAATTGATTTTCTAACATTATTTTAATGGTAATTTTATTCTATTTAAATTAAATTTTTGATTTTTGATTTAAATAAAAAATCATTTTATACTATTTATTATGTTCAAACATATTATATGTTTTATTATTTTATTATTAAAAAAATCACATTCTAATTAACTGTTATATATTAATTATTAAAGAATTTTAAACATTTGGTGGTTAAGGTACAAAATCTTTAACTTTTGGCTCCTTTTACAATATACATTGAATTACGTAACATATACAAGCAATTCCATTTTATAGTCATTTTTAATTATTGAAATAAACAAGAAATTACATGTTTTTTTTCACCATTTTTTAATCTTTCTAAATTACCCCCTTTTTTTTTTTGGTTGGCGTACCATTTCTAATATTTTCAAGATTTATATTTAAATATCTTCTTCCTCTAGCCCATGATGTTGCTCACCGAATGACAGTTCTATACGGTGGTCAGTTTATGTCGTTTGTTGCATTATGTTATGAGTTTTAGAAGAGGGACTATTAAAGCCATTTAACTCAAATTTCAATTAGTTTTCAAACTATCAGTCAATCTGATGACATCGATTAGTACAACAATAAGAAAATATTAGTATTTTAAAAAGTAGAGTAGCAAGTTTCTTAATGAAAAAAGCAAAAAAAAGATATATTTCATGCAAGGTGATTGGCTGAATTTTTTTCATGTTATTGCCTACTTCGCTTTTATCGAGGTTGGGTATTAACATCTCCACCAAATTTGTACAATGCAAATTTTAATGGTGTATTTGTTTGTGCAATGTGGGTTGCTTGATTTGATGAAATTACATTGAATGTCAAATTAATTTATCAAAGAATACGGCAATGGGTTATAAATATTTATAATCATATTATCAATAAACTAATAAAGTAGAGTCCATTATTTGTCCACTATGCTTAGTATGATATTGAATGTGTATGTAACTAAAAATCTTATCGAATCCCAAAATTTAAGTAGATATTGTACATGTCAAGATTATTTATCATTTGTGGATTATGTTGACCATAGAGATGTTGGATTTTATTTAGGAATTTAGTGCTTGGATTTTATTTTGGCACTTACTGTCAAGGTTTTGTTAGTTTTTCTAAAGTGTGTCAAAATGAAAATATCGAGAACTTAATTATTTGGCATGTTTAGGGTTCAATTTGTTTCATGTATTTTTTGTTTGGTGGAGTGAAGAGTTGGGTTTTTTTTTGCTTGAATTGCGGGACTATTTTGAAGGATCTAAATGTATATATCTATAACCCACTCAAAGCCATGGAATTATACTATGGATCATTTGGTTTTTGTCAGAGACCAATTTTTTATTTCCATTTTCCAAAGCCCTTGCAATTTTTCTAAGGATGACTCTTGTCTTATGCAAAATTTGATATAGATTTATTTTTCAATTGAAACTTTTGGTGCAATCAGAGTCTTACTTGGTTTCATTTTGGAGACATTGTTGATTGTAACGATTAGAGTCACTTTTTTCCACACTCAAAGACTATGGCCTAAAATTTTACTTATGTGCCTTCATTTTGAGTGTTATATATTCATATTGAAATAGATTATTTTGAAAACTCTTACACTATATAATTTGAGTTCTTTATTCACAAGGGCCTAAATTTTTGAGTTGTTCACCTAAAGATTGGATTTGGTTCCAAGGGCCAACTTTCCTTTGCCTTTGGATTTGTTTTAAAATGAATTGTTATGCAACTAGTGTGATTATTGATGAAGTAATGAATAATGACGATGAGAGGCAAATGACAAGTATCAACATTTATTATTTGGGAGCATAGACTAGCCTCTTAAGAGAATATCCATATATTTTGATATGATATGATTTTATTTTCTTTTCTAATCATGATTTTTAAAGTGGTTTTGTATGGCTGGTGTTAGTCCCTGATTGTACACTTATTTTTATTAGCCTTGCACACTTTAGAAAATGGCAAAAATGAATGATAAACTTGTTGATATGTCGTTATAGTCAGGGAAGGGTTTAACACATGGATGAACTAAATGCAAACAATGACTAGAAAGCACTAGTTCCCTGCTATTTTTGGCTCTACCTGAACCAAGGTGAGAGGACCGAAGGGGTAGCTTACTCACATGGAGTTGTACTATAATTCAATCTCCATGAGTATTTTTGGAAAAGGAAACACAAATATGACCAGGGTATAACCAAGTTTGCACACTCCACTTAGAAAGAGTTGTCACATAATGTACAAATGTTCTAAGTCACATACAAGCTACTAAAGATAGATAGGGATATGCTTACAACCTTCATTCTAAATATTTTTCAATAATAAAGGGTCCAATGGAAGACTGCAATGCTAGTCTTAAAAGAACATAATATAGACACATTTTATGTATGCAAAAACTTTATGCATTTATAGGGAATAACACTTATAATATACAACAACTATAATATATGTAGGGTAGAATATGGTAGGATGAGTTTGATAGTTATAAAAAAGGGAGTGGTGTGATGGTGGTTTTCAAACATTAGGGATTCTTTCAACATTCATGATATTATTCCTTGGCAAAAATGTAGAATACTAAGATGAAAGCTATGGAAAATACATAGAGTTGTTTGCATTTATTGGTGATAATGAAATGCAAATACTCAAATGATTCTTGAGAAACTAGAACATACACAATAACTAGAATTTCGTATACCTTTTCCTCTTAATTTCATAAACCCAAGGTGCCATAAAGAGTTATTCAACAACATATTTTCAAGAAAACTACAAATATGGATTTATAATCTTATATATATGCTGAAAATAAAAACCAATGATAAACATTGACCTAGATATCTAATCAACAAAAGTTGTAAAACATGTTATTGCATTTCATTAATAGGAAAAAGTAAAAACCATAAGTATTTTCATTAACTTTGCAAATAAAATTAACATCATTTTTTCAGAATGTTGTCATAGGGACAAGCATGGTGAGTTTGCTCTTTTGACAAGGGAGACATAAATATGCTCTTAGAGCTTGCTAATGTCTATACAACTGCAATCGCTTCAGCAACGAAGATAATACATACACACAATAATAGATTCCAAAATTTGGAAGAGCCTAGACTTAAAAAAATCTAACCAACAACAACCTTGAAAAAGAGGACAAGCCCTATTTTAAAACAATTTCTCACCACTTTTACAATCTAGGAATATGAGTTGTAATTTACAATATTGAAAACTTGCAATCAATCC
Source organism: Torreya grandis (assembly GCA_037957365.1). NCBI lineage: Eukaryota > Viridiplantae > Streptophyta > Pinopsida > Cupressales > Taxaceae > Torreya > Torreya grandis. Next base: position 325,833 of record JARHVA010004451.1, read on the forward strand.
TCAAATTTCTGCCACGATGCTTCCACATAAAATATGCTCTTTTCCACACATGGAGTCTTCATGCCTTTGTAAGGGAAATGATTATTGTAAATTTCTCTACATGTAATGATGAAGATTTTGAGCAAACCCTTTGATTTCTTAGATAGAAATGCATTTTACATAATCTTCAAGGAGAATATTCACCTTTGGATCCAAACAAACCCTTTGTCTTCATGTGCAACTATTTGGACATGCCTTTGACCACTCATTTACAAATCTAAAATCTTCTTGGATAGCTACCCTTACTCTTATGCAAGACAAAAAATGCCTCTGCTTTGCAATGATTTCTTAGGAATATTTCAGATCCATGGCCATTTGAAAAATATTCATTGGAATGGCCCACCTTGATCTTGTATATATGTAATATTTCTCTCATGGAGTGTTTGAACAAGCAAAACTTGAGAAAATGCAAGACTTAGGTTATTTTTACCTTTTTGTTTTTTGTCTCCAATATGATTTTCAACACTTTGCATTTTAGGGTTGCCTCTAATTTTTTTTAATGCATAAATGTATTACTTTTCACTTTTTACCTTTTTGTGAAAATCTAGACCCCATTACAAATTTTGCACTTTTCTTTGTTTGGGGGAAATCCATGACTTAGTAACACATTTTCAACTTGCAAATTTGTAACTTGTAACTCGTAATTACAATTCCACTAAAAATTTCTCGTAGGAAAATGAGTACTCTAACTGCAATTTACAATTTAAAATTTTATAACTTGTAATTTACAATTGCAGTTCCCCTAAAAAGTATTCACAAAAAAGAGAGAACTCTAGCTGCAATTTAGAATTTGTAAATTTACAACATGCAATTTGCAGTTGTAATTGTCCTTAGAAGTTCCTATAGGGAAATGGGAACTCTAACTAAAATTTATAATTTACAAATTTGGAACTTGCAATTTGCAGTTGCAATTCCCCTCAAAAGTTTCTATAGGGAAATGAGAACTCCAATTGCAATTTATAATTTGTAAAAATACAAAAATGTAATTGGCCTTGAAAGTTGTCTTTTGCACTAAGAACTCATGTTGACTAACGCTGATTAATGGATTTGGGAGATCTAAGTGCAATTTTCAATTTGCATATTTGCAAAATTGTAAAATTGTATTCCTCCTCAAAATCTCCCTGAAGCTCCTCTTGAGTTGAATTTCTCCATATTAAGTTGACCAACGGAATTGGGAGAGTTAACTACAATTTACAACTTACATCATAAAGAATTGCGTTTTGCAAATTGCATCTCCCACTAAAATCTCCCAAAGACTTTGGAACCTCAAATGCAACTTTTGAAACTTGCAATTTCTTGACTTTTCTCCTAACTCCATTGCAACCTAGTTTAAAAACTGATATGTAGAGGATTTTTACATAGGCCAAGCTTTTTTCTATATAATGTCTCAATACAATTCCCTTTCTTTCTATGCCCAATGTTTTTTTATCTGAAACATTCACCAATGGAAATATGTATTGCCTTGCCGACATGGACATTTTTCAAACTCCAGATTTTTCAATCCATGCATCAGAAATGCCATAAATATTACTCTTATTGCAGCTACCAGATTCTATATCACAAATTTCATCTTTCCCATGATGGAACTCCTCGTCATTTTAGCTTATTCTACAAAACTGTGTCTACCATGACTTAAGGTCATCACGATAGAAGTCTCGTCATGAGGAAGACACTACAACTGATTGACATTCAAATAGAAGTAAAGTTTTGCTATATTATTTGATAACATCGGGAATCTCTATCTGCTTCCTTGTTGTCAGTGTCCTATTACATGAACTAATTGTACTCGTTTCAAGAGGCTTACTGGAATAGAGGTGCAAAAATTATGGTTAATCGTGAAATGCTTAGCAGAGTGCAACAAAGACCTCCACTTATCCTTAAGTCTGCTGCAGTGCGGAATTTTAAAGTTAGAATATTACATTTCTTTAATATTCTGCCATCTTCCAAGTCCAAACTTTTCAACAGCAGAAATCAGACATTCTAGTACTGATTGGCTGAACCGGTTGGATGTTGCAGATTAAAACGACTGCAAGATTAAAGCGACTCGAAGATATTTCGAAGTGACTAAATAAGTCATGTCAGATTAAAACGAGAACCACAGGCTGCGAGCACAAATTCTAGGTGCAGATTCGAGCACCAACAGCTGGGAATCGTATCTCATAAATTTTGAGATTTCAAGAATAATAAGTTGAGTTGATTTCAGAGGATGAAGGCCTGTCTCGAAGACGTTTTCCACATCAAATGCCATGTCTAATGCCTCAAATGATGAAGGTTATTGCACTGTTTGAGAGTATATATAGGGTTAGTGTATGTGGGTTGACTGTATAAAACTATTCTGACTTATTTACACAGAATATCCAAATGCACTCACACAATAACATTCTGAAAAATTCACTATACTAAAATCAGAAGACTCGTTTACTCGTTTTGATTTTTCATGTGCGTCATAGCACTCATAGTCAAGTGCCTCTCACAATATAGAAGACTATGAAGGTAACTCTCACAATTAAGATGACTATGAAACTATGGTAATCAAATCCTCCTATGTATTCTATAACTTGTGGATACTAGTAACAAATGTTAATCTTTTTGAATGACATTTTAATACATTATAGGAAAAAATAGTTATCCCTTCCATCTTTTAATAATTCCTTTTACCATTTTCTTGTGTGCTCTACAACGATAGCTTTAAAGAGTATTCTGAAGCCCTACTTAAACCGTCTTCCTTTTGTGTTGACTTTTAAGCAGTTTTTTCACTTAATAATTCTGGGTGAGGTTATGGGATGAATTCAATGTGATTTGGACTAAGCTTAGAAAACATTTTGCTTACAACCTTTCCGTATGCCCACTTGTGCTTTTACAAATCTGCCCCATTATCCTTCCACCATAACCACATTTTTTAAGGAAGGTTATTAGCAGTTTTTTTCAAAATTGATTCATACAACTTTCTTATTGTTTTAATTGATCAAAGAATGAACGTAGTTTTATTTTATTAAAGTGAAACAAATACAATTATATATCAAGTTGATTACGTTTGAGTGGAAGGTATTTTTTAGACTAAGTGCATTACTGCCTAGACAGAAGTGATTATGCAAAAGAACTAGCATGGCAACAAATTTAGGCTGTGCAATTCTGGCTCAATCAAGGTTATTTTACACTCTATGAAGGCTTAATGTTGATACAAGGACCTTTTGTATATTGGAGTTCAATGTAGATATAAGGAATATTTATAAAAAAATTATTTTTATCCAAGTAAATTGTTTGTGTTCTAGAGCAAAGTTTATATTTTTCTTTGTCATTAAATAAATAGCCAAACTTTAAACAATATCACAGAAGGAAAATGTGTTACAGCATTTTGTATTAGTTCTCCATTTTATGCCAAAGTAGACGACGCCTTGATGGTTGAATATTCTCCAGTATTAGCTGTTTAAAAGTTAACATGGAATTTTCACTGCTAGAAGTGCAGTTTTCTTGCTCAATTGTCTCCCACCAATAATGTCAATTAATGAGTTAGCTATGTACTCTAAATATCCAAAAAGTCAAGATAGGTATATTTTAGTTATTCCAGAATTTGGTTTGTTTGGAGATGATGCTACTTTATTGGTTCCCCAGTTAAATTTTTCAGCAGAAGGGATCGAGCTTGAGATACTCAACCAGACGTCACATTATGGCAAGGTTAATGTTTTTAAGTCGATCCTATCCGATGGAGAATACCTGAAGACCTACTGGCTTCCTAGAGTGAGTGAAATGATAGTCTGTTCTATTTTCCTTGTATGCCGGTTATTGGCACTTTAAGTGCTAAATAAATTACTATTTTATAATTGTGCTAAGTCTTCTAGCTCTTTCAAGCCTCATAGCACACTGCAAATAGCTTGAACCTTTGACCGACACATTAGAGTTTTTGTTACTCCTTGAATAAATGTTGTCTATGCTTTAAAGAGGTTTCTTTTGTTTATTATGATGTTCATAGGAATACAACTTTATCCATGGAGTGCATTACTGATATTGCTATCAGAATCTTACTTTCCTTTATGATTGCAACAAATGGCATTAGATATAATTTAAAGCTTTATTATTTTCTTAGGGTAGTGTCTATCTTTACAATTCTACCTAGATGCCACATATTATGTCCATAAGATTATTAGCACTTACCATATGTGTTCATGAAACTGCCATATATATTTACTTTTCATGTGCAGAAAGGTTTGGTTAGGGGTTCCATTACATGGATTAGGCCAGTAGTGTGTATGACTATTTTTTTCCATATAATGTTGTATCTACCATTGTACTATATTTATTTTGTAATTGGGAAAATTATAATAATGTTAAATGATAAACTTTCATAAAATCATTTTCATGTTGGTTGATTTTTTTTAGGGTAGGGGTCCTAATTTTCCCTGAATACAAATTATTGTTTCAATTGTACACTATATTATATACAATCTAAAAATTTGAGAAGACTGTTAAATACTGTAATTGATTATAATAAAAGTATATTGTCTTGAATAATTATTATGGTTTTAAAAAGACTATTTTATTTGTACCTAAAGTTGAAGTATTCAAGTGTATTTAATGTTATAACCTTAATGATATACTTTAATGCACTTTGATTATTGAAACTTACATATACAATAATGATAGGCACAATTTCTATTGAAAAATGTCCCACATTAAGTTTCTTTTACACAACGTTTATAACAAATTTCAATTATATTTTAACTCTTGCAAGGATTTGGAGCATGGCACCCTTTATTCATATTATATGTTGTGAACATTTTCATTAATTTTATTTTTCACATACATTTTTTCTAATCTACAAGAGGAATTTTATTAATCATGTAATTTTTAAGAGGAAAATGAATATTACCACTAACATCATATAAAATCAAAATACAGGTTGAAAAAATTAATTACTTAAGTGGTTGTAAATGTCATTTATTTATTTGAGGTGATAAAATTAAGGTCTATAATTAAATTAGGTTTTATGAAATTAAGGTTTATAAAATTAAAATTTACAAAATTAAAATATATTAAAATAAAAAATTATTAAATTAGAGGTTCTCAAATATAAAGACGTGTTAAATTAAAGTTTACAAAGTTATGTTTTAATAAATTATTAGTGCTTCTAAAATTATAATTTTTTTATATAATTAAAATTTACAAATTAAAATTTATTTCATAGACTTATGAAATTGAAGTTTATAATTTAAAGGTTTTAAAAAACAGGGCTTCTAAAAAAAATTTTTAATGTATAATAAGATATCATTATTAAGAAATTAAGGTTAGTAAATGTATCCATATGTTAAAAATAGTGTTAACAAATTAAGGTGTCCATGACAAGTGTTTGTTATGTAAATAAGATTTACAAAATTAGAATGTGATGCAGAATTAAGGTTTAATAAATTATGTTTTGTTACATGAGCTTATAAAATAAGAGTTTACTGCATAATTAGAACTTAAGAAAATATGGTTTTGTGTTAGATAAATTGTAGCAACAAATATTTTTAATTAGAAATTTTTTAACAACTTTCAAAGTGGAGATTGGTAATTTTGTACGTATGGATTACCATTTAATTAGAATTAGAATTTTTAATTAGAAATAGAAAATTTTTAACACATTACCATTTCATGCTCATGATTTTTCAAGATGGACCACGATTTTAAATTTGTGTCGATCATGAACCATTCAATGGGCTGTCATATCACTTTCATGGATACTTTAGAGGAAAATTTTAAATTATAAATTATATTTTTGAATTAGAAATTTGATGTGCGTTTCATGGGGGCCGTTTTGAAAGCTTGGTCCCCTGTCTCCTGTTGATATGTTTAGGGATAGTATCCACATCAGTCATCAAATATGGGGTTTTTTTAATTTGAACATTTAAAATTTCATATATTCACATAAAATAATTGATAAAATATATTAAAATTTAAAAATTATAATAATTTTTATTTTCAATATGATATTTGTAATAATATTAAATATAGTGTGAGATTCACTATAATAATATTATATTCTTAGAAATTGCTTTTAATTTATATTATAAATTTATTTGAATAAATACTACTATTTTTTCTAGCAGCAGTTATAGCATTATGTACTAAGAAAAACCAAATAAAATTTTAATATATTAATTTATGGAATCGTACAACCCCATCACGTTTTCTGGTAGATTAAATGAAGTAACCACTGTTTGTTTAGACTAGTGTGTCATATTCTCCCATAATGTGTTAATGTTGGCCTTGAATGTTATGCGTGATACATTATTGATTATTTTGAAACACAAAAAAATGTGTATAAAATTTAAGGAAATAATTATTTTGAAACATAGATAAATTTAAGACTTAAAAAACATCACACAAAAGATCTTTAAAAAAAAAAATGCCATGATTTTTTTTTTCTTTTGGTGTTACATTAACGTATTCAAGCTATTTAATACTTCAAACATCTCCGACCTCTGCCCGAATTATTTAGGGTGGTCAGTTCAACACACCACAAAAGACCCTTTAAAAAAAAAAAAATGCTGTGAAATATATATTTTTTCTTTGGTGTTACATTAATGTATTCAAGCTATTTAATACTTCAAACATCTCCCACCTCTGCCCGAATTCTTTAGTGTGTTATTCGTGTACCCTTCGTGTTGTGTTGTGAATAAATTCATTACTTCTAGTAGTGTGGAGTGTTAATGATAATGGATCTGTGAAAAACTAATAACAAATGTGCATCTAGTAGCGGTGATTGGGAAGGAGACTACAATCGGTGATAGAGTTACATATGTGTTGGAGTTTAAAGTTCAGCCTGGGCAGACATCATCAACAACGAATGGTGGGGATAGGAGCACTAACGGATTTAAAGACTTAGGTATTGCAGGTAAGAGTGGAAGGAAATTGGCAGTCCGACTCCCTCTACCGACAAATGGAGGTAGCTCCAGTGCAGGGGCAAGGAATAGGCAAATCCCATCATGCTCACCACATAATCTGTAGAATATATAGTTTTTGAGAGATCCAGTTGAATTTGGGTCAACAAGCGGATGGAAACAGGGGAGGGATGACCCCATGCTATTGGAGGCCTTTAAGGACACAGTCCAAATCAACGGGAAGATCATTTGTTGAAGTTGTGGGAGGACACAAAAATCTTCCTATCATTCTAGTGAAAGAAACCTCAATTGTTCTCTTTGATAGACACGAGATTGAAGTTATTGCTGAGACGGAAGAATGGCTAACTATGCAGGGACTGATTTGTAAATTTGAAAGGTTGTAGCCAAGTTTGCCAGCATTAAATGAGCGGATCTCATTTTGGTGGCAAGATATGTTGGAAGGCAAGATACATATCTGTTCCTGTGTTAGAGGGTTTTTTATTCTGATTTTTAATTCAGTAGTAGATAGAGTCCATTTTCAAAAATAATGTTTGGGACTGGGATAATAATAATTGATGGGTTAGAATATTTATTATACTATTTACTTATCAAATGTATAATACCTAAATTTGTAGCTTCATCTTACTAAGGTTTGATAATAGGTTAAGTGGGTGAGAGGGTGAGTTCTACCTAGAGTTCTACTACTGAGTACCACTGTGATTTCTCCTATGAGTTCCACAGTGAGTTATACTCAATCTAACAATGAGTTATCGTCTGAGTTGACTGCCCTTTCTACTTCTTTATATTCCTCTTCACTAGGCTATTGTAATACAATAGAGTAGATAATTGATAAGCAAGGCATTTAATACATTAGTGATATTGCACATCTTCTTGCATGTTTCTGAATAAAAGTAGGGTCATTGTTGTAGAATACCTGTGTGTTCACTCTACCATAAGGTAACCTACTGGTCTATTCTGAAATAGTATCATAGCTCCAGGTTTTGGTAATGAGCATTAAGTTATCTGTTGATAGCTATTCTGTATTCTTTTTATAGGAATTTGCATATTACTTGCTTTGTCATTTTTCCATGTAAATTGTTGGCTATATAATTTTGTTGGTGCAGATCTATGATATTCAACTCAGATAAACCACTCCACATCAACGTTCATTTTGTTAGGAGGATAATTTGAATTAAAAGGCATCTTGTTACTGTACCTATAATTTTGACATTTCTCCTTAGATGTTTTTATACAAATCTTGAGAAGATCACTGGTCATTGTCCTCACTAATGATGAGCAATTGATTTGCATTAAAAGCAAATTTTTTTGTCAATCCACCAGATTTTACGATGAAATTATGATCTATTTGATCTAGTGACATGCAACACACACCCCATAATATAATAACACAATACTCCAACGCAAAAATAAAAATATCAAGCATTTTATGCACGATTATCTACCCTACTATGTACACTAAGGCATTGATTAACCTATAGGACTTGAATAGGGTGAACTGTGCATTTATCGCTTGGTTATTTATACCACTCACCTTTACCTAGCTTGCCTGGAGGTTGGACACTTCTAATATAAGTCTATGCATCTAATATTGGCATGAAACCCTTAGATGCACATCTATGTTTTCTCCTTATTTGCCTTGTTTATGATACGGATTTGTGCATGATTCATAGTCTTGTATTGCAGGAATCTTGTTTTCTTCTCCATTTGCATTGTATTTATACATCTATCTATAGATTATTCACTCATTGGTGAAGCACTTTTACAGATCTGAATGCTTGCCTTTGGTGTTGTCTTCATTTTTTTCTCCACGGCTGTTCTACCCTCCACTTGGTTCTCACCATTTAAACCACTATTTTGAGGCAAGGTTGACTATGTTTGTAATAACAAGGAGTGGTGGCCCAACATGTGGATATAAGAGTGATACCCTTGCAAGGAAAAAATTTCATCGTAGTGCAAACCTGCACCCTCCATAAAACTTCCTTGGGCATTCAAACTTCACATCTTACCTTTCATAATGGTTGTTCCATACAATCCTCTCTTCTCCTTGCTAAGTCAAAATCTTAAAATAAGCCTTAATTACTTTCAAAAAAATTTACTATTTTTAAATTATTAATTTAAAAATAGATTAAAATTTTTAATTAAAACCTTTAATATAAGGCTTTTTCATAAAAGTACATGTAGGGGTGCATGGGCCAAAGTATTTTTGAGTTTATTCGATTTGTAGAGAAACACGATTTAGTGTTGATTCTAGTGAGTGGTTACATGACATGTTTAGTGTTTAAAATCTATATTTTGTTAAAGCTTTTAGTGAAATTTAATTTAAATAAGTAGTTAATGACGGAAAATGTATTTTGTTATAGCTTTTGAGTTTACTGTTTAAACTCAAAATTGAGTGCCACCTTTTTTAAAAGTGCATGTTTTTTCATCGTATTTTCATTGGCCTACTTTGTTTTTTAAAATGCACTAAAGTTATAAAGTGCAATATTTAGGGGGAGTTACCTTGCTATAGGCACTACTACTTTCTACAACATACTTCATACACTGATGACTCTCATTTTTATGGACTCATTTTTTGCCTAGTTCAAGGTCTAAATCTAGAGAGTGCAGAGTTGTTTTCACTTGATCTAGCACTAATTCCTCACTTGGATTCATTTTTGGCTATGCTTGATGTGTCATTCATGAGTGTGCTCTGAGTGTTCATTGCAGAGTATTTTTTGTAGTTGTCCACTTTCTTGGTGTCTTCTCTCAGTCACGTCGACCTAATTTGAGAAACTCCAAAAGAGGAAAATTATTTTGTCTCTAGTGATCCTTCATGGGAAGAATAATTATGCTTCTTAATGTGCTTCCATAGAATACTTGCCCACACATAAGAATCACATTCCATTCCTATATGGACAGATTCCTAAATCCATTGATCTTATTTTATTTGATGAGAGGGCTAATACTTGTGACAAAGTTTTTGCCACTATGTTACTACATGTCTCCATGGATCTTCATTACCACATGGAATATACAGAGTGTCAATGCAGTATTTGTAGCATATCATAGAGTCTTTTTGTTGATTCTACTAGGATTTATGTTACACCTCCTCCTCTAATTCATATTGTCTCTTAGGGTACTATTGTACTCTCTCCTCATGATTTTATTTCTTATGATGATACATCCATAGTGGATAATGTTCTTCCTTTTGTTGAGCCCCCACCACACAATGAGATTTTACCAGACCTTTGTTATCTCAGTACATATTTTACATCCATCACTATGTAGATTGTTACTCTTTTAGAGCCTTAACAAATTTGCATTTCATAAGAATTCACTATTTTTAGTGAGAGTATATATATTAAGAGTATTGATGACTCATATGTCCATGTGGACATTCATCTTACAGATATGAGTGCTTCCTTTTTAGATAGTATTCAATTTTGATGGTTGTTGAGCTTTGCTCTCCTCTTCACATGGACATTCTTTCAGTGAATATTCCATGTCTATCTTCTTCTCTATCTATTCTCTCCCCTTCATTGTATGCTTATTCATTGCCATCTTCTACAGTTACTTCTATGATATATGATCAGACTTTGACACATTTGAGCATTAGTAGGGAAACATTTGAGTATTTTATAGAGATCTACATCATGATTCAAATCTACATTCCATATGATTTGAAATTGAATATTTTGATAGATTTTGGTTTCTTTCTTCTGAAAGGAATAGAACATTTGTTGTAGAGGGACCTAATATAGCATTCACCACATGACATTTTGTGGATACCTTGTCTGTCTTCTTTGTGGAGGCACACATCCTTCATATTTTGTAGGATATTAGGATCATCATTGTTTCAGGGACCAATCCTTAATATTTTTTTGGTTAAGCCCTGGCATCCTAATTTTAATGCTTAGACATAATTTTTTAATTATAAACCGATTTGGAGCAGGCTCCTAAATATTCCATATAAATTTTGGGATGAGATGGTATTTGCAGCCATTGGAAATACATTAGGTAAGTTTTGAAATACTAACAAAATGATTGATGATAAGGGACACACCACCTTTTCCCAAATTTTGATTTATGTAGATTCTTCTAAATATCTACCTGCGCCAATAGTACTGAGAGTGGGGGAAAAAGATGGATGCAATCCTTGGACTATAAAGGGATCCCCTTTAGATGCAGAAGGTGTTTCAAAATAGGGCATTTGGTAAATGATTGTCCAATCCTGAAATTCAAAAATATGGTATCATGGTGGAAAACATAGATATTAAACACAATACATTTTCTACAGTGAATGATAGTGGAAGTGATAATGAGGGATTAGATCTAGAGATCCCTTTGAAAGTAGAGGAGCAGAATCAAATTAATGAGACACTTAGTTGAGAGGAAAAAATGGAGAAGGGAGGGGGTTTGTGGTGTTACAAGAGAGGACAATTGTAAATAAAGAGATAAGATCAGATCTAGTAGTCTAGACTCTGCAAAAAAGACAAGGTGTATTTGAATCAAAGAAAATACTAAATCAAGAGAAATTACTGGAAATCTCCATCCCCATACTATTGAACCCTGAGGCGGGAGGAGAATAGAAAACTATTAATAATAGAAAAAAAAGGCAAAGCTAAACTGCATTTGAAACCCATAACGATGTCTCTCAAATTTAGGAAAGAAAATATCATGGGAGACACCTAGTTGGTTTCTTTTTAATTTTATTTCAAGAAACAACTATTGTTGTAAATTTTGACATTTGTGGCCAATTTATTGCTGTTCTTTTGTTGTATTTCTTCAGTTTTAGTTTTATTGTTGAGTGTTGTGTGGCCTCAGATTTTTAATTCACTCTTAGGTTAAGCGTGCTTAATTCAAAAAACAAACCCATCCTTTATCGTTAATAAAAACAAACTCATTAATTCTAGTCTTCAAATACATTTTATGTTGGCCGCTAGAGCAATTTATTGATCAGGTAATTTTGGTGAAGGAAAAAAATGGAAAATATCATTATTATATATAGAACCAAAATGTATATTAACATAAATAATTATTTAAAATTCAATGCCATTAATTTAATTGGACTTATAAATTTAAGATTTATAATTAAAATTTATTATATAATTAAGATCAATGTAATTAGGATTCACAAATTAATGTTTAAAAAAATAATTTTTTGATTGAGCTAGAAATTTTTAAAATTACATTTTTGCTTTGTAATTTTTGTACTTATATTTTATTTCTTAATATAATATTAATATAATGTGAAGCATTTCAATAATAAAATTAAGATTTACAAAATTAAGATTTATTAAATTAAAGTTAATATAATATTAATATAATGTGAAGCATTTCAATAATAAAATTAAGATTTACAAAATTAAGATTTATTAAATTAAATTTTATAGAAATGAGTTAATATACATTTAAGATTTAGAAAATTATAATTTATTACATAATTAAAACTTACAAAACAAATATTTTATGTATAATTAAAATATTATTATTTTAAAATTAAAATTAGAATTTACAAAATCATTGTATATGGAACGATATGCTACAAAAATTAATTTTAAAAAATTAGGATGTATATGATAATGGTTTTCAATGTAAATAGGGTTTATTAAATTAACATTTGATATACAATTAATGTTTACAAAATTAAGGTTTTTGCATAAATAAGGCTTAAGAAAAAAAACTTCTCTCTATAATGAAGACTTGGGAAATTAGTGTTTAGTGGGGTAAAGTGTAGCAACAAATATTTTTAATTAAGAAAATTATAGCGTTTTTCAAAATAGCCCTTAGAAATTTTAATCACATCAATATGTACAACATTTTATTAAAAAAATATACATTATTATTTATTGGTTTTATAATTAAATGATTTTTCATTTTGTTTGTTTGTTTTATATATATATATATATATATATTAATATTTATTTATTTTTATAAAATTAAAACAATTCGATTGTTTTTGGATTTTATAATATATGTGGATCAACACATTTTTAAAAATTATATTAGATTTACCAATTAAACGTAATCTTGATGGGTGTGTACTTGAAGATAAACATTTATTTTTTATCCTTACAGGGTATTGACTTCGGCATTATTAGACATTTGTGAATCACAAAATCTATTTCCACACAAAAAGGATTATAAGGTTATAATTTATATCCCAAAAGTAAAAAGTAAATATATTGATTAAATTCAATTTAAATATGTTTGTGATCATTTATATTTCCAACATTCATACATTTACAATTTCTCATTGGATCATGTCTTTCTTCTCTTCTTGAAAGTTGTGTTTCTAAGTAAGTGATGATTTTATAAGCAAAAGACGAATTTGTAATTAGTCAAAGATTTTATAGTATCACAACTATTTTCTAGCATTGCAGTGCTTTTCCATCATTGCTGTGATTTTACAGAATTACAATGTTTTTCCAACATCAGAATGCATGTTTAAGACTGGGATGTTTATTAACGCTTACGATGTTTGCGAAGGCTTGTGATGATTATAAAAACCCACAATGCTTTTCAAGGGTTGCGATGGTTATTAAGTTCTGAGATGATTATTAATACCTGCAATTTTTACGCTGATGTGGTTATGGGAAAAACTAGGTTTTAGCAATGTCTTGTAGGAACCTTTTAAGTGTTTTTTTGAAATTAACTGATCTATGCCAAACAAATTATTTTCCAACATCACTAAAATGGAACTTTCATTCATGTTCAAATTAAATATCTGATTCTGTTATCAAAATAAAAAATCTTATGATGTTATGTTCAAACATATCAAATGTTTTGTTACTCCATTGCCAAAAAAAAATCACATTCTAAAAGATTGTTATACGTTAATTATTAATAAGTTTTAGACATTGGGTAGTTAAGATACAGAACCTGTATTTTTCTCTCCTTTTACAATATACAGTAAATTACATAACATATACAAACACTTCTATTTTATCATCGTTTTTAAATTATGAAATATAAAGAAATTACATATTTTCTTTTCACCATATTTAATCTTTTCAAATTATTTATTTACTTAATTCTATAGGATAGTCAAGTTATGTTGTTTGTTGCATTATGTTATTCACATATCATTCATTAATGTTTTATGTTGTGAACGTTTTCATTAATTTTTTTTCACGTAAATTTTATCTTATCTGCAAGAGCGTTTTTATTGGTCATGCAAGAGTGTTTCTATTGGTCATGCAATCTTTCACGGGAAAATGGAAATTACCACTAACATCGTATAAAAGCATTAATAATTACTATTGACATTAATAATTACCCAATGTCATTATGAGTTAAACAAATTTTAATTCTTGCTAATTATGCATTTTGATTGTTTGTTAGATATGACTCAAGTAATATATTGATCCAGTTTTACAAAAATATGTTCAATCAATTCAAAACATGTTTTTGATAATGTTTATGTTTTCCTACATTTATGATCTTTCAATGGATTATGTTTCTTTTTCCTTCTTCACTATACATTTCAAAGAATGCGATGATTTTTATTGGTGATGATTTCCTAGCATCACCGTGTTTTTCGAACATTTTGATACTTTTCCATCATTGCTATGATTTTGTTTTTCCAGCATCACAATGCTTATTTAAAATTGGGATGCTTGTTAATGCCATAAATGCTTATTAAGGTCCACGATGCTTGTTAAGATTTGTGATGCTTGTTAAGGTTTGAAATAATTGTTTTTAGAAATGTCTTGCAGGAAACATGGTTAAGAGAACAGTCGGAATAAAGGCAGAAACGTAAGTTTGATAACCTCTCAAGATATCTGGCGTCAATTCTATTTCGTGGCATACCAGTCAAAATATGACATTGGAACGTATCAACAACAATTTCATTCTTCCAATGACGGCGTTTCAAAGAATTTATGCGTGGTACAGATCTGGACAATGTGCAGCATTAAGAATTATTAAACTTCATATCGTTTTCTTCCTCTCGTTTTCTTACCATCGGCGAAGTTCTTCTTAGAAGACCATTGCACTACAATTATGGGTTTATCGTGTCTGATTGTACCTCTGTGACAAGGTTTCCTAGTAAATTTAAGAGCATATGCAGTACAATGGTAATTTTTTTTGGTAATGTATATTATAATTTTATAGGAGATAATATTTATAATTATTATATTTTTATTATAGGAGATAATATGTTTTATTATATTTTTGAATTTTTTGCTCCGTTCAAAATGTTCCGTTTTCTCGTTCGCCCTGCTGCTGCTCCGCATTCTCCCGCTCGGCCTGCCACACCTCTCCGTCGACCTGCCGCCTTTCCCTCTATGACCTGCAGTCCAGATGGAACCGCCGTGATCTTGCCGGTTGTCGCTGAAGTCCAAGTAGGCCTCCCATTCAGCGCTGGTTTGCATGGCTCCCGTTCTACTCTTGCAGATCAGCTTGGGGTTTCTAATCCCGAACCTGTGCCTAAGCCTCTGTTGCGGCCATCATCCCCCAATGGCCAGCGAAATCTCGGATCTGATCCTCCTTTGGGAAATACGTCTCTAGCAGGTCTCTCAGCCTCAAACCCTAGTTGCGCCCAGAACACCGGGGATGTCATGATGGAGGCTAAGGTCAGATTGCAATGCAGGCCCACCTCATTGTTGCGGTCTCTCGTTCGGCTTCCAAATCGGATCCCCAACCTTTCACCCTCGATTCTTTTGCCTCTGTGGTTTCTTTTGGTGAAGAGGAAACCAGAGAGGTTCTCAAATCAAAGAATTACTTCTCCACCAGGGATTTAATCTGCAAATTTGTGGATTTCTAACCAAATCTCCAAGATCTTAACAAGTGGATCTCTCAGCAATGGAAACCCCTCCTCTTAGGTAAACTCGAAATCTACCCTTGTGCTAAAGGTTTATTTGTTATTATTTCCATAATATCAAGTACAAGGTAGAGATTAAGTCCCAACCTTAGAGCTTGAACTACCATTCCTTGCTAGTGAGATCATGGTATCCCACTTTTAATCCCCTCAAAGAACCCATGCATATTAAACCAATTTGGGTTCGTCTACCCAACCTTCCACTTCATTTTTGGACAGAATCCAACCTAAGAGCTATTACTAGACCTCTAGGTATGTTTTTGCGTATGCATCCAAACACTGACTCATTCTCCCTCACCACTTTTTCTAGGATTGTAGTGAATATTGATACTTGCAAGAATCTTCCAAAAAAAATCTTCCTAAAGGTTGGATATCACCCTTGGTCTCAAGCCATTGACTATGAAGGATTATCATTTCGCTACCATATCTATTTCGGTAGTAGATACTTGACCAAAAACAATAGCTTCCTTAGAAAAAAAAGACTCCTCCTCGTGGAAAGATTTCATTTCCAAAAATCTCCCAGTATTGGCAACAAATGAAAAGTGGGCATCTGACAGTGAGGATTCCGCTTCACCGTTTAAAGCCCCTACTTCTCTAGCTTCAAACAAGGATCCCAAAGGCTCGTTACACTCTAAAGATGAATTGTTGGTTGATATTATCTCTCCAAAGAAGGTTGTTCAAACCCCAGTTTCCCCCTCAAAGGAAATCTTAGATTTGGTATTACCTAGGTAGATAATTTTCCAGGGTCAATAACAGAAGGCAAATTCCATCTCTGCACCTTAGTCGTGGATGTCTTTTTAGGTATTTAGCCTGAAAACAAGGAAGGTTGGTTAGTGGTTCAGAAGATAAAAGGAAGAAAAGCAAAGTTCTAGCCTCCCTGTATGTCCCTTAGATCAAGGGGACCCTGTGATAACATACTAAATATCATTGTAAAAGGGGTGAAGTCCCCTAGATAAGCTTGGCAGAAACTATGCGGAAATTTCTTGGGTTTTTTTAATGTTTTTTTGTGTTTTGCTTTGTTGTTTGGTGGAAGTTCCTGTGGTGTATGGATCTTGTCACCTATTTCACTACCACTAGTATAGGCATCGCATCTGTGCTTTAACAATTTATTTTTTGTTCTCTCCTCTGTATAAGGATACAAGGCCTTTCAAACCCTATTATTTAACTGATCAAATAAAAAAATTATATTTAAAGTTTAAATAAGATTTATCTACTTTTAAATTTATAGTTGGTATAATATTTATCTATAAAATAAGAGTATTATGGAAAACTTATAACATCTTTTGTTTTCATTCCTTCAAACTTTGCTTCTAAAAATTTACTAATTCTTTATTTTTTAAAAAATATTTTAAAATTTTTAATTTCCATGCCTTCCATTTTTTATGAGACTACTCACTAATTAAAACTAGAAGCAATAACTCCCTCTATGATACCCTATCTTAAACTACATATCTTTTGTACTTTATTCTATTCTTTATCCTAAAAAATGTACATGTCCTCTTGTTCAACTTCCTCATTATATGTATTTAATTATCACTATCTTTCATCCCTACTCATGTCCTACTTCTACAACAACCAACCCTTTAATTCAAATTTCTCTTTAAATGCATTTTTTTATCAGCAATGAACTAGGCCTCTTCTCCTTAATCAATCTTTTAAATCAATTGGTAGTTACAACTTTGGTCATTCTCATGATAAAAATTATTCTCATTTTCTCAAAAGAAATTATGATCTAAAATGGTTTTCTATTTTGAAGTTGGGACTCCCTCTAATTAGAGTTTTGTTGAATGGAACAACATTAAAAATTGCCTCTCGTTGGAATTGAACTCCTCCAATTATATGACCTCATGATCAAATAAACATCCCACTAATGATGCAAACTCTCTAATTAAGGTTTTCCTTCCTTTTTCTACTCTTCCTATAGATAAAATTGGGAACTTGATATCTACCAATTATGACAATAGGGTGGGGGTTACCTCTCATAGATTTATAGACAATTGGGAAACTAAAATCAAACTTGATTTCTACTAGTAGTGATAATAGGGTGGGGTCTATCTCTCATAGATCTATAGACATTTGGGAGAGAAAAATCATAATTAATTTGTCTAGTTTCCCTTTAGATTATTCCTCTTTCAATATTTTTAAAAGAGGGTTAGATTCATTGTCACCCCCATGTATATTCCTTGATAAGATTTCTTAGTATAAATTGAAAACATGTTGAAGATATTATCCATTGATTTAGTTAAAGAGGTGAGACATGATTGTGCCATGGCTTTAAGGAAATCCAAACCCCAAAGTCTAAAAACTATAGGAGGAATGAATTTACCTTGAAGAGTCTCAATTCACATAATAAAATTGTTATGTCTTTAATAGACAAGGAGAATGCTTTATGAATTTTAGACAAGATTGATTACAATATGAAGATTCTTGACCAGTTATAGAATAACATGAACTATAAAATGTTAACTTCTAGCCCAATTTACAAAGTATCAATAATCATTAAGAAAGGATATAAATCAATTCTCTTTTGATGAAAACATGAAGAAATGACTCCTTCCTAAAAAGATACCACTGTGATAATTTTTGGTGCCCAAAAAATACACAAGGAAGGTGTCCCAATTAGATCTAATGTTGATACCAATAACTCACCCATGTGTGCCTTAGCCTCATTCTTAGCCAACAAACATAAACCATTAGTATTAAAAATTTCTTCCATCATGAAAGACTCCACATGTTTTGTTGATTTAAGTCATTTTAATTAGTTTTGATGTTGTGTCACTCTTTACAAAATTGAATATCGATGACACAATTAGAGCAGTAGGAACCCACATTGATGAGGAAACTATGTCACAAGTAGCACTTTGTTCAAATTCAACCTTATTTTATTTCTAAGGGGTCATTTTTGAGCATTACAATGACTTTCCCTACCTCCCCCTTTGTAACAATTTTTTTCATTAAGCATTTTAAAGACTTAGCTCTAAAATCCTTCCCCTTGAAACCTAATTGGTGGATAAGATACATATATGACACTCATGTAGACTATTTCCATGGTTTAAATCAATTAGAAGACTTGAACAAGGTTGTTGATTTCATCAAGTTCACTAAGTAGCTATAATTTGAAGTAAAACTTCCCTTCCTAGATGTCCTCTTTGTGAATCCTGATGGATATTTTCCCTAATAGGTTTATAGGAAATCTATTGACACTAATCTCTATCTTTTTATCAATTCACACCATCATCCCTCTTAGAAAATATGGGTCCTTAAAATCGTTACCACAAGAGCTTTGAAAATCTGTAATTGATGGTCACTTATGGAATGCAATCAAATATTTGACTGAGTTTTTTAAGAATAATGGTTATAAATAGAAATACATTTATGGAGCTTATAAATCAACTTGGAATAATCTTTCTAGAGCTAGATTTTTTGTTGATATCCCTAATAGACCTAATACTTTCATCCCTTATGTTGAAGGAATTTATAACAAAATTGAAAGAATTATAAATAGTAAGAACATTTAAACCAACTTTCTCTCTCATAGAAAACTTAGGATGTTGATCAAGTCATCCAAAGACAATTTAGAAAGTTAACTCTTACTAATAGGGTGTATGTAATTTATTACTCTTTTGAGATGCCATCTATTGGAGTGATATGCTGTTACATCAACATGATGGTAACTACACATGTTTTAGATATTTAAATAACAAAAAATTAGTTAAGTCAACTTTAGCAGAACATTATTTCAAAACTTGTCATCATATTTGTATGGAGAATACCATGTTGTTAGTCATAAAGGACCACTACTTTAAATGTCATCTAAGAGAATCCATATAAATCTTCATGTATGATAACAAATTAAACAGAGATGGTGGGCTATGATTAATCCAATCTTGAGGAATGATCATTAATTTTCTTTAAAAATGCTAATTTTTATTTGAACATCCCCCTTTTCCTTTCAATTCTCTAGTGGATGGTGTTATCATGTTTCTCATGACATCTCATTTCACATCCCTTATTGGTTTCTCTTCAAATTCCATGTACTTTTGTGTCTCTTTATGTTATTTTTTTCACTATAACCATGTCTTCCCTTACTCATTATTTTAAAATTTTATTTTTCTAATTTCTTTTCATCAATTAATTTAGGTTTTCTTTTCTAACTTGGAAACTAATTAAAAATATATAAATTTTATTAATTTATTTTAATGAACTTCCAACTTCTGAGAATGCAATTAACTTCAGTTCTATCATTAATGGAGACAAGATTCTTTTAGTTTCTTCTATCAATAATAAACAAAATAAATTGCATTCAGTTTCCTTGTATCTTATTAATAGTCATTCAAAGAAATTGCTCATTTGATATTTACCTTTTATATTTTATATTTTAATTCTATAAATACATAACTATACAACACTTTATTGTTAACATATATAAAATATAAACTTGTGTCTACATTTTAATTATACTATTCTCACATCTTGATCCTCTGATGCAAAAAGTGAGGTCAAACTATTGGAGGACATAACTTTTATTATATAGCTTTGTTCAAGCTCTCCTTCACACCAAAAAGACCATCTTAAAAAAATTTATGAAACTATAACCAACCGTATTTGGCTATAGACATTTTAGATTTTTTTAGAGGCCATATGTGCCCATCTAAGGGTTTAAAAATACATTTTAATATTTTTTTAGGTTTTTTCTATTTTTAAAAATAGCATATTTTTATAACTAGATGTGAAATTCAGTTGAAGTTGATCTAATAGGTTATTTTTAGTGTTCTGAATATTTTTGGAGCTTTTAGGGATGCACATGCTTGCATGTGAAACTTAATACAAATAATAGTTTTTAAAATTAACATGTCATTTTTAAAAAAAATTTAGAGTTTCAAATTTTGCATGTCAACTATAATTATGAGTTGAAGTTTATTTATGCTTCATTTGTAATTATTTCATTTATTCAATATGATAAATACAAAGTATTGTCTTAGAAGTATTGTGCTTATTGATTTCTTTGCTTTGATAGTATTCGAATTCAATATTTGGCTTCTCATCAAGTTCAAATCTTAGAGGTGTAGGATATGGTGAGAGGATGAACATGATTTTCTCAAATGAATAGGACTATGCAAGAACTATAGAGGCAAGTAAAATAATTAACTTAAATTGTTATAAATCAAAGACAAAGGAGAGCCAAAGATGAAGTATATGGAGACACAAATCATGAATAATAAATACCACATGAAGAGAAATAATAGGAACAACCAACATCAATGGAAGAGAGGATTATTTGAGATTTGGAGGGAAGGAACAAAGGAATAAAGGTTGATGTTCCATATTATGAAGGAGATTTAAAATTATAAGAGTTAATAGACTGGATGAATAGCATGGAGATTTTTTTATAATGGATAACTCTAAGAGAAGATAAGAAGGCAAAGTCTACATGTATGAAATTGAGGGTTCAGACAATGATTTGGTGGGATAACCTATAGAAAGAAAGAGAAAAGGTAAAGAGAGGATCAACTTTTGGAAAATATGGAAAAAAATCTAAGGGAAAAATTTCTTCTTGTGAATTATGAATAAACCCTATACAAAATATTCAAAAAATTGAAGCAAGAGGATCACAATATACAAGAGTATATACATGAATTTTATAATCTTTCCATATGAGTGGCACATGTTGAAATAAAAGAACATATGGCTTCAAGGTGTGTAAATAATTTGAAATTTTTTTAATCAAGATGAATTGAGCATGCATAGAATGCTTTTGATGGAGGATGTTTATCAATTAGCTTTGAAGGAAAAAAAAACAAAATAGACATAATTCTAAAAGAATATTTATTGTTCCAAGAAGAGGACAATAATCTCCAATAAGATGATGATGTGGATTTAATACAAATGGAGGTGAGTTTAATACTACTAGATTAGAATCATAACATGGTGAATATATACAAGAATATACTAGATAAGAGTTCCAATAATAATAAAGATGAAGACAATTTTAGAGATGATGAGCTTTTGGTGGTGGTAAATGATGGTTTCCAAATCAATTTAGCTATTATGTTTATTATAGATGTGGATAAGAAGAAAATATAATGTATTAGTCTCTGCACTACCAAGATCAAGAAAGGAGGCAAGAGGATTGCCTAAGAGTGAATTTAGTTGAGGTTAATACAAAAGAGTAAAATATTAAAGTTGCAATAGCAAATATTGGATAAAATCACATGATGACAAGAATAATGATTACTCCAAGGAAAGCACATGTGGAGAATTAAGAAAGTAGTGATGCATGGATGTGAACAAATATTTTTTGATCAAAGTGTACTTTAGGAGGTAAGATATGAAAAGTAATTAGATATGGTGGTAGTTTTCAAAATATGGTTTCCAAGGACATGATTAAAAAACCAGGTTTGCAATGTGAAAAGTATCCTCGACCTTATTAAATTTCATGATTTAAGGGAATGCAGTTACAGTAGATAAAGGGTGATTAACCAATTTTTCTATAGATAAAACTTACAAGGATGAAATATGGTGTGATGGTATACCAAATATGGATGCATGCCATGTTTTATTTATAAGGCCATGATAGTTTGATAGAAAAGAAATTCATGATGGAGCAAAGAACACATACCTTTTGTAATGGTGGCATGAAGGTAGTTATGTTACCTCTTAAATAAGGATAGGCTGAAAGCATGTTGTCTAAAAAATAATTTCTTATAGACATGAAGATGACATATTACTGATATGTATGAGTAGCTAACAAATAAGATATAGAAGCCGTGTAAATACCAATAGAAGTAGTAGTAATGTTTAAAAAATATACAAATGTTATCCCTAATGACTTACCATATGGTTTAACACCAAAAAGAGATATTAGGCATCATATTAACTCTATTATAGGATCAACCCTACCCAATCAAGAAACTTATAGGATGAGTCCAATGGAACATGTAGAATTGATTAGACAAGTTACTGAATTTATGAATAAGGTTGTATTAATAGAGCACATGAGTCTGTGTAAAACACCAAAATTTATAAATCCAAATAAATATTTATGGTTGAGGATGTGTGTGGAAAATAGAATAATCAATAAAATTACAATCAATTACATGTTTCTTATACCTCATTTAGATTATACGATGGTTGTTTTTATAGGAGCAAAATATTTTACTAAGATTGATTTAAGAAGTGGATACTATCAGATTAAGAATCATGAAGTAGATTAATGGAAAACAACATTCAAGAATAGAGGTGGTTTATATGAGTGCATGGTGATGTCATTAAAATTATCTAATAAACCAAACACATTTATAAGCATGATGACCAAAGTACTACAAGATTACATTGGTAAATTTGTAGTTGCTTATTTTGATGATATTTTGATGTTCAGTAAACCTAAAGAGGATCACTTACGACATTCAATAATGGTATTATAATTATTAAGAAAGGAGAAGCTCTATGAAAATTGTAATAAGTTTAGGTTTATGTATAATAGTTTGGTATTTTTATGATTTATAGTTTTAGTAGATGGTGTAAGAATGGATGAAGAAAAATGAAAGGTAATTTTTGATGGGCCTATTTCAAACAAAATAACATAGGTAATAAATTTACATGGAAAACAATTTAACAACTTTATACAGAAAGTTCATTAAGAATTAACAACTTTATACAGAAAGTTCATTAAGAATTTTAGTAGTCTTATTTCACCAATAACAAATTGTATGAGGGGAAAACAATTTTTATGGTTAAAAGCATTAACAAAATAATTTAATTTATTGAATAAGAAGATTATAAAGAAACCTATTTTACCATTACCATATTTTAACAAAGTGTCTGAGGTTGATTTGGATGCTTCTTTTTTGGTAATTGGTGTTATGTTGAGTGAAGAAATAAAATGAATACCATATTTTAGTGATAAATTGAATGAGGTAAGAACAAAGTATTTTATTTATGACTGCAACTTTCTGGATCATTTAAAATTTTATTAAGAAATTCAATAGTTATGATGTTTTTAGTAACTAGTACTAAGAAAATCAGATCTTATAATTTGGAGATTGTTGCTGAAAGTTTCTTTCGAAACAATATGTCTATTCAATTTTTATTTGGATATTGTTTGGTTTAAAATAATAGAAATAGGCTATTTTTATTTTAATGCATAAGAATATTGGTCAAGTTTAGCATTGTTATTCAATATTTTTTATAAAAAATATTTTGTAGATAATAGTTAAAAATAAAGTATTATTCATTTTTTCACTTTCTCACATTTTAATTTCTTCCTTAGATGCATTATTAGATGAGTTTGAAGTCTTTTTTTACTTTTTAAAAAATGTCTTTTTTGACACATGTAATGATTGCTCTGGATGCACTATTAGCTGAGTCTGACGTCTTTTAATCATGCATTTGCAACATTTGATGGGGTTTACCATTTCATAAGTTAGGGGGCTATACTGTGCCTTTTTCGTCCCTCATTGAACTCTACTTACACTTTCATTTCTACAACAACTTCATCTTGCACTGCTACTACATCTCATTTTTGTACTAATAGATTCAAGTTCAATCAACCACAATAAATCCATTTAACTATCATGAATGGAAAATCAAGATGACAATCATTCTAAGGAGTAAGGGTTTGTATACGATAATGAATTCCCCCTCATGAGCTCAACCATTACATTCTACATTACGTTTTAGTTCCAATGATTGGTTGGAAGGCTAGGTCCACCATAGGTGCAATGTTTTTTTTTATAAAAATTTTAGTGCAAATTTTTATTAAATAGACTTAAATTGATCGGTAGCTTTAAATTGAGTGTCATTCTCTTCGAAAGTTCATATTTTTTTATTTTCCAAGTATTGGGCCTATTTTCATTATAAAATGCACTAAAATGTAAAGTGTCACATTCTAAGAGGGTCTTTTCATTTTGGTTGTATTGCCTTTTGTTTATGTTTTTTTTTTCATGTGGTGATATTTTAGTGGTGAAACATTTGATATATTGTGATTATTTATCGATGAAATACTTTTTATTTTGCATGTACCTTATCTCTTTTATTTATTAAATATTAGAGGGTGAGGTACAGTTTGGTAGGAGGTCAGATCTCTTCACAGGAAACACAAACTTCCTTATTGATTATTCTATATTGTATTATCATCATTTATTTTACTCATGGATGAATTTATAGTTGAGTCCAATGTCTCATTCTTGAGGGAATATTGTCACTACTATAGGGGTTGCTTGTGCTATGGGCCCCATTACTTTTTGCATTGTTATCTTTGTGTACTGATTGGTCTCATATGTGTGGAATCATTTTAAGCCTAGTTCAAAGTCCATATATAGAGTGTACACCATTGTTTACTCACTCTAGCACTGATTACCCACTTGGATGCATTTTTAGCTATTCCTGATGTCCTCATATTTAAGCATGCATTAGGGGGTCTCACAATTTCTACCATGCAATTGTACACTTCCCTAGTGTTTTATTTTGATCATGTTGACCCCATTTGAGAGATTACAAAAGAGGAGAGTTGTTTTGTCTCCATTGATCCCTCTTGGGAAGATCAATTATGATTCATGGTGTGTGTATATGGACAATTCACTCATATATCAAGACCTTATTCCATTCTTACATGGATAGATTCATGTTCCTATTGACCTAGATTAATATAATGATTGTGCGAAGTCTTGTGAATGTGTCTATGTTTACCTTTTATTACACATTTCATAGGATCTACACCACTATATGGATGACAAAGAGTATCCCTCCATTCTTTGGATCACTCTTCAGAGTCTTTTTAGGGATCATACTATGCTTTATGTCACACCTCCTCCTCCACTTCGTATCTTCTCTTATGAGACTAATCTACTCTTTCCTCATGATTTTATTTCTTATGATGATATATCTATGGTGGACAGTGCTCTTATTTTTTTCAAGCCACCACTATAAGATGAGATTATGCATGACCTCAGTTATCCTATTACATATTCTATATTTATTCCTATGTACATTGTTACTATTCTAGAGCTTTTACATACTTGCATTTCAAAGGACTTTACTAATTCTAGTTAGAGTATATACATTGAGAGTATCAACAACTCATATTTTACTTTAGACATTCATCTTCCAGATATGATTGATTCATTTAAAGACCAATCTTTAGTTTTGATAATTTTTAGGCTTTGCTCTCCTCTTCCCATGGGAATTATTTTAGTGAATGTTCCATGTCTATCTTATTCTCTAGTTATTCTCTACCATTCATTTTATGCTTCTTTATTGACATCTTCTATAGTTAGTCCTATGACACCTGATAAAACTTTGGCACATTTAAGCATTTTCTATAGATATTCATATTGATTCCTACAAACATTCCACTTGAGTTAGAATTCAAAATTTTGATAGATCAAAGTTTATTTATTCTAAAATAAAGAGACATCATTTGTTGTAAAGTGACCTACTATAGCATTTTTCATGTGACATTTTGTGTTTACCTTCTCTCTCTTCTTTGTGCATCCATATATCCTTCATGTTTTTTAGGATACTAGGATAATTTATATGTACTTAGGTATCTTGTCATGCCTCTTTGCCAAGACCTAATTCACCATCGCACCTAAGCTATGTTTAAAGTGGGTGTTGGTGTAGACTTCTTTTCTATAGGTTTTGTCTACATGGTTCATCATGCTTACTTAGGGTGTTAGAGGCCATTTGGGTAATTTGGGAAGATTATTCCCACATTAATTGAAATGTGGGGTTTCACTCTCTCTCCCACCTATATATGTACCTCTCTCCCTTTATATTAAATATCCAAAGTTAATTAATATTTTAGCTTTCTCCATTTTGATTTATCTCGTGATATTCTCTTTAGTGATTTCAATTTTCCACATCTCTATAGTTGTGTGCACTCACTTATTGTCTTGTGTAACCATTCTACCTTTGAGTTCATGTTATCTAGATTATGATAAAATTATAATTATTATTTGGTTCTTAAAGAGTTTATCTAATTTATTGATCATGAGTTGTTGAAGTATGTGAACACTCAAAAGAAGTTAAATAGTAAAAATGCAAAGTGGGTGTCTTTCGTGTAGGGATATAATTTTATGTTGAATCATAAATCAAAAAATTAAAATTACTTATTTAATTATTTGATCAGGAGAGCGACTTTATTAACTACTATGGTGGGTGAAGTAGTTAGATTTGAAATTGTTAACAAATTGTATGATATTTATCCAAATTTTGACATGATAATTAGGTAATGACAGAATCGATTAATAGTTGAGATAAGTAATGTTAATGATTATTATCTTATACATGATGGTTATCTCTTAAAATTTAAAAAAAATATGTATTCGAGTTAGGTCTTCGAGAGATAATATTAGAACAGAAATTCATATTACTGGTTTGGCTAGTGTAGTCATATAAAATGCAAAAAATGGTAACTTGAGAGTGACTTGTGACATCCATCCTATATGTCCCTCTTGATTGATTTCATGACCCTTATATGAATATTTTCACTTATTCTTATACATATTTAGCCTCCTAGAGCTGATCCTAGCTGAACTAGACTTTTATTTCCATGATAGATCCATCCCCTAGTTTGTGTCAGTTTAGGACTATAACACCCAACTTGGAATATAGTGTGAGATCCTAGGGTGTCCTATTTTTGGAACTCCTATCCAATCATATTTTGATTCCAAATGGTCATTTCCTTTTATTTCCTATCCTTTTTGTCAGTTTAATGTGAATTCATTTGACCCATGACCAACATATCCCTATAAAATCCCATTCAAAGTTCATTTATAAAGGGTTGAAAATTATCACAAAGAAAGAAAGAATTCAAGAAAGACTACTTAAGCATATTTCCCCTATTCTTTGAATATATCCATCCAATATCATTTTTAGCTTACTCAGATCCTTACACCAGTTTTTAATGCATTCAAACACACTTAGTTTAGTATTTTGCATCTTCATACACATTATTTCGTAAAGCACATCAAGTGGGAGAACTATATATGGCTTGATCCCTCTTTAGAGTATTGGTATGTAAGTAGTTTGCCCACACAAGGGATGTGGATACACATTTAGTAAATTTTACACACAATAACCACCCCCTCTTTCTCATAATTAGGAAAAACATAATGGAGTCTAGGGTTTTAAGACAAAATTTGATCTTCATGGAGTTCCATGAACAACCGATAGTCAACATTTCAAAAATAGGGTCTCACAAACATAGCAAACAAAACCCAAAAATCTCAGGTATCCTAAACAACAATGGTAGAAGTAGACTATAGCAGTAGAGCCTAAGGCATCTTGTTTTTGGTGCTCCTATCTAATCATAAAATAAAGGCTAGATCTTGATTTATGATAGTGTCTTAGTCTTGTTAGTGAATTCTAGCCTCTATCTAAAGTGTATCAGTTAGTTTCCAAATAAGTCTTATTTTTTTTATTTTATTACTATTTTTAGAAAAGTTTAAATTACAATAAAATTATACAAATGAATAGCTTAATTATTTCATATTTATTAACTGATCCTACTACTCAAACTATTTTTCTAAACTAGGAATAATACATGAATATTCCCAAAAAGGATAAATCATTTGGTGAATCTGACTTACTTTGTTTATGCATATAAACCCTAAAAACTATAGGGTAAATTTCCTTCTGATTTTTTACCTACATAATAAAATAAAAAATTAGAATTAAATTTTAAAATTTCATAGTAATTTTAAAATAATTTTCTTTGAAACCCTAGTTGTCCATACTAGGTCCTAGTATTTTCCCAATATTTTTTCAATAATTTTTTGATTTTTTACTAGATTATTTAAATAAAAAATACACTTCAAATTTAAAAATTTAATAGTTATTTTCAAAAATAAATATTTTTCAAAACCCTAGTAGCACATATTAGGTATTGTTAAATCACAAATTTTCTAATAAACTCTTAATTTTTCACTTACATACCTAACTTAGAAATTCACTTTAAATTTAAAAAATTTCATAGTAATTTTCAAATTAATCATATTTCAAACCTTAATTACATACATTAGGTCCCATTGCTTCTAGAGGTATCACTTTACACATTTGTGAGCTTTGTATCCTTTTTATGTATATCCCAGTTCCTTGTTTATATTATATTTATTTAATCTTTTCTTACATTATTCAAGTTATTTTACTTATTCCACCTAATATCGTTACATCTCTTCCTTCGAGACGGAGTGCAAGACTTAGTGGCAACCCTCCTAAATTCACCTATATTCCTTCAACCCGATCATATACCATAGATAAACAACCAACTCAGGTTCATGTTATAGATTCTACACATCCATGTTATACTAATTTCAATGAGAATAATTTTGAAAAAGAGTAATATGATAATAACAATGACGATACAAACACCGATGCTCATGATCCACCACATCAGAGTCTTGATCAACTTCCACTAATTGTTAATAATAAATTTGTCCTCAACAAATATTTCATCCTAAAAAGTTTCTGAGAAAGACTTCAATACCAATCCCAAAATCTTACTTTTATTTTACAATCTATCATGGAAATCAAAAATTATAAACAAGTTGAGTCTTGTATTCCTTCAAATCAACCCATTTTAAATGACACTACATGGGTAATTATGTCTCAACAAACCCCTATAATAGCCCAACCTAACTCTATGCCACTAGCTATAACTAATACATCTTTGTCTCCTGACATGGTAGATCTTGTGCAAGAGATAATATCTCTTCAAGCCAAGGAACTACATCTTAAGCAAGGTACCTCTAGACCTATTTAGGCTTTTGATTATTTTGATCTATTGCATACACCATTAGAACATTACATGGCTTTTGCACCCTTGCCACAAGGTTTAATCCAACCCAAGCTTACTCCATATGATGTCAAGGGTTATCTAGAGACACATTTGAGAGATTTTCATGTAGCATACCTGGAATATGTACCAACTGATTGGATACTTAAAAATCCATTTAAATTGAGCCTAAGGATTATTCTTTACAATAGTTCTACAATATACTAAATCAGTTGGTTAATCCCTTCAATCCTTTACCCAACATGTTCCTAACTCATTTCAACATTAACATTAGTGATAAAGTTTCTTATTCCGAAGTTTCATAATGGAAACGAAGGTCATATGAACATCTCATACATTATGTTCTTCAATATAAGACTATCTTGGCTAAGATGACTAGCCCCATGGCTGATCAAGAGTTATAAGATATTTTCAAACAAAGTCTTCTGCTAGATTTAGATGAATCAATTATGTTCAAAATATTATCTTCCTTCACTAAATTTTGTAACACACTAAATTAAAGATAAGTCAAACTCATTTCAATGGGCAAACTCAAGTACACATGTATCTCAAAAACAACAAAAAAGAGTAACAACAAAGTCCCATACAAAGTCAAGGTCAATGATAGAGAGAGTCAGAATCAACTAACAGTTAATGTGGCTTTTGAGCCCCCTCAATATGTGGTTTTATCATCACCTCCTTGATGAACCTTTACCAATCTACTAGTTTTTCCATCCAAAGTTTTTTAGTACCTATTAGAATGTAAATCATATCTCTCCCTCCTATTTAGAAAGTTGATCCAACAAGGCCTCTTTCATGGGGATATTATCAACATGCATTTTTTGAGTTTGATAGGGCACTAGGCCATACAAAAAATAAATGCATCAATTTGAGATACAAGATATATAATTTGATATATGGTAATCACATTATCTTGAAACTTCAATTAAGTCTCCTTAGGCAAAACAAACATAGGATAAAGCTTTAAAAATATTCTCAGATCCCTTTCTATAGAATTATATATAAGAGATAGGGAACACATAAGGGGTTCACCATGCATATCATGCACATCCCCCACTAGGTACATATAGGGCACCTTTAATTGAATTACATACTTTGAGAAACATGATTGGTGTACACAATTCTAGAGTTTTAGCTAGACCTTCCATATCCTTCTCAGAGTAGGAGATCATCGAGGATGATTCAGATTATCATGCACTCTTTATTAGATATTTCATTTGTAATCATTCTATTCATAATGTTCTCATAGACAATGGATCCAATGTGAACATGTGCACTATGATATTATTGTGTCATTTAGGATATTTAGAGCAAGATATTACCCTGACAGATATAGTTATTAGTGGATTAAATGGGTACACATAGAGTTTATTGGGTGATGTTTTACTTGATCTATAGGTTGGTCCAACACACGTGGCCACACTATTTACTATAGTTCCCAGTGTAGGAGTTTTTGATATGTTACCTAGTCGATCATGGATTAAAAAACATCATGAAATACCTTCTACAGTTCATAGATGCATGAAATCTATTCACGCTGATCAAGTTATTATTGTTGGTGGAGTTTCATATGAGTTCCCACTCACCACTTTAGATCCATCTACTATTTTGCAGTCACCAATTTTATTTCAACCACCAATTTTAGTTTTTCCACTATTTTCAATTGGTATTTCAATTCAGATTTAGACATAGTTGAGGCCTCCATCACTATCATAGAGAGTTCAGACACTTACACAGAGGTCTTTTCTAGAGCAGCCATAGTTTTAAGATTCTAGATGGCTTTTAGCTATAGTATTAACACCCAAGGTAGTATCATTGAGGCCTCATAACTCTACTCATAAAGCACATATATAGAGAGATTATCCTACTAACAAATGGGTCCTAAAGATCCCTACAATTACATCTACTTCTCAAAGTTATAAGGGAACCCCACACTTAGTTTCTACTTTAGATATTTCAGAGTATTTAGATCTTTTAGAGCCATAGTCTCAACATTTCCATCATCCTTGATGACCATTCATGATTCCTCTCCTTGATATAAGATACCATGATAGGGTATCTCCCATGATACTCATCAGTTAGTATCATCCTTTCCTGACTTACCTATACATAGTTTCTTATGCTTGATTGTACATATCTTATATCAACAATATAAAAACAATACAAAATATCAAAAATACCAAAACCATTCAAATATTTCGAAATAAAAAAAACATGAAAATAATGCAAAAACACCAAAAATATTTTGATTTTAGGTATCATCCATGCTTTATATTTTTACTATCATGCTAGAATTACATATGTTGTTCTATGCTATTGTTTGTCAATTTATCTATATTACCATGCTTCACTTGATCCTCTTTGAGTGTGTGTAGTGACACCCAGATCCTTGATTGCTTCACTCCACCCACTGAGGGGGACATCTTAATTATATGTAGAGACATACATTTATATACATACCTATTGGGGGAATATTATACATGACTACACCATCCAGGTTATGTCATTCCTACACCACACACTCTAAATTATCATGTTGATGTATATTACTTAGTATATTACATAGATTACTCTATTAACATTTCACTAGTATATAACACTTTGATATTTCTTAACATATACCCAATATTCTATTACCATGTCTTACATACTTTTGCATTCTTGTTTTTATTAGTTAAATGTGATTATATTTCAAGTTTTTACATGCTTTTATTTTTTTATTTATGTAGATAGATTGATTGCATTCCTCAATTCATTTTTTGTCTCTGGCATGTGCCTTAGGACATTCATCAATATCCATTGCTTCTATTTATGTGTATGCCTTAGGACATTTACCAATGTCATTTACCTATAATCTTCTATGTGATTGTGGATTTCATGCCAAACTTGTTTGTTTTCAAATGTATGTGTATGTGGCATTTAAACATGCCTTATATGTATTCTTTCCAATTTGTGTGACATGTGCCCATGTCTTTTGTTTTCTTGATCACTTGGAAATTATTGTACACATATTACTTCTTTCCTTGCATTCTTGTTTCTTGTTGGCTTCCAATTGTTTATAATGCCATGATCCACATCATGCATTATTATTGCTAATCTAGGATGCCATGATGGATATCATACTCTATCCCTCCTTGCCAACTAATAATTGACAACTAACTAGACTTCTATTTTTAATTCAATACATTTTACATACTATTACATTGTTAAATCTATTTAGGCATGCCCTTATTCATATAATAATCTCCTTTATAAACTATGTTATATCTTGAGATATTTTTTTGACTATCATTGATATATCATGTATTTTGCATCATAACACACTTGCAGGGCTCTTTCTTTTGAGGGTAGTCATTGAAAGGTATTCATTCCTACCTTCAAAATAAGGGGGAAAACATGGGTTTTGCCATAGATATCAGAGCTCCTACTAGTTGAAAAACTAGTTGAAGAACACTCAGAACAACAATTAGAGGTGAAACAAGGTAGAACATAACAAAAAAATAGTGATGGTTCCACCATAGTTTTCAGTTTTAGCAAAGGATAATAGAATCAAACATGGATGATAGTGCCAAACATTGATAACAACACAAGACACTAGGGTGTCTTATTTTTGGTGCTCCTATGCAAAAAATAGAAAAACTAGACTTTCCAAAAGTAGGTAGAAAACTAGGTTCATTTATAGTTTAGCACTTTTAGACCAGTTTAGAATCAATAATTTTTACTACACTATTTCTTAGAGAATCTAGATATAGGTGGAATCATGCACAGAATG
The DNA here is from genome assembly GCA_037957365.1 of Torreya grandis. Taxonomy (NCBI): domain Eukaryota; kingdom Viridiplantae; phylum Streptophyta; class Pinopsida; order Cupressales; family Taxaceae; genus Torreya; species Torreya grandis. The sequence goes on from JARHVA010004451.1 coordinate 359,117, forward strand.
ATGTCCCTCACTTCTAATTTTAGATATGGTTATTGGTATAACTTCCAGATCATAATCCATATTCTAGATACCAGTGATTGGAGGCAATGTGTGTAGCACATTTATTTTCTTTTATTTATGAGTTTAGGATATTACCCAAGTATTATAAATAGTTGAGTTCCTTAATCCATTTGTAGGTGGTTGGCATAAATTTTGAGTGGATTTCATATAAGCTTGACCTCCACATTTTAGAATGGATTTCATATAAGCCTAGTGCACCAGTTTTAGAGTGGCTTTCATATAAGCCTAATCTCCATGTTTCAAAGTGGCTAAGAGTGGCTTAGTTTCTAGTAGATATTTGAATATCCATGCCAACATTGTCAAACTATAGAAAATTCATGGGCTTCAAGAGCCATATCATATGACAAATATTTCATGTCAATATCAGTTTATAGCTTCACTTCATGGGGTAATGATGGATCCAAAAGACTAGATAGCCTTTGTATTCTTTAGCCACCTACTCAGATGGATTGAGCACATAGTCCAAACATTGATTAGCACACACATGACCAACTAGATTTAATTAGTGGGTGGTGATGGAGACAAATGGCCAACCTTCAAATTCTTGAGTCACTCTTAGAGAATTGAGAACTCTGCTTCATTCATGATATTATTATTGGTACAACATCATCCATCATTACTCAACATCACTCAAAATCACAACATGTTTTGTATTGGTTCATGTACCTGATGAGGTGTATTTGTTCCTTTCTCTTCCTCTCTCTCTTACCCAACTTTGTATATTTTTATTTTAGATATAGCATATCTAGTAAGAACTAATCTACTCTTTATTTTCTCTTATAGATTCAAACTTCACAGCATGCTCTCTCTATGCATACTCAACATTATAATAGCCTCATGAGGTTAACCCTTATAGGTAAGTTTAGGTACTCTTTCTATTTTTCCTTTTATCATTGTATTACTCTTTGTTGCATCACTAAAATAAAAGGGGGGAGGGGAAAATGTAGTCATATAAAATGCAAAAATTGGAATTTTGACTATGACTTATGACATTCATCCTATAGGTCCCTCATGATTTATTTAATGACCCTTGTAGGGATATTTTCATTGATTCTTAGACATTCATAGCATTTTAGACCTGATCCAAACTGAGTTAGACTCCACTTTCCATGATAGATCTATCCCCCCATGTCCTGTCACCTTAATATTATAATGCCTAAAATGGACTATAATGCTAGACCATAAGGTGTCTCATTTTTAGCACTCTTATCCAATAAAATTTTGAGCCTAAATGGTCATTTCCTTATGGTTCCTATCCTCCTTCTTATCAGCCTAACATGAATACATTTGATCCATGAGTAACATATCCCTATAAAATATTATTCAAAGTTCATTTAAAAAGGGTTGGAAAATATCAAAAAACAAGAAAGAGTAAAAGCAAGGATACTAAAGAATATTTCTTTTTTCTCTGTATACAACCATATAATACCATTTCTAGCTTATTCAAATCCTTGCACCAGTCCCTAGTCACCTTAAACACACTTAGTTTAGAAATTTTCATCTTCATACACACTATTGCACAAAGCATATCAAGTGGGAGAAATATAAATGGTTTGATCCATCTTTAGAGTATTAGTATGTAGGTATCATGCCCACACAAGGGATGTGGATACACATTTAGTGAATCTTACACACACTAGCGCTCTCATCTTTCTCTAAATTGGTCAAAGCATAATGGAGTCTAGGGTTTGAAGATAAAATCAACTCTACAAGGATTTATATGAACATACAACAATCAAAATTTCATAGACGAAGTCTACTAGACAAAATGAATAAAACCCAAAAAGCTTAGGTCTCTTAGCAAACATCGGTACAAGTGGATAATATCGTTAAAGCCCGGGGTGTCTTATTTTTGGCACTCCTATCAAAGCATAGAATGAAGGTTAGATCTTGATTTGAGATAGTGTCTAAGTCTTGCACAGTGAATTCTAGCCTCTATATTAGTCATATAAATAAATTTCTAGCTAAGTATTGTTTTATTTCCCTTATTACTATTTTTTGGAAAGTTCAAATTGCAATCAAATTATACAAATTAGTAGCTTAACTATTGCATATTTATTCACTAATTTTACTACTCAGACCCTTTAACTAATTAATAATAATACATCAATATTCTCAAAAAGGTTAAATTAGCTAGACATATTATTAAAATGAAGATAATAGCTTTGGTGGAGGAGAAGTAGTTTTGGCCAAATATGAAAAGAGACATGTGACAAGATATGTTTCAAGGTGTAGGATATGTAAGGTGTGTAAAGGACATGCATAGAATATAGGTTTGTACATGTTATCATTAGTTTGAAGAGGACCATGGACAAATTTGAGTATGGATTTTGTGTTATAATTAGAAAACATACGCAGAGGTATTGATTCAATTTTTATTGTTATAGAAATGTTTTTAAAAATAGTTTATTTTATTTTATGTATGAACACTAATGATTCCACCAGAGTTATAAAACAATTTTTTAAGTATATTGTGAGATTTAATGATGTTCCAAAAACCATTACATTAGATAGGGACACAAAATTTCTAAGTCATTATTGGAGGAATTTATGGAGTAAGATAGAAACCAAGCTACAATTCACTAGTGCATACCACCCAAAAATAGATGAATAGGCAAAGGTTGTAAAAAAGAGGTTGGGAAATTTGTTAAAATGCATAGTCAAAGAGAATCCCAAATAATGGGTCTTGTCTTTACTACAAGTTGTGTTTCTATATAATAGTTTAATGAATAGATCAATAAGAAAATCAAAATTTCAAGTTGTTTATGGAATAAATCTTGTGAATATTTTATATTTAGTATAATTACCAATTATAGAATGAGTTAGTGATGATATTGAAGCATTCGTAGAGAATATGCAATAGTTTCAAGAATAAGTAAGAATAAATTTTTAGGAAAGTAATGAGAAGTATAACTCAATATAAAATGTCTAACTAAGTTTAAAAATATTTGAAGAAAGAGATTCATTTATAGTTTATTTGAGGAAAGAGAGACTTCTCAAAGGCACGTATAACAATTTGAAGTACAACAAAATTAGGCCATATATAATTGTGAAAAAAATCAATGAAATTGCTTATGAGGTATGTTTACCACATAATTTTCTTATCTCTCTAGTATTTAATGCTTCAAATATATATGATTTATGTGGAGAAGATGGTGAAGGTGAAGAAGTATATTGGTAGAAACAAGTACCTTACAAAAGAAAGGAAATAAAGTATAGGTTCTAGATAAGAAGATAATGAACATAAGGAATGAAAGTTATAAAAAAATTTGGTATAGTGGGAAGGATCACAACAAGATGACAACGCTTGAATTTCTGAATGGCTGTTGAAGAAGATTGATAATAATAATAAATGGTATTAGTACAATCAAAGCAAATTATATGAGCTGATTTGTTTTAAAATAGAGGATAATGATTTGGGAAATAAGGCCATAAATTTTGATCCATAGATCCATTTGTACACTCCTTCACACAAAAATGCCCATATTTCTATTTTGTTTAATGATAGGTTGGTCATATTTGATGAAACCCTTAGATCCAAAGGTTGAAAAAATCATTAATACAAGAATTCATATACCATATGAAAAAATATTCTTCAACTAAAAACTAATTGAATAGTTCATTTAACATGAACAAGCTTGAAGAAGTGCCTTACATACTTGAATTACATAATTAATTATAGTGGACATGAGCTAAACAACATGTCTAGTAAACTAAATATATATTTTATATCATGCCTATAAAAATTGATGCTTTTGGTCCTTAAAATGTTTAGGATCTTTTAAAATGAGAAAATTTCTTCCAATACTGTCACTACATTCTACACTTTACGCGTTTAATCCCTTCTTGGATTACAATGACACCAAATTCTCAATGGGTGCTACACCTACATTATTTTATACACTCTTAGTTAATGTCTAACTTCCTCAACTCCATGATGTTATGTATCTTATAATTTTAATTTAATTTGTATTCATTATTGGATGAATAGTTTCTTTAGTGAGAGAGAGAGAGAAACACAACTGAATTCAACCATCTCAGATATGTAGACCTAAAAAAGAGATTATATGTACTTGATCACATTCTCTACATTAGCATGGAATTGTATACATTAAAAATGCTTTTTATACTATAACCTACCCATCTCTGACCAACTCTTCAATTTGAAGGATTTAAGTCCCACATTCTTATAAATTCAGTTGGTGAAGAAATTCCTTATCCCACTTCTTATGCAAACCCCATTTGGATTTGCATTGAAATTCTAATTTCAAACCACTTTTTTAATTATCTTAATTTTTTTGACAGTAGTTAATTGAATTATTTTGTAAAAAAGGATTAAGGATATATATTGGAAGGTACAAAATACATTGTTCTTTTTTCCACATGGATAGGTTAAATAAATTCTATTTTTTAAATAAAAAGGAGCTTTAGACAATTCTAAAACATTATTTCTTAATATTATGAGTGTTAAATTTGGAGTATTTATTTACCCAAATATATCCATATATTATCATAATAATTAAAGAATAATCAAATCCATGTCAAACATGATGTGTTTCAATACGCTTTACTACAAATCTTTTAACCATTTTTTTTAGGATTATTTCATTAAGATGAATGATCATCCTGTGCAATGTTTTATTTTCACATTTTTCATGTTCTATAGATGAGTGGTCCTTCAAAGACATTGGGTAAATACCATCACATAAAATTAAAAATAATGTCTTGCATAATCCTTGTTATAGAAAAAACATTAGTGAAATTTAAACACGCCTTATTGCCAATGAATCAAGACAATCCTTCCACTACCACTTGTTGTTTGGATAATGGGAAATATTTACACAATGGTCATGAAACAACCAACACCATAATAGAGAACAAAAAAATATATAACATGATTGTGTAAATGTGTTATCAAACATCTTATGGAATTTTTTTTTTTTAATGATACTAATCTAGTCCATAAAGTAGGTGGACATTCCACACTAAGTTTCACCAACATGAATCTCATATTATTTTCTTAAGATATAGTTGATAGATGACAATTATGGACTAATTTAAATAATATGAAAAATATAAAAAAGTGATAGAAATAAAACATACAATAATTAAACATAATAAGGACGTAAATCACAAAATGAACATAGTTTTTCACCTGGATAAACCTAGTGTGGAAAAACATCTATTATGTGAGAACACTTCTCTCTCCTTCCAATATGTAATTAATTTTTTTTTAAACTTATTAAAAAAAATGTTCCTCATAGATATATATTTAATTACAAAATTTTATTTCACTTATAATACACTTCATAGTGATCCGACATGATTAGAACAAAAATGAACATGTACAAAATAATGAGACAACATGAAGAAGGACCCAAACATGAAAAGTAAAATATGAATTAAACATAATTAATGTTGAGAGGGTCTTATAAGGTATGAATGAATTTGTCATTAATTTCATGAAATTTTCATTGATTTCATTCTGAGTTGTTGTTGTTGTTCTTGATGTTGAGTTCATAAGATATGTACTTGAGAGACTTGGTGAGAATGTATAGGCTTGGTAGCATGATGAAGTAAGTAGTATGAGACATGAGAGTTAATGGGTAGGAGTGTGTGAGAAAGGTATGAGGTCACTAAAAATTATAATTAGGTTTTTGGGATAGAACATGAGATTTAAAAGTGTGATCAAGGTCTATGTGTAATTGGCAGTTCAAGGCCCAATGAGCAAAGAGACCTAGTGTGGCCTAATGAGGGGTCAAGATCATTTCCTAAGGTGATAGAGATCTTGAGACTACTCAAAAAGGTGTGATATGTTGTTTTAATTATTTAAACTAATTTTTAGGTCATATCTTGGAGGATAAATAATGAAAAGTTTTTTTAAGGTCATACTTTTGAGGAAAAATCATCGAAATTGGTGTTAAGGTTTTCTATGTGCACAAAATGGGGTGCTGCTTACCCAACAAGGAATTTATTATGGTAGTTGGCACATGAAACCTTTTAATTAGATATTTATCAGTTAATGGGTTATGGGTAAGGTTCCATGATTTAATTTATTTGCATTAGTTTTGAAGTTGATGGGTAATCCTTTATGAATTATTTGCTAAGAAGGGAAACAGTCAAAACCCTCGTAAGACCCTCATAATGACCTGATAGGAAATATATTGTAGGTTATGGATTAGAATATTTTTTTTGAAATATTTTTTTTGGAACATGTAAATGAATCTTCCATGTTTCTCTAGGTGGTTCTAGTTTGTCATAAAAGTAGAAGCCATAGGAAACCCCTTGTTTCTCAAAATTTTAATGTAGCAGGCAAGGTTGACAAATTCAAAGCATGAAAATGGATGGAGGATGATGTGTGATAATTTTATTTTATTCCAATGTCAGTTTATGTGTATATTATAGACCTAAAATTTGCTAAACTAGTCATGGAAGTTGGATTATAGCTAAAAAGGCCAAATGAGCAAGACAGTGACAAAAATAGGTAGTAGTGAGAAAGAGATTAGGGATTGGTTGAAGAGGATTAGGGATGTATAAAAATGCATGGTTTTATTATTAAATACTTGTACCTCATATACCATTTTTTTAATATTTTTTTATGATGCGCACAAACATAAAAATTGTTCTCAAAATCATCTATTTAACATAGTGAAGTCTATGTAGAGTAAAGATGTGAGATTGGTCTATAAGGCCAATATTGATATTATACCTTGTAATATGTAGTTTAAAATATTATATAATGATTATAAATTTAAATTTAAACCCATTGTAATATGACAAAATTTTTCCTATAGGTGTTCTAAGACTTGATCCTCTTGACTGTGTTTTTGGAGCTACAGGCAGTTTTATGTGTATGAGTGAGAATGTTGTTCTTGAGACTTTTTGGATAGATTTGATGATTAAAATTAACATGAATTTTTTATTTAGGTATAATAGGTTAAATTATAATAAATTTTATGCATGATAAATGTCTATAAATGTGTGAAAATTTAAAGGTTTTTTAATGGGTTCTTAAGGCCTATGTGCAGTTCTGAGTGAGCATTAAAGTTGATCACTTAGAGCTCTTTTTACCTATTTGATGGATTATAATAAAAATTATTTTTAATGTGAGGTAATGTAGATAATATAATTTTTTTTTAGTATTTTTATGTGTAAAATTTGAGTATATGATTCAGATTTTCAAGACAAACTTTGTAATAGTAAGAAGGCTTATTGGCGAGTAGACCTAATTATGTGGTTCAAAGAGTGAAATGGAATAAATGGTGCTGGGTATATAAGGTGAGATTATAATTTTTCCAAGTGATTAATTTATGAATTATTTCATCTATTTTTTTAGGTTTAAGGTGTTCAAAGGAGGCCTAAGTGGAACATGTGCTTAGAGAAGGCCTAATTGCATTAGGTCTCTATTAGGCCTAATGATGTTTTTGGCCCTTAAGGGTAATGAAAAACATATATAATAGTTGTTAAACTTATAAATCATGTTTTTTTAATATATTCCAAGGGTGATACAATTATGGTGAGGTTCTTGGCCAACCTATATTGATAAGATCAAGAGTCAAATATAAAGAGAAGGTCTAATAAGCCTAATTTGACTATTTAGATTATTGAGCATATGAGAAAATGATATAAAGTTTTGGATGAAAATTAAATGAAATTAATATTATCATAAATGTGCATTGAGTAATTCATAAATATATAACTGTGATTATACAAGTGATGAACAAGGTCATTTGACCTAATTCTGCTAAGGAAAGGGATAATTAAGCAAGATAGAAGAGTGAGAAGAGAAAAAAGAGGTCATATTCAGTTGGGTAAGAATAAAGTGTTCAAAGGTGATCAAATATTAAATGAATTTGATTTTGTGATAATTTATCCAAGGGGTTGGATCCTCCTTATAAGTTAGTACTTGATAAAATACTAATTGAGTTGGTGTTTGACTAGTGAGGGGTTAGTACTCTTTGTGGGGTTAGTGCCTTACTAAAAGTTTAAGTCATTGCTTAAAAGAATATATTACAAGATATGCATTAGTGGGTTTTATCCCCCATGAGGTATTCCCACATATATCTTGTGTTCATGTGTTATGTTTCCACTTCTTGCTCATATGAAAGATTGTTTATCCATTGTCATATCTCTAGATATGTTTGTTTGATTGATGGATGATATGATAAATTGAAATGATATTTTTCACACTAATTCACCCCCATCTCAATGGTTATACCTCTTAAAATTATTATCATATCTCGGTCCCTTATGTAGACTTAATAATCTAAGGGAGATCTTTGGAGCACAGGTATGAATTTCGATCATGAAAGTGTTTTCTATGATTGCAAGGATGATCTATCCACAATAATTGAAACATATTATTAATTTTTTTCAAAAGAGAATAATTACATGGAATAATTTACCCATATTATAATGAAATTAAATACTTTAGAGGCACAATTTAAGTAATATGAAATTAAGATAAGGACTTATCAAAAGTTTGAGGAGAGTACTAAAAAGATTAATATTATTTTGGATATTCAAAGATGCTTTTGTGATATGATAGGTATTGGATTCAAAGAATAACAAAACGAGTTCAAGAATATTAAATTTTGAAAATACATTGATTAGTCAAGGAGTGATGAAGCTAGTAGAATCAAGACCTATGCAGAAGTAGTCAAGTTTGAAATCAATCATCAACAATCTAAGAAGGGTTTTTATCTATAAAAGGATATCAAAGGAAATGGTGTATCATCGTATGATTATAAAAATAAAAATAAGGTTAAAAAATCACATTATGGGGATTCCTTCATTGGTTATTGTTTCTCTTGTGGTAGATTGTGACATAGAGCTATTATTTGTAGATGGAGAAGTAGAATATTATGTTATAACTATAACCAAAGAGGGAACATTGAAAGAGAGAGTAATACAATATATGTAAGGAAAAATAGTCATGTTGAGAATATATATAATCATGATACTAAAGAACAGATAAAGAAAGTATACCCTATGGATAAATTGAAATAAAAGCAGGAATACAGAGGAGAAGAATCTATGATATCCCCAACTAGTTTTTAAACTTAGAATGAAGAGTTGAAGTGGTATATAGGTAGTGGTTATTCAAGTAACATGACAAGATATAAAATAAAATTCATCACTTTGAATAATAATTCCATAGGTTCATTAAGGTTTAGAGATAACACATCTACTAATATAGTAGAAAAAGATGTTTTTATCTTAGAAAATGGGAAGACCAAGACAAAAAAGATTTATATGTAGATGTATTGAAACACAACTTGTCAAGTTTAATTCAAACGTGAAATCAAGGACATACCCTAAAATTTTGACAAAGGATGTGAGATAAGGATAGAAAAATCAAGAAAGTTGATTGCCAAAGCTAAGAGAACTATGAACAATCATTACTTGCTAAATTAAATAAAAAAAGAGAAGTGACTGATGAGAAAGGTGAATATAATTTGATATGGAATAATAGGTTAGGTCATATGAACTTTGATAATATAGTCAAGATCAGGTCTAAGAGATATGTGAAGAATATGCCCAAAATCTCTAAACCTACAGATGCTCTTTGCAAGGCATGTAAACATGTTAAGCAGACTAGGAAGAGATTCAAGTCTATAGAATATTCTACTACTAGACCTTTATAACTTATTCATATTTATATATGTGGTCCTACAAGGATTTAAATAATTCAAGGTGACATCTACTTCATCTTGATTATAGATGACTTCACAATAATGACTTGGGTAACATTCTTGAAAGAGAAGTCAGAAGCTATAGGTAAGTTCAAAAACTTCAAAGCTTTGGATTAAAATGATATTAATGTGAAGATCAAGTGTCCTAGGTATTATAAAGGAGGATATTTTTCATCAAATTAGTTTGATTAGTTTAGTGAGATCAATGGAATAAGAATACATATCTCAATTGCTAAAACACCTTAATATAATGGGGTGGTTGAAAGAAAGAATAAAATAGTTCAATAAGTGGAAATGAGCATGTTGAATGAGTATGAGTTATCTGATGGCTATTGGAGAGAAGCTATGAGTATTAAATTTTACACTTTGAATAGATTTCATATTAGGATACATGGTAATAAGAATCCATATGAATTATGGAATAGAAGACATGCATGTGTTTAACATTTTAAGGTCTTCAGGAGTAAATGCTATATCAAGAGAGATTATAAGCACTTAGGAAAGTTTGACCCAAGGTATTATGAAGGTAATTTCTTTGGATATTCATCATTAAGTTTTACTTATAGATGTTATAACAAGAAGTTTAAAAATATAGTGGAGAGTACAAATGTGAAGGTTGATGAGACAAAGAAATCATATTCTCAGTCAAATAATGATTGAACAATAGAGATAGATGAGGATTTATAAGAAATTAAGGGAAAAATTGACTCAAAATCTCCTTCTAGGAAGACTCAAAAGAATCATTCTAAATATCAGATCATTGGAAACAAAAGTATAGGTATACAAATAAGGAGAATAATGGTGAGTGATGTTAATCAAGAAAATACTCTGTTACTTTCAAAACATGAACCTAAAAGATTCATAGAAGAAAATGAAGATATGTTTTGGTTAGATTAAATTAATGACGAGTTAAATCAAATTGAGAAGAATGAAACTTGGAAGTTAGTACCTAGACCTAAAGACAAAAACATAATTGGTACAAAATGGGTATCAGGAACAAGTTGAATGAGAATGAAGAGGTCACTATAAATAACTGTAGACTTGTGTGAAATAGATATGCTCAAGTAGATGGAGTTGAATTTGATGTAACCTTTGATACTATACAAAGGTTAGAGGCCATTAGGATGTTTATTGTCTATGAAGGTTTCAAAGGCTTCAAGATATACAAAATGGATGTTAAGTCAACTTTACTAAATGAAAACTTAGAATAAGAAGTATACATTGAACAACTTGAGGGTTTACTATTGAATAATAACAAGGACTATGTCTATAGGATGAAAAAGGCCCTTTATTCACTAAAATAAGCCCCTAGAGTTTGGTATGCTAGACTAGACAGGTACCTTTTGGACCAAGATTGTAATAGAGGAGTTGTAGTAGTAACATGTATATCAAGACTAAAAATGATAATCAGTTGATAGTGGTAGTCTATGTGGATGATATCATCTTTAGTGAAAATAATGAGAACATGACCAAGGTTTTTATAGAGGTGGTGAAGTTAGAATTTTAAATGTCAATGCTTATATAATTATCCTCTCTTGGACTTCAAATTAGTCAATCTGAAAAAGGTATGTTCATTTCATAGGTCAAGTATATAAAAGAGATGTTAGAAGTTTGAAATGGAGTATTTTAAGTTTGTAATTACACCTATGGTTACAGGATGCAAGCTAAGTATGGAGGATGAATCATCAAGGTTCAATAAGATAAAATATAGATTTATGATAGGGCTTTTATTGTATATTACTACTTCTAGACCTAACATCATACAAGAAATAGGTCTTGTGGGAAAATTTCATGTAGATCCTAAGTAAATTAATCTAAAATTATTCAAGAGGATACTTGGGTATATCAAAGGAACTATGGATTATAGTTTATGGTACTCAAAGATCAATACATTTGATCTAGTACCCTATATAGATGTGAATTGGGATCGATGCCTAGATGATAAAGAGAACACTAATGGATGAGCCTTACTCTTAGGAGAGTTCCTAGTCTCATGGTTAAGTAATAAATAACAATCCATTTATTTATCTACTTATGAGGCTAAGTACATTGTAGTAGCTTCATGTTGTATTCAAGTGTTGTGGATGTGACAAACCTTGATAGACTACAAGGAGGAATTTCATGGTCCTATTCCTATTTTTTGTGACAATAATAGTTACGTAAGTGTTTTAAATAATCCTATCATGCATTCAAGGACCATGCACATACCTATCATGTATCATTTCTTAAGACAAAATACAAGTGAATAAAGTATTAATCTTGAGTTTCTACCTCCCAAAAATCAAATTAAAGAATATCTTAACTAAACCTCTTCTAAAGGATACTTTTGAACAACTAAAATAGGAATTAGATGCCATTCCTATTTCTAGCAGTCATTGAGAAAGTCAAAATTCTTAGGGGTAGCTAATAAGGAGGTGCTTTAGCTCCAAAGAGTAGGAAAGATGGGCACAAATTGTAAAGTCAAAAGGGGAGTCATATAAATTTGTAAAGAAGATGTCTAAGGTATTAAATGAGATAGGGGATATTTTTGATATGGTCCTTCATTATAGTATATTGAAGTATTATTTCAATTAGTTCTTTTTCATTATTTTCAAAGGGGGAGATTGATCTACATTGGGGAAATGTATCCCAGTAAGGGAAGATTCTCCAAGTGGGTGCCATCAATGAGTGGCTATCATCAATGACAAAGGTGGAGATTGTTGATAATGTGTTATAAGGTATGAATGAAGTTTTAATTAATGTCATGAAAGTGTCATTTATATCATTATATGTTATAATTATTGTTCTTGATGTTAAGTTGATAATCTATGTACTTGAGAGACCTAGTGAGGAGGCATATGTTTGGTAGCATGATGAGGTAAGTAGTATGAGAATTGAGAGTTGATGTGTGGAAGTGTGTGATTAATGTCTGATGTCTTTTGAAATGATAATGAGTTTTTTAAGATAGTACAAGAGGTTTCAAAGTGTGATCAAGGTCTAGGTGTGATTGGCAGTTCAAGGCCCAATGAGCAAAGAGACCTAGTGTGGCCTAATGAGGGGCAAGATCATTTTATAAGGTGAAATAGATATTTAGAGATTTTATATAGGTGTGATAGGATTTTTTAAGTGTTTTTACAAATTTTTCAGGTCATATCCTAAAGGAGAAATCATGAAAATTTGTGTTAAGGTTTTCTATGTACAAAAAATGGGGTGTTGTAGACCTGAGATGGAATTTATATGCTTGTTGGCATGTGAAACCTTTGAATGAGATATTTATCAGTTCATTTAATTTGGGTAAGTTTAATATATTTAATTTATTGGTATTATATTTTTATTTTAGGGGCAATCCTTTTTGAATGATTGTTGAGAAGGGAAACCAATCAAAACCCTCCTAAAACCCTCATAACAACCCACTATCAATATATCTTATAGGTGAAGGATCATAATGGTGTTATTGACCTAGTTTTTTTAAACATGTAAAGTAATATTATATATTTATTTATGTGGTTTTGGTTTATTATAAGTGTAAGTAAAATCTACATGAAACCCCTTATTTCTCAAAATTTTGATGTAACAGGTAGGGTTGACAAAGTCAAAGCATGAAAATTGGTGGAGGATGACATGTGAGACTTGTAGTTTATGAAAATTTAAGTTTTTGAGCAGGTTTCAGTCATAAAATTTTCTAATTATGTCATGTAATTTGGCCTATCATTAAAAAGGCATAATGAGCAAGACATTGAGAAAACTAGGCAATAGTGAGATAGAGATTACGGATTGGTTGAAGAGGATTGGGGATGAATCCAAATGAATGGGATAATATTTAAAGACAAAAAATATATATATATTATTTTATAGGTTTTTATTATGCACATAAAAATTCTTAAATTGTTCTCAAAATGATTTGTCTAACACAATGAAATCTATGTAGAGTGAAGATGTGAGATTGGTCTGTAAGACCAATATTGATATTAAAAATAGTAATAAACATTTTAAAATATTATCTAAGTATTATTAATTTTTAATTTAAACCAATTTTAATATCATATAATTTTTCCCATAACTATTCTAATACTTGATCTTCTTGACTTTGATTTTAGAGCTACAGGGAGTTTTCTACGTATGAGTCAGAAGGTTATTCCTGAGTCTTTTTGTAGAGATTTGATGAATACAATGAGAATTTAGTTTTTATTTATGTATCATAGTTTAATTTTAAAACATTTATATTCATAATAAAAATATATAATTTTTTTAAAAGTCAAAGGCTTTTGACTAGGTTCATAAGGCTTATGTGCAGTTCTCAGTGAGTATATAAAGTTGATTAGTTAGAGGCTTTTGCCCTATTTGATGGATTATAATGGAAATTAATTTTAAATTTATGTCATGGAGATTATATAAATGTGTTTTTTTAGTATTTTTAAGTAGAAAATTTTATTATATGATTCATATTTTTGAGATAGACTTTTTGATAATAAGAAGGCTTATTGGCAAGTACACTTGATTGTGTGGTTCAAAGAGTGAAATGAAAAAAATGGAGTTGGGGAAATAATTTGATATTATCATGGGTATAATTAAATTTTTAATGAAGCATTTCATAAATTTTTGGAGGCTCAAGTTGTTCCAAGGAGTCCTAAGTGAAACGTGTGCTTAGAGAAGGCCTAATTGCATTAGGCCTTTATTAGGCCTAATGATGGTTTTAGCCCTTAAGGGTAATGACCGACCTATGTAATGGTTATTTAAATTATAAAACATGTTTTTATAGATATTCAAATTTTTATCCAGCTATTTTGAGATTATTTTCCAACCTATATGCATAAGATCAAGATTCAAGTATGAAGAGAAGGTTTAATAATCCTAATTTGACTAGTTAGAATATTGAGCATATGAGAAAATGATATAGAGTTTTGAAAACTAGGTAAAGGAATTTAATATTATCATGATGGTGTGATTAATATGAAATTAATATATAAATATGTTTATATAGGTGAAGAGGAAGGTCATTTGACCTAATTCTACCAAGGAACGGGCTAGTTGAATGAGAAGGCCTAATAGGCTATTTGAGAGAGATAGAAGAGTGAGAAGAGAAAAATAAGGAGGTAATATTCAGTTGGGTTAGAAAAATGTATTAAAATGTGATCAAAGGTTCAAGGTAGTTGAGCTAGTTCTTATTTACCCAAGGGGTTGGAGCCTCCTTGCATGTTGGTGCTTGCTTAAGGACTAATTGAGTTGGTTCTTGGCTAGTGAGGGGTTGGTGCCCCTTGTGGAGTTTGTGCCTCCCTAAAATTTTGAGTCATTTATTATAGGACAATAGTAAAAACCATGCAGCAATGGTTTTTATCCTCCATGAGGGTTTCCCACATAGATCTTGTATTTGTGTGTTATGTTTCCACTTCTTACTCACATGAATTATTGTTTATGCATTGACATATCTCTAGATCTATTTTGTCATGTCCCCTTTTTTAGTGCACATCATCAGACTTGATGATCAGCCTATTATGCGACCCTTATAGGCTGAGAGGATGGATAGAGGGTCTTGATGGAGCTTGGTGTGGCTTCGATTAGCAGAATTCCTACAGAGTTTGCAAAAAAATTCACCCTCCCCTCTCAATGGTTATACCTAACATGTATTAAGGGAGATATTAAAAATACTTATCACTAACTTATACGATTTAATTACTTTATCTTTAATAGAGATTGTATTTATGCCCCTTCCACCTTGGGAGAATATCATGAAAAAATACTTTACACAAAACCAACACCAAGAAGAGGAATAGTTTTAAAGTGTTTGAGAGATAACTTACACTTATGTCCAGGTATTTTTTTTTAGTGGATAATAAAGATTTCAATTTAATAAAATGAGTGGTTTTACAATTTCTACTTAAAAATATTGAAGGTTATGCAGCCACCACTGAATGAATTTAGCAATGGTTATATGATTTCATCATATTTGAAGGAACCTTCTTGGAATATAAAAAAACTCCAAGAAAGGTTTTAAGTTGATGGATAATTTCATTAATAAAAGAATTTTTGAACTCGAATTTAGCAATGATTTCATCATATTTGAAGGAACCTATCCCAAAACTCCCAAAACTGATTATGATTAGACAAATTAACCAAGTAGTTCATTTTACATGAATAATAATGAAAAAGTGTCTTACATATATGGAATACATAATTAAGTATAGTGTAAATAAATTAAATAATATGTGTAGTAAAATAGACCCATAGTTCGGATCATGGCCAAGTGAATGAATTTAGGGGCTAAAAAAGTAGGCAATGTTTACGTTTAAAGTGATTTAAACATTCCTAAATAATTTTTTTATAAAAGTGTGTACATAGTTTATAATAGTGCATCTGAAGTCTTGGGTCATAGGCCTAGTGATTACTAAGCCAATACTGATTACATAATAGTGTTGTTATAAATTAACAAAAATTGATGCCTTTCATTTATCATCAACACAAACCATAACTAGACAAGGAAATATCTCCACTAATGTTTTGTAATAACAATATTTGCATTCAAAATTGATAATTACACAAAAGAGGAAAGGTATACAAATGACTTTGAGTGTAATTACAAACAAATTTAGTTAATTTTATTGCATTTGCATTACTTTTATTGAGAATTTTTAGTATTTTTATAACATAATATACATTCATGTCCATATTGAAATGTAGAAAGTGAAATGAACAACCTAACCCTTTTAGCCTACAAAACCCTCCTAACCCTCCTACCCTAAAAAACCCTCCTAATCCTACTGTAATTATTCAATCCCTTGGAGATAGTTAAGAGGAATTGGCAGCCGACACGATTGAATATAAAAATTGAAATTCATTATTTTTTATGGAAATGAGGGGTCCCCATGCAAAAACCCACTAAAATTCTCTATAAAAAACATTAGAGACATTAATAGGTGATGTTGACTCATTAATGGGTCAAATTGATAGGTGGTCTAATTATAGAGATAAATATAGGGCATACTATACTAAAAAAATTATCTATAGAAACTATGAGAAATAAAATAGTAACCAAAGCATAGATTTGTGAACTATTCAATGATGCAAAAAGTGATGTGCCACTATATGTGTCAATGAAATGGATTAAAATCCACTATTTCACCCACAAGTTGATACATCACATGATGTTATCTTAGGTCAGGGTTTCAAAATGGAAACTCCAATAAATTTTGTTTTGACCTAAAAAAATCATTAAACATGGTAATATAGTGTATTTTTGTGTGAAATAAATTATTTATGAGTTTTTAGGTTTTTTCTAGTCCATATTGTATAGTTTCTATATATGTGTGTTTGACTAGGCCTAAACGAGACATAATTGGGTAAGAGACTTAGTGAGTTAATAGTTTTAGATTGAGTGTTGAGTCCTAAAACATTAAATTAATTTAAAACGTGATAATGGGTGTCTATAAATATCTTTATTTTATTTTTAGCCTCTATGAATTATTCAAACCATCTAGATTTGTGCCTAAATAGGCATACTAGAGGAGAGGCCTAATAGAGAGAGAGTGTGTGTAGATTGGTCGAGAGTACTAACTTGTGTGTTGATTTATTTTATTAGATTATTGATGGGAGATAAAATAAATCAGATGATGACCTCAAGATCCCTAGTGTGGAGATGAAAAATTGGATCGATGCATTGGGTCTATGAGCGAATAGAGGAATGAGCAAGTTTGAACCATGCAAGAGAGTTAATTCATGAAACTTGGTGGATGAGGAGATGATGTTGATTATAAGGGGGTGAGATAAATAAATAAGTTGTTTATGGATGATATTTATTAAGAGAGAGATGAATATGCATGATAAGAGGCCTTGTTGCCTAGTGAGTAAAGAGATTGATCAAGGTGACAAATGACAAGCAGTGCCCCTACAAAAACAAAGCCAAGTCATAGACCAAAATGTGGATCAAATGGAGAAACCATAACTACAAATAATTAAATGAATTTTTTAGTAATAGGAACTACATCAACTCCTTCCTTGCTCTTTAATTTTCATATTGGAAGTTTATATATAAAATATCAATCCATGGAAATTAATTAGGAAATATTTGTTTTAGGTTTTACTATTTAGTAGTATGCATAATATAATCTTCCTACCAAAAAAAAATGTGTTTTACACACTCAAGTATATATATTTTACTTAATATATCAATTAAATTACAAAATTAAAAGAGGGAGTTTTTATTTACTAAAATTTTGTATTAAGTACTCGAGAATGGCATGCTTGAAACACATTTACCATGCATTATTTTTATCTAGAAATATAGACCTTACTTGCCATTATATCACACCTATATGTTACATTATGAGTTTGATCCTTTTATTCTACTATTAAAAACCTAAAGGAAACTCATTGTCTATTTAAAACCTTATTACTACCATGCCATAAGTAACCAAACCTTCAGTTAGTCCTCTAATGTACAAGCAAATAACACCAGACTATATCTATATCATATATATATATATATATATATATATACTTGATAGGGTACTTGACACTTATTTGGTACACATCTATACACTATTTTCCATAGATAATATATTCTCTATTCTTTCTAAATATAAAATCAATCAATAATAGAAGTCACAACCAAAGCTTGAAGCACACTAAATCCAAGTCAATGTAACCATTGTCTAGTATTAAAGGCAAATCATTTGTTGCATGCATATGAACACAATTTCACAATAACACTAGGTGGAAGAACTACACATAGGTTGATTTACATCCTTAGAGTATTAGATACATAGTAAATAGTCAATCATCAATATGGGTGATTGAGGTTAGATTATCCAATTACACTTTCTCATTTTTTACATTTTTTATCCCTAAAAACACACATAAGGTTTTAAATTTAATGAGAATGATTTTTAGTGTTTCACACATAATCAGTGTTCAACATCACACATACGTGGATTTTAGAGATAAGTGAATTTTATTATTTGGTTACAAGCCATATTTAATTCAATATTAGTAATGACCACTAGATGTCTAGATTGATAGTCAATACTAATCCAAATCCAAACCAACCAAACCTATGCAAACTAAAATATAGTTCTGAAAGTATATGTATTGTAATCCTACTTCAATGTGTTTTACACTAGCAAAATATAGTTAGATTAAAATAGTTTGTCATAGAAGCTAAGTACTCATCCCTTTTTCACATACTATATTTAGTATATGATACTTTTCATATAATTGAAACTAGTCTTAGTATTTTACATCTAATTGTATGATTGAATGTCATATCTCTCTATTTGAATTACATTTCAAGTTTCTATATTAATTATGTTAATTCAATTAAATTAGGGAAAAATACAAACATGAATATTCCATTAAATAATCCAAGTAAGGAAACATAAGGTATTAATAGTATATTAGTGTTTATGACAGATAATATCCTAAAGAGAAAGGAGTACTAAAATAAAGTAGGGAAACCTTTGAAAGTAATGGGAGATTCACAAAAATTATTTGCATACTCCATTAGTTTGTTGATTATGACATGAAACAAGAATAAATAAATGAATTATACATAAAATAAATGCACCAAGGATTCCTCCAAATATGATATTATTACTAAGCCTTCATTAAACAAATAAAAGAGACTATTAGACTAAGAGAATGAGTAAAGAAATAAATAGGTGGAATGAAAAGATACAATCAATTAAATGGATGATTATGGCACTCTATGAAGATTATAGATGGATAAAATGGATACCACATCAAAAAAATTTAGGATTAACTAAAATTTTTAACAACCCAAAAAATTCATCAAGATATTATTGATCTAATGTAAAAAAACTACAATTGGAAACAAAATACAAATGGTGAAATCTTCTTTAATCAGTTGGGATGTCTTCCAAAAGACATTGGTAAATAAATATAAAAACATTTTTACTAAGTGATAACATTGACCACTTGTATAGTTTTGAAAGAGTATAAAATTATCATATAGAATCTATCTAGGTGAGTTAAGTAGGTATATTGTGGTATCTCATTCGATAAATAGCTTTCTCTAGAATTTGAATGTGTTATACATCCTTATAAAATTTCTAAACTAATTGGATATAAAAGTATATGGATTATGAGTTCTTCTATGATATTATTAAAATTATTCATATAATGTCTCAAGGATGATACATGATTATAAAATGTGGGTAAGTGTTCAGAGTATTATTTAGAAACATAGTTTGAACATAAAGATACAATGCAAAGGCTCTAGACATACCACAACATTAGAAGTGTTGAAAAAGTGGGGAAAAAAAAAGTACACAATTCTAAACTTTTCATTGAATCATATATCATTTTCAACATATCCATATGGATTAATTGAATAGAATAAATGTCCCATGAACATGTCCATTAGTTTGGTAAATGTATTGAGTCAATTTTTATATTACATCATTATAATAAGGAATTCACAATAGTGTAATATATTAGTATCATGTTAAGATTGAAAAAGAGTGAAAAATGTGAGTATAAGTATTATATAAGAAGGTATAAAGAGATATTATATTAAATAAAGAGTAGATATGTACAAATAAATAACATATAGAAAATGTAACAAAGTATTGATATGTGAATAAACAAATAATTTAAAAAATATTTATGTTTTATGTTATCCATTATAAGCATAACTATATAGAACCATTTCAATTTAATATTGGAATGCTATTATTTAATAATACATTTAGTTACAAAGAATAATTACCCATACTATAATTGATGTTTAATAAACCTATATAAATCCATATCGAGTATCATATTTTATGATCTAGGGTGTATGAGGACACTTATTGGAAAACCTATGTAAACAAATTTAAGGGGGTTATGAATGGAAGAAAATTACAGATGAAAAATAATTTTGAATTGCAATGTGTTCAAATAAAAATAAAATCAAATAAATAAATCAAAACCAATGTATAATTTTAATAGTAAATTTTTATTGTGATAAATTATGTACAAATCTTAGAGATTAGATGTATATAATCTATGTACTTTCAAACTTCACTCTTGACAATGTCTCTCACATAAAAATAATGGATTTAAACATTATGAAGATTAAACATTATTTTAATTAATATAATAGTTTGTAATAATATATTCATAACCACAGAGTGAGGTGACATCATAAACTACAAGTATTGATGCACTAAGTTGTAATGTATTGACACTGGATGAGATATGTGGTAACACAAAAGTTGACTTAGATATTAAAATTTGGAATATATTTGGAGAACTTAATTCTAATTTTTTTAATGCTATCACAAGGATATATGTGAGATATTTATGAACTAATGTCATATCTACATACCCAGATCCTCCTAGATTAATCACTCCTCGTTGAGGAACAATGGTCCCCATTATGTGTGGTAGAATTAAAAAATGTGGAAGTAAACTAGAATCCTATAATTATATAAAAAAATATCCTTTAAAAGGAATATAAACTAATTTGATGATCTATAATAGAGGAATATCTTATCGACATTTTTGTTTAACTAGATTGTTAATGACTTGATCTGATTTAGTTAGGATTTTGCAATCTTGATGGGCTGATTATTTATGTTGAAGAGTATCTATAGTCTGTGAATTATCCAACAATAGAACAAGGTAATGGTGAAAAACATTTTCATATAATATTATATGTAAACCAAGGTAAGGTTGAATAATAATTTTAGAAGATTTATCTCCTATATGCTTGGTGATGGTATATTTCCTTTTAAATGTGTATCCAAAAATGATCAACAATAAGGAAGGTGTGTAGTGTGTGATGATTTTCATGGAATTTATATTATTTCACATTATCCTATTTCATAATTTTTCACACTTGATTTTAAATGTGTTTAACATGTTCAATGAATTGAATAACTTGCATGGTAGAATTGGATAATATATGTTGATGGGTGCCAATGGTTTTAAACCCAAGAAAACATAAAATTGGATGTATGTAGTAGAGCTATGTTGATCTATTTGGTATATATTTTGAATTAAAGGCAATATATTATCTTATTTGCATTGATTCTTTGAATTTTGAACTAATATAAGGTGCATTATCATCCTATTTACCATTTTCATCTATCCATCAACATATGGATGATGTGGGTGGATTTGTTAAACTTTGTGTCTAGAAAAAACCAAAGTAATTTCCACAAATTGATAAATAACCTTCTATCACTATCAAAAATGATTTTTTTTTGGATTCCAAAAGTGTACCCAAACATTTTTAAATTATAATTGATCTATTTTTAAAGTGATATTACATTTTTATAGGGTACAAAAATATCCATCTTTGAGAATATATCAAATACTACATAAACTTAATAAATAACATTCTTTGTAGTAAGGTAGGTTGACATAAAATTCATGGAAATGGATTCCATTGATCTTTTTGGACTGATAGAGGTGTGTACAAACCTTAATTATTATTGAATGGTTTTTAAATTACACATGTTAAAATATTGGATTTATTTAGATACATTAGACCTGATATGTGGCCAAAAGAAGTAGTTTTGTAACAAGACAAGAGTATTTTAAAATCCCAAATGTATTAAAAACTTGATAAAATGAGCCTTCCATATTATTTTATATCATTCTACCTTGTGTGGAACACACAAGTTCCCATGGTGATATAGAAGTCCATTATGAAACTATAAATATGGAGCTAAATTACTATTAGCCAAATTTTGGCTACAATTAATGAGGTTCACAAAAAAATGACTTATCATGTATTTTGACCTTGTTCATAACCAATTTCATGAAATTTGAAGTCTTAAAATGGTCTAGTTGAGGTCTTATTTTCATGTTTGAAGGTTATTTTCATAAAATTAAGGTAATGGATTGTATTAGTCTTATGCTAGTCTATTCATATCATGTTGTGAAGAAGGTTGGTCAAATGATATCAAATGTTTATAGGTTTCCATAAAGTCATCTTATCACTTCATCACCTTGTATAAAAATTTCATACATGTTTGGAGAAGTTAAGGTTGATTTACAAAGTTTAAGGTAAATGGAGTTGAGGAGAAAAGTGCATATAACCAAATTTAATTTATGTCAAAGCTAAAAGAGATCAAATATGAATATCACCAAAATTTTCAAAGATTATAAATTATTTATCTAACTTTAATACATATTAGGGATTTCAAATCATGTCAATTTTTTAGGTTCAACATTCAAATGAGAGAAGATAACTCCATAAGGGGTGATTTCAAGCACTTTTATGGACTTGGAGGATCTATATTTAGATGAAAACATATTAAGAATGTATCTTCAGATTATTAAAGTTATTTAAATATATATAAATATTTTACAAGTACTAAAATTCAAAAACATTCATCATAACCTGCACTGACCTCTTCACAAACTAGCAATGATCAACTTTATGTGCTTGGTATAGACAACAGAGAGAGAGTCATGACATAATCTTATGAGAAGAGGAAGGGGGAATAATAGAATTTAGTTTTCTTGAATTATATATCATATTTATTCCCTCATATTTATGAATAATCATTAATACCAACATGTGGTACTAAACCATTACAAAACCCCAAGGACTCATTTTTGACCATGGTTGATGCCTAAATGAGCTAGCGAAGGTAATGTGATTACTTTAAGATACTCCTCAGGGTCTAAGAAACTATCTCAAACTTCTATGCTACATATTTTTCACATGTGTGGAAATGGATACTATGTAAAATATATTCATAGGTTGAAGTTACAGATATACACTTAAGGTTTGGAGGTTTCAATAGGTTTTAATGGATACCGCTAATTTTCAAATGTTTTTAAAACACTTTATATTCCATCCATCACATAAAATGGTCACTAATTAACATATTAATTGTATATAGGTCTCAAACCCTTCATAACCCCATAATATTCTACTGTTTCATGCTTCAAAGATTAGGGTTATGACCTTATGATAAGTCTATGAATAAAGGTGTTTGATTTCATGTTTAAAAATAATAAATAATATCTTATAAATATCTTAGAAAATTCAAATTATAACTAAAATTTAAAATTAGTGACATCAAGATCATTTTGGAGGTAAACTATGTGAGATGGCAAGCACTATGAAATATTTGTTTTGAATGTTTGTTCATTGGGAAGATCCTTGATTAGGCATTCCATTCTCCATACAGATTCTAAGGTCACATTAAATGGAATATTTTAGGTGTAAAAAATTTAAAATTATCATCTTAATTCCCTCAAACGTGGTACTGAGGGTAATTTTTTTAACATAGTCTTCATGGAAGGCTTAAAACATGAAAATGTAGAACTACAGGTCTGTAGACTTGTAGGTCTCTTTTCATGAGAAATGTATTGAGTTGTGTATCAAGAAATGAATTTGAATACCTAAATAATGAGATAAATTTAGCATACCTACAATTTAATAATTTAAATACCAATTTATAATGTATGGTCTCAAAATCCAATGCTCAACAAACCTAAAAGGTACACCTTGGCTACTTGAAAAATTCAAGTTAGTTTTGACACTGAGCTAGAGATGATGTAATGTGTACATAAGATATGGGTTTATATGAAAAATAAAAGTTTATATAATCACTATATACCAAATATTACATAAAATATTATCATAGATATTGATTAAAACAAATCCACCTCAAAGCCTGCAGTCACAGTCAAAACCAACATAGTCAAGCCTGTCTAGTCAAATGAGAAAAATGGATACTAGTGAATTAAGTTAAAAAGGTTTGGAGGATAATAAATCACATTAAAATTATTTTTTAATTATATCATGACATATATATTGTATTTGTTTTAAATTTAAGATAATGTCAAGGTTTGACATGTTTGTTTAGGACTGGTAAGCATAAACCCACACACACAGGCTTACGTGAAAAGTTGTAAAAATAGTGATCTATGTAAGGTGAGATGGAAAAATAAAGAGATATAATGATATGATGATATATTATATTAAAAATTATATGAGGTTTTAAAACCCTTCAATAGTGATAAAAAGGGCTAACACAAACACCAGTGTCAAGAGTTCTTGATATGCTATATACTGTGAGAATGAACTAATGGAAGATACAATAGGTATAAATAATGAGAATGGTAATAATAAAAGTATAATAGATTAAAAAAAAATTTATAAACATTAATAATACATTAAAATTCAAAACTAAACATTTTTTACCCTTTTCACTTACTCTTTCCTCTCTCAACCTCACATTATAGGGTTAATAGCTTGAGAGACATTTTCCTTAGTTCATAGCTTTAAAAAGGTTTTTCATGGAAAAAAATATAATTGGGAATGTTAGATAAAATTTTCTAATTGGAATTTGGGTCATTAGTTCATTGATTAAGGCCCTAGGATTTATGAATCATCATTAAGATGATAAGCATATTAGAGGCTGCCAAGAAGACTAGAAATGACCAATGAGAGAGATTGGATTCCTAAGTTCATAAAATGAATTGAATTTCCATTGAGTCCACTTGAAAATAATTTTTCACTCTTAGGAGTTCTTCACCATGAATTTATTTTTTACTTTAACCTGTACAGATGCCTTAAATGTTGTGTTATTGTGAGGTTTTGGTTTCTAATTAAGGTGTTTTATCTCTTAGACAAATGTAAACTATTTGGAAGGTGGATTGATATGAATTATATCTCCTAAGGTATACAAATAATTAAATTTGAACTTGGAATTTATCCTATAGGTCTGTGGTTTGAAGGCAATACGATTAGGATTATGAAAGACTAAGGTTTTTAGCCATTTCTTTGTTAACAGACCTACACATTATAGACCCTCAAATTTGACATGGAGGATGTTAAGGAGGTCCTAAATTTTAGTAACACACTTAATTTAATTTTCAAATATGTGGGATAAGTTTGGAGAAAAATATCAGTTTTTAGGCCTTGAGACCTAATTGAGGTCTAATTAGAGAGAGAAATAAGGTGCACTGAATGTATTGTCATAATATTTGGTACATAGTTATAAGGGGATATTGGTACTAAATAATATGCTTATTTTTACAATATATTTCATATATTATTCTACACAAGGAACTTTATGTCTTTTGAGGGATAGAAGGAATTGAGGACAAATGTAAGCTTTGGGTGAAAAGTAAAATATTAGAGAGTGCTTGATGCATTAAATGTATTAAATTTAGGTTTGTCAAGACATACAGATGCCATTCATAGGGATAGATTACATTGGTGAATATAATATCAATATTTGAAACTTTCATAATCAAAGAGATGCATAATGAGACCAATTGGGTTTTAAGACACCTAAGAAGGAATGTTCATGATTGTAACATCAATATAGATGATTCCTAAGCAAGATCAAGGTGTCAAGAATAAGGAAATAAGGTAAATCAATATGATTTGATGACTAATAAGTTCCACTTATCACTTTCCAGGCTAAGAAGAGGGAAGTTTGAAGAAGTAAGAGGTATCATACAAAGGAATGAAACTCCTATGCAATTTCCAAGAAGAACCATCATAAAAGAAGCATCACATATCCTTGAAGACTGAATTAAACTATTATTCATCCTATTTATTTATTTTAACACTTGATTGACACTTTTCACTACTCTCTCCTATGCCCTTTGTCTCTCTTTCCCTCATTCTCTATAAATGCAGCCTTCTACATATTTGTAAAACAACCTCCACCTCGGTATGGTGAACCCATACCCATTTATATGCCTTTGATAAATGAAATAATATTTATTTTACCTCTTCTTTTGACTATACTTAGTGTGTGTACATGAATAGTTTATCTTGTCAGATGAATTGATTAGTCTTTCTTAGCATGTCCTTTTATAACACTTATATGCAAATTAAAAGCTTATTTTTCATTCATTCAAAGTGTTCAAGTGAAGTGTGAGGTTTGAGTGAATTTGTCTACTTATTAGTGTCATTATTTGACCTCTTGATTATTCTTCTTATCCTAAGCATCTATTAAAACCTTGACATTAAAGTGCTTATGTGAGAGATTCAGATTAGTAGTAGTGTATGTTAAAAGTTAGTCTCTTGGTCTACATGTGCATATGCAGTTGTTTATAAGTCATCAACTGATTTGGTGTATCACCCCCTTGGTTTGTATTCATGTTTTCGTTATCCTTTTTTTTGTAATTTAATAGTGTAGTAGAACCTAATTTATATGTTAAGGAGAGATATACCAATAATCTAAAGATTTGGTCCACCTAAAGGTCACCCACAACCTAAGATGAATCCCATTATATAACTCAAGTTGAGAGGGCTTGAATCACCCTTTCAAGGGTGAAAATTTGAGTTATAATAGTTATAACATACCCATTAAGACTAGATTGACATCAATTGAAGGGTTTTTTGATACTATCCTTCAAAACATCAACATTTGGAGGCAACAATTCAATCACCAATGGAAACTCTGAATGTATTTAGCTGGTTATAGAATCCTAGGTACCATTTTAAGAAAGTGTTATTTAATTTTTGCTATTATAATGAGGTTTCATGGCTGATATTGATGTTGATTTTTATTTTACACAAGTTGAGGATCTATATCAAACTCATTTGGACCCTTATTAGTAGTATGTTGATTATTATCAACCTTAATATCAAGATTACTACCTTTATTATCTACCTCAATAGTCATACCAATATATTTCAACTCTTTAGAATCCATTTCATACCTCTAATAAGTTTTCTCAACATATTTTTATACTTAGTCAACATAGCCACATTTCAAATCAGTCTATCCTAAGTTTCAAGAAAAATCTATTTGGATATGATAGGTATATGTTGGGATAAACACATAAATGGAGGATTGTCAATGTGTTCCTAGTCATGTCATTTATAATGTGAGATAGTCATTATAGATGATAAGATAGAGTGGGTCCCTATTGAGAGAGAAAATTATCAAAGACTCACAAGTGACATGCTATATGTAAGTGGCCTAATTCAATGCATATAGGGAAAGTTAATAGTTAATGAAGGATAGTAGTTTCAATGCTATCATCACCTTGTGCCTTTATCTATACCACCTCCTCCATCTTATGTGACACCCATTCTTCCTAAAATGATCATGTCAAATGATATTTAATGTTTTCCAAGTCCTTAACATACCCCTTAAGCCTTTCCATCAAAGAAATCAATCCAAGATAATATCCGACAGAATAAAGAGGTTTTTTTAATCAACCTACTATTGAGAATCAAAACAAATTAGATCATAAAGTTTGATTGATACTCAGAGGGAGGATAATGAAGCTATCTTGGCAAAAAACACCATTCCTCTTCCTCAAGAACCTCCCAGGAGTTACTTTAGGATTTCATGTTGGAATCAAGTGGTGAAATCATGGGATAGAAAAAGTAGAAAAAAACATATATTGGTGAGTTTAGATCAAGGAAGAACCTGAAACTATTTCCCCTCCTAAAAAACCTAAAGTCTTCCCATATTAACAATAAATTCAAGAAAGAATCCAAATCAAACAAGAAATCCTTATTGAGAAGCTTGAAAAAACTAATAAGTTTCCATATTGGAAATCAATTCAAGAGAGTATTCCAATGAAGAATGAAGTTTTTGTGGATAAAATTGAAATATAAAACATTTTAAATATGGAAGGATTCATTATGTAATGGAGGGAAGACAAGGATAAGCACATTGATCATGAGAGTCCAAAATTTATTTATGGGGTTGAATAGCCTTTGCCTGATTAATAAAGTCAACTTTTAGTTAAAGGTCACTCCCAAGAAGGCTATGAAGAGGATAATTCAAATGTATGTGATGATTATCTCATCAATGGAATACCTCTTGGTGAAGAGAGATTCAAATTAGCCTTTGAATTTCAAGAGAAAGGTGACCTTGATGGAGTACAAGTTGATCAAGTTATTATAAAAAAGGAAGAATATTCTAAGGATCTATTAGAGGTGAAAAAAAGTTGTTTTGATTCCCAAGAGCATGATCAAAAAGGTAAAAATTCTAAATCCTCCTAAAAATATGTTATGCCTACCTCTACATCATCCAATATTAAGATTGAAAAATGTCCAAGTGAAATATAACTAGGTGAAGTTCAAGTAGAGGACTTGTTTGAATTTATAAGAGTAGGGTACACTCTTCTAGAGACATGTCATGGTATTATTTGGATTAAAGAAAGAGGTTTTGTCAAGAAAATCACCAAGAAAGAGGAAAAAATATCTCTAATCTTGCCACTTTAAGAGGCTATTTCATTTGAATATGATATTGATAATATGGATATAAAACAAGATCCAATGGCATTTAAATTATTTGAGTTAGCAGTTGATAAACATGAAAAATTCTCTGAAGAAGTTGATATTAATCTTAATGAGAATAGAAGGAAGTATATAAATGAAGTTGTAGAAGTTAAATAAAAAGGACAAACTATGGTAATAATGGGTGATCCTACAAGTGACCACCATGAAGTTCATGATAATCTGCTATATGTTTTGTCAAATCAATAGGATATGTTTCATGTTATACCTATTCAATAAGAATGTCAAGAGAGTGATAAGGATATGTGGCCATAATATATAAACATATGTGATCAGTTTGAAACTCTAAAAGGGTCTACACAATCTATTGGATATAATAAAGATTCCTTTTAAGTTGTTCCTCTTCCTAATGAGACACTAGTTCATGAAAATTCAAGCAAACGAGAGTAAGATATCAAGAAAGTAGTAGTTGATAGGCATGAAGAAGACATAGAAAATTAGGAGTATCCTATGGATGAATAATAAATGATATTAGTTTTGTCAAGTGAATAATTTTGGAATGATTATTATTTGGTACTTGACTTACTTAGTCAACTCATGAACAAGGAAATGAAGCAATGAGGTCCAGTTGCTAGTCAAAGAGGCTATGAGCATGTAACATCTTCAAATGCAATAGGAATCCTCCATTCCATGAAAAATACCTGGTTAGACCCTATTAAACATGTGATAATATTTTTTCATGGTGCAATGGTTATAGAAATAGCTTCCCATTTTATCCTAGAAGAAGAAGGTATGCTGAGGTTAGTTGTGTATAGTAGATTGCTTATGTTTTGTCTTCCCTAAGTGCTTGTGAGCACAAGTGTGTGTTGTTTAGTCCATCTTCCTTTCCTTTGTGTTTTTATTATATTGTATGTATTTTTATGTCAATTTAGTTATATTATATCATGTCAAAGTCATTTTAGGTCTGATTTTTAGTATTAGTGACTCCATTTTTAAATGGATGGACTAGACAACTAGTCTAAAATGCTTAAAAAGCAAGCATCCCTAGGAAACTTCCAATGATGTTAGCCAAATTTTTCCTACCATTAATTAAGTTAACAAAAAAATTACTTGTCATGTCTTCTAACCTTGTTCATAGACCATTACATGCCTTGTGTGTTCTTAAAATGGTCTTATTGAGGTCTTATTAGCATAGTTTAAGGTTATTTTGACAATATTAAGGTTATGGCTTGTATTAGTCTTGCGTTAGTCTATTAATGTCATTATGTGAAGAAGGTTGTTTAAATTATGTAAAAGTTTTATAGGTTTTCCCTCAATTCATACTACTCTTTCATAACCTTACATTAACATTTATAACATGTTTGGAGAAGTTAAGGTTAATTTGCAAAGTTTAAGGTAAATAAAGTTGACGAGAAAAGTACATATACCCAAGTCCAACGTATGTTAAAGACAAAAAAGATAAAATATCTATACATTCACATTTTTCAATGATTTTAAAGGAGTTATAAAATTTTCATACATGTCAAGGTTGTCAGATTATGTTAGTTTTTTAGGTTTAACATTCAAATGAGAGAAAATCACTCTAAAAGGGGTAGTTATAGGCACTTGTATAGACTGTAAAGATCCATGTTTAGGTGAAAACATCTTCATGTTGTCTATCCACTTTGTTTAGGTCATTTCCATGGATATAAATCTCTTAAAGGTCCTAAAAGTCCAAAAATTGCATTAAAACCTCCATCAGCGTCTTGGCAGACTAGCAATGGTCAACTTCATGTGCTTAGTACAGACAGAGGAAATAGAGTGATAACCTAAAATTGTGGGTAGAATAAGGGGAGTATAATGGAATTTAATTTTTTGTCATTGTTTCTCATATTGGTGCCCTCATTTTTATGACTTATCATTAAAATTAGTTGGTGGTATTAAACCCTTACAGAACCCCAAGGTCTTAGTTCTGAACATGGTTTATGCATGAATGAGATAGTAATGGTAAATTGATTAATAATAAAATACTCAAGGACCAAGAAAAATTATCACACTTCTATCCCTCATATGTTTGGAGCATGTGGTAATGAAGAGTGTGAAAAATATCTTCACAGGTCAAAGTTACAAGTTTACATTTAAGGTTTGGAAGTTTCTATAGGTTTCAATGCATGTCATTGATTGAAAAATATTTTTAAAACACTTTATATTTTATCCATAATCTCACATTATCATGAATTAATATCTTAATTCTATACAGGTCTCAAACCCTTCATAAGCCTATAAGCTTCTATTGTTGTAGGCTTCGAAGAGTAGGGTTATTACCTTATGACAAGTATCTAAACAAAGGTGATTGAAATCAAGATTCAACACAATAATAAATATCTCATAACATTAAAAGTATAATTTAAAGTGTCAAGTGGTGACATCAAGTTCATTTTACAGGTAAATTATTTGAGATTGCAAGCACTATGAAAGGTTTGTTTTGAATGTTTCTTCTTTGGAAATATCCTTGATCAGGTATCCATTTATCCATATAGACTCCAAGGTCACATTAAAGGGAATTTTTTAGATGACATACCTTGAAAACTATCAGTTAATACCCTCAAACTAGGTTCTAAGGGTAAATAAGTTAAGATAGTCTTTATGGAAGGCTTAAAACATGAAAATGTAGACCTATAGATATATTTTCATGAGAAATGCATTGAATTATGTATAAATAAATGGAATTTTAAGACTTAAATGGTGAGCGTAATGTAGTATCCCTACATTTGGATAAGTTTAATACCAATGGACAAAGTATGGCCTCAAAACCCAATGCTCAAGAAATGTAAATGGTATATCTTTAGGCCTACATGAAAAAATCAACTTAGTGTTCACACTGAGAAAGAGATGATGTAATTTTTACATTAGATATGGGTTTATATGAATAATAAAAGTTTATAAAATCACTAGAGATCAAATATGACATTAAATATTGATCTGTAAACCACACTGATTTAACTCAAAGTGAAGTTTTAAGTATGAATACTAAAATTCTCAAAACATAACAAATTATAAAAAACTCAAAAGAAATTGAAAACTGTTTTGGCAAAAACATTCTCAGTTGTTGAGTTGGATTGGAATTGTCAAAAGACTTGTTACATCCATATACCAATTAAACTGGTTTTTAATAACATTGTGTAATAATTGTCGAAATTGTAGATTACTTGCATGAATTCATTTACTAATTAAACCAAATCAGCAAACTGAAACAAAATCATGCATCAAAATGACAATTACCAAAACACAAAACATGATAATGGAGTTCGGCTCAACAATTGATGCCTACATCTCTAGGTTTTCCAAAGGAGTGGACCATTTCCATTAAGGGCACTTCAAATACCTGGAAACAATTAAAATTTTTCCTACAAGCTGATATCTCAATGCAAAAATACACCTTCACCGTGACTAAAATCAAGCCTAGCACCTTCAAATTGTTCGATTCTTCATAACACCTACAAAGTTGTTTCAAAAGTCCTAAAAATCTCCTCTATGGGCTGAAATATACTCCTCCAATATGCAAATTGGATATAATAGAGTATTAATACTGTGTAGTATGGCTGAGAAATGGATAAAAATCCATTACATAAGACTTCCCAAAGCTTTTACAAAGTCTCAACCTCTTAAAAATAAAAACACAGTCCAGAATTTGATAACTTCAAGTACAAAATTTGTGCCTTTAATAGTACTTTGACCCCTGCAGCACAAGTGCTCAAGGCTTATCCCTTTTGGGTGGCAGGTCAAGGGTTCAAACCATCAGCCCTTTCTTTTAGGTGCTTTGCATGAAGTTTGAAATTTTCTCCATCCTTTTTTGGGACTTTGGAAACCGTCAGCCTCCTCGTTGGTGCATTTAGACTTTTATTTGTCCCACATTTGCTGGGAATGATAGTTTTGCATGCTTAAAATAGGTATGTGACTCCTTTTTCAAATGCCAAGGCTTATGCACTAATTTAGGCTACCGTTTAGACTTGTTCATTGCTTGATTGGTGGGGTGACATGGCATCTTGTGCAAGTTGACCTTTGGCGCCTTGTTTCAAAGTGATAAATGTTTGAAAATTTCTCAAATAACATGTGAAATAAAAACACCAAACCAAATTTTTTTTTCACCAAATCATTTTTCCACGTGTCAAATTGCTATTAGTCCACTTGGAATATTTAAATAGTGCCACATCACCTTCAACTATGATTTTTTTACCAATCTTTAAATGGCCATAAGAGGTGCTCCTAAACTCAGATTTACGTTCCTAAAAATGAGTCAAAAAACTCTCAAAATGCTCTACAGTGTGTTGCCATTGAAACTCTGAATTAGAACCATTATCAAAACCAAATTTTTAGCTTTGACTTGGCATGTCTATTCTCATATTTATCATATTCTAGGAGATGGTACATGGATCTCAAGCTATGTGGCTCGGTAAAGTTGTTGGTTTCTCCCATGTGGCCAGGGCATGGTAAGTATGATATTACCAAACAATTATCCCTCTTTTTGTGGGATTTCTATGGAATTTGATTTAAAATATGTAGACTTTGATTTCAAATCTATGGACTCCCAATTTTTGATCAAATATGATCATAGAGAGTGATACAAAAATCCACCTCAAAGCCCATGGTCACATAATCAAAACTATAAACATTCAGGCCTGTCTAGTTAAATGAGAAAGATGCATATTAGTGAATTAAGTTAAAAATATATAATGGAGAATAAATAACATTAGAATTATTATTTAATGATATCATGACCACTATATGGAATTCACAGTTAATTCAAAAGAGTGTCAAGTTTTGATAAGTCAATTTATGCTTAGTAAACATAAACCCACACACATAGTCTTGTGTGCAAATTTTTAAAGAAAGTGGTTGTGGAATGTGGGATGGAAACTTAAATATCTATAATAATATGATGAATATTTTAAGGAAACAATCTATGAGGTTTTAAACCCTTTCAATAGTGATAAAAATGACTAACATAGACACTAGGGCAAGTGTGCATGATGTGTTATAACTTTGAGTATGAACTAATGGAAGATAAAATAGGTGTAGATAAGGATAATGGTAAGAATACCACTATAATATATCAAGGTAGGTAGTAAAAACCTTATTTATACATTAAAATTCAAAACTAAACATGTTTTATCTTTTTCACCCACTCTTTTCTCTCTCAACCTCACAATTGCAAGGTTACTAGCTCGAGAAACAATTTCCTATGCTCAAAAATTTAAAAAAGGATTTTTGTGAGAATATAATTTAATTTTTAACTTTATATTCCTATGTATACTTATAATTTATTTCATTATTTCATTTATTAAGGCAATAGGCTTTCTAAATCATTGTCAATACAACAAACATATCACAAGGTGTCAAGAAGTCTAGAAATGACTTGATGAGAGAGATTGGATTCATAAATGCCTAAAATGAATTGAATTATGATTAAAACAACTTGAAAATAATTTTTGACTCATGGGAGGTTTTCACTATGATTTTTTTTTGTACTTTCACCTGTACAAATAAATTACATGTTATGTTTTTTTGAGGTTTAGGTTCAAAATAGGGTGTTTGACCTCCTAAATCGATGTAATCTATCGATAAGGGTGGATTGATATGTATGATATATCCTAAAGTCTAAAAAATTTGTACATTTGACACTGTAAACTCTCCTATGGGTTTGCTTCTTGAAGGTAGTATGAGAAGGCTTGTGAAAGACTAGGGTTTTTGGGCATTTCTTTGTTTGCCCACATACACAAGGTTACAGATCCACAAATTTGACATGGAACATGCATGGAATTTCTTAAAATTCAATCAAATACTTATTTCAAGTTTAAAAAGTTTGGGATAAGTGTGGAGAAAAATATTATTTTCTAGGCCTAGAGACCTAATTAAGGCCTAATTAGAAAGAGAAGAATATAAGTATACTTTCACTCAATGCCTAGTCATATAATTTGGTAAAATGATATAAGATTATACTAGGTACTCAAACATATTATTAGTTTTTTAATATCATCTATATATTATTCTACACAAGGAGATTTGTATGTTTTGAGGGATATAAGGAATTGAAGATAAACGTAAGCTTTGGGTGTAAAATGAAGTGTTAGAGTGTACTTGATGAGTCCAAAGGAGTTGATTCATGTTTATAAAGAGATATAGAAGCCTTCCATGAATATATTTTTCATTAGTGAATAAAACTTCAATATTTGATAATTTCAAGCAAAGAGAGGCATAGTGAGATCAATTAGGTTTCAAGACTCCTAAGAAAGAATGGTCATCACTGTAACATCCATATAAAATAATCCTAATTAGATGAAATGTTTCAATAATAAGTGTATAAGGTAACTCAAGATGACTTGATGAACAAGGAGTGTCACTTGTCACTTTTGAATCCAAGAAGAGGGAAGTTTAAAGAAGAAGCAAGAGGTGTCAAGCAAAGGAATGTAACTCCTATGTCATTTCCAAGAACAAGCATAATAAATGAATCAACAATGTCCCTAAATATATTATGAAACTATTATTCAACCTCTTTATTTTTTTTAACTCTTACTTGACACTTGTCAATTCTCTCTCCTACTCCCTTTCTCTCTCTCTCCTTCTCTCATTCTCCATAAATGCAACCTTGTATGACTTTACAAAATATCTTCCACCTAGTTATGGTGAATCCCTACCCATTTATATTAAATTATGAATGAATGAATACTATTATTACTTCCTCCTTTGACTATACCTATTATGTGTTCATGAGTAGTTGATCTTGTTAGGTGATTTTCTCAATCTTCCTTGGCATGTTGTCCTTTTCTAACACCTATATGTAGTCTGAAAGATTCTTTTAAAGGTCATGTGAAGTGTTTGAGTGAAGTGTGAGGACTTAGTCAATTTTTCTACTGAATATATGACTTTTTTGATCAGTAATCCTATCATAAGCATATATCCCAACCTTTACATATAAGTGGTTATGTGA
>JARHVA010004451.1:405000-407500 GCA_037957365.1 Torreya grandis
AGAAATAAAAATAAGTATTTTATATCACCTACATAGAACACCTAACACATTATTTATTAAATTATCTTTGCTTTAGTGATGTTTCAATGTTTTTTACAATGTTCAATTACTTGTTATTGTTATACCTCATCCTCTAAACTAAAATACAAATATTCACTCTATATCACCTTCTTACTCTCCCACATATAATCTAGTATTTAATATATCTCCTATCACTCTTAGTTACAATACATATTATAACCTATGGTATAAATATTGACTCAATACACTTGTCTAGTCAAATGGAATGTATTTAGGACATGTATCATCTTAATAAATCCATTTTTCATATTTCAAAAACTATCTCAATATGATGATCATTCTAGACATGAGAATACTTTGATATGTCTATATGACATCATTTAAGATACCACAACATAAATGGGGTACCTATGGTATGTTTTCGCATGCTCATAACAGTTTCATAAAGAATAATACTAACATAACTTATTATATAGCATGATTTTACCTATTTATTATGTCTCTCACAAAATAAATGTAATTAACTTGAAAATTTATCATTTAATCATGTTTTGAAATAATGTAATGTTTCAACATGTCATCCATGTGACCATGTGAATTTTATTCTAACTATTATTGGAATTAAAGAGGAATGAAATGAGTAGGTTTACTATTATTAACATTATTATATTTATTTTTCTGATAAAAAATATGGGATTTGGTAACTTTTAATCTACAATTTATTTTTATGTTGCTAGACTATAGTGGGTCGATAGTGTGAACTCAAAGTATTGCACTTGAAATATTTTTATAATTTTCAATAAATTAAATAAATTATATCACATATATTAAATTTACCTCATTTTTACATATATTTACTTAAATAGTGTAATATATGTATGGCATCATGGTAATGCACCTTGTCAATCCATGCTAGTGACTAAATTTGATCTAGGATCTAGTATATATGTGGCACTACTCTTTTTTGTCACAATTCACCATATTTTTCTCTTGACCTTGATCCACTCATGATTTTCATGTATTTAACTCCTTTTAGACTTTGCATCCACCTAATACATTTAATAATTATATATAATTTTACTTCTTAATCAAGAGTAAGTTGTAATTATTGTTTCAAAGTTTGTCATTAACATATGACAATATCAGTCTAAAAAACCTCTAATGGTGTTAGTATGACTATATATTATTCATTATATTTATAATTAAAATGGTATAAACTATAAATAAAATGGAATAAAAGAAATTTAAATCTATTAAAAAGTGAAAATTTCTTATTACTTTTTTATTAAAATATGAATTCTCAAATCAAGTCTCCATTTATAAATAATTGATGAAATCATAGGTGTTCATTTATATTTATAATATTTAATATTTAAAAAAAAAATACTAAAAAAAGGTTTCCCTTATTTGTGCACATTTTTAGTTAGTAATGAAAAAAATGTGTTTCAATCTAATTTGTTGCATTATGGGCTTAAGGGAAGGTCTTACACAACCATTAACATAATTGAATTATGGTGTTGTTAAGTGATTATTCAAATAAAATTAGAAATTAACTTTTTGAAATTAGTGGGTAACCAAACTGGTACAACCAAATTGACATATATATAAACACTAATTTACACCATGGTTGATAAAATACTCCAAAAATTCGGTGGATTTTTCATTTTTTCAATGGATTCACTAAATTGATGAATTAAATTGTGCCATCAAATGTTTTTAACACATTCTATAGTAAGCACATGATAAATGAAAAAGTGACACTTTTCTTACACAATTTAAAGCTATTAGTGACAATAAATGTTAAGTGTTATTTCAAATTTATTTTAGATATATTTTATTAATTTTTTAATATAATAATATACCTTTTTATTTATAGAATTCTTGAATTTATCTTAGAATGTCATTACACATTGTTTTAAAAAAAATAATGTGTAGATTTTTGAAGGATCTATTATAAGATGATGAAAAAAAGAGAGAGAAGAAGGGTGATGCGATGGAAAAAATAGAATGTAATAATAAACCCTAAATTATAGTATGTACATATTAAGGAAACTCATCATATGACAACCAAAATAAAGGAAAAAATGAAAGAGAGATAAATATTATTTGATGGAAAACAAAACAGTAGTTTTAAGATTAAATGTTTCAACACAAATAGTAGTATGTTGCATAGTTAACTACTTGATAGAATATAAATAAATTTAGAAGTCATGGTGAATTTTATATTCAGTATGATATCTGAAGGAATATTAAACCTAAAGTGAGATTCATTGATGTTTTATTCTTATAAATTGCCTTAACTTATATGGGTTATTCCAATTTATTTGATTAAATACTAATAATTTTTAAAAACAAAATAACATGTTGATATAAAATATTTTAATGGAAATAAAATATTTTAGTCGAGATAATTTTTTTTTGACATGTTCATTTTTTCTAACCACCAGTTCAGACTCACTCTGACCACCACAATTATGTG
>JARHVA010004451.1:412500-487500 GCA_037957365.1 Torreya grandis
AAGGTTTTATGTTGGGTAAATTATAGCAAAAAATATTTTTAACTAGAAAAACATATAGCACTTTTCAAAATTTTAATTGGAAATTTTGCTCATATTGGCATGTACAACACATTACCAAAAAAAAATACACATTACCATTTCATTCTCAAATAAACAAATTAGTTTTCCCCCCCAAATCATTATATATTTTAAATCGATGATAATTCAGTAGACCAGGCTTTTAAAATATGTGGAGATTACCAACCATTTGATAGACCCTCATATCACACTTCTCGATACTTGAGAGGGAAATTTTAGATTCTAAATTAAAATTTAAAATTAGAACCAACATTTGTGTGTGTGTGTGTGTGTGTGTGTGTTGTGTGTGTGTGTGTGTGTGTGTGTGTGTGTGTGTGTGTGTGTGTGTGTGTGTGTGTGTGTGTGTGTGTGTGTGCATGCGTGCACATGCACTCACATGCACTCACGTGTAGGTGCATGTGTGTGTGCACATGTGCATACATGCATGCCCTCATACATACATAGAGTTAAACACCTAATTTTTATCCTTGTGAGTTGTGACATTGATTTTTTCGATAGATGTGAATCAAGTAATATATTTATCCACTCCAAAACTCTTAAAACATTGTAGTTTATATCCTACTAGTAAATATATTCAATCATTTCAAAACATGTTTTTGATCATGTCTAAGCTTTCCTTCATTTACAATATTTTAATATATGATGTTACTTTTTCCTTATTTACTATACATTTCTAAGAATGTGATGATTTTCTAAATGAAAGATGATTTCCGAGCATCACCATGTTTTTGTAACATTTTCATGTTTTTCCATCATTGCTATGATTTTCTAAAATTGTAATATTTTTTGAACTTCACAATGATTAATTAAGATTGTGATGTTTGTTAATGGCTCTATGTTTGTTAAGGTCCATGATTATTGTTAAGCACTGTGATGCTTTTTAAGGTTTGAAATGCTTATATTTATAATTGTCTTGTAGGAAACATTGTTAAGAATTGTGATGCATCTTATGATTCCACTATATAAAAAACAATATTTTAGCAATGTCTTACATGAAATTTTGATGTTATTTTTCGGCATTATTTAATTTATGGAAAAAAAATTATTTATTTGAAGATGTGAGATTTTTTCATGAAAAAAGAGAATAATTTTAAGTTCCAACATCAATAAATTATACACTATCCTTTATGTTGAAGTTTAATTTATAAGGTTATAATATTAAAAATTAAAAATCATTTCATACTCTTTATGATGTTGATGTTCATCAAATGGAAAGTTTTATTATTCCTATATAATATTTTTTTTGGCTATTATTATTAAATTTTCATAGTATCAATTATTTAAAATATTGCATTATAACTTCACTATTATTACATGTCATATTTTGATCTGTAAATCAGATAAAGACTTTTGAAAAATGGATACTAAAATCTCAATTCCTTAAATGAAATAGAATCAATTGTGAAATTATAGGAATGAATGAAAGTGTTTAGAAAACTTTGAATATTCATTTCTCAATTTAATATTCTTGATTTATATCCTTTTAAAAAATTTCTATAATACTCTCAGTGACTCAATAATTCATTTACAACTAAATTTAATAAATTAAAACCCAAAAATAATTGAAATAGAAAAATAAAAATAAATTTGATAACAGAGGTCCCCCATTTGGGCTACGTCTCTAGGATTTGTAAACCGTAATTTGATCCATTAAAATCTATTTTGAAAGTAATAATACAACTCATAATAGAGATAAATGACCCTGTCAATCATGTTGCAATTTGACTATATGAAGATTTTGACTTGTTCAACAAATGTTTTTCTTCATCAACATCATCTATTTATCCTCTTTGTATAATCAAGGATGTTTCTCCATTTAGAGTATCTGTAAAACTCTTAAAATAAAAAGATAGGTAACTCTGGTTTAGCAGACATGTAACTCCTTTAATAAACCCTACAATGTAAAAATACGATTATCCTCCATGGCCAAAGGCCTTAAAAAAATAAAGGCATTAAAATAGTATAATCTAGTCTTTGTGTGTCTTCAAGATTATAATAACATAATTATATACATATATTCTTTTCTACAATAGAGGTATATCACTCACCCAGGCTCACAAAGCCTTATGAATTTGATGAATTTTATTTCCACTCTTGGATCTACCATATACTTAGTCTCTTGCCTCATTGGGACTTATATTAAAAAGGATATAATCCTTCATAATAAATATATTTTCATCCTTAAAAGGGAAGAGGAACATCCTAGCTTTGGTACCTCAATGCTTGATACCACAACCTTTAGGATCAAATCTTTGCCAGATTCAATACTAAAAAGACATCTTTGCCAGATTCAATACTATGCACTAAATGAAATAGTCACATGTCTACCTCTCTTCCATGACTAAAAGGCTTAACAAAAATAGATGTAGAGGTCTCTTACATCTCAATTCTAGATATGAAATATTACCCTCAGAATTCATGAAACATATATGCATTAATCTCTAATATCTAGGCTCAGTTCTGTTGTACCTATAATTTAAAAATGCATTTACCATGTCCCAATGGCCTTTGGAAATAGATGTCTACTCCCTATAACTCAAGATTGGTTTGCCAAATATGCAATCATAGTCATAGATGTCTCAAATTCCATATTTGAGACTACATATGTAATGAATTTTAGTTTTATCTACAAAGAATTAACACAAAACACAAACAAAAATATTTTAATAATAATATAATCTCACTATATTATTCTATACGAACACAATTAAAAATATATAGGGAATGCCTACCCTATAAAAAGGGAGATCTACATCCCTTCAAACTCTCAACTAAATACCTCTAATAGCTTAATCGTAAATTAACAAGCACTATTATACAAATATATTGTGAGTCCCAATATATTCGGTAAACTAAAAAATATAATCACAAGCTATATACAACTATTATAAAAAAATTAACATTTTTTTGTAACTAACAATCATAACATTGAATTAATAATGTGAACACACTATACCTTAACATTCACCGCCTTCTGAACATTATTAATCATATCCACACCCCTTTAATGTGGGCATGGTGAGAATATACATCATCAAGAATTGGCATGAATATAAATATATGCTAACACATATTTATAAGTCTGCATACTACTAACATGATATTGTTGTACTTGACCACTATATGTGTAGAAATACATCATACATTTATTTTATGTGACCTCAATGGGTGTATCACTGAGGGTCATCTCCATAAAGAAGTAAGGCATTCATTGGATCTCGGTAATTATCTTCCCTCGTATACAACTATTTAACACATTTTATTATATCCATGCTCTCCCTTCTCTCCAAATACTAGAGGCTATCTGAATAAGTAGAGGAATGAAGAAACACAACTAAAAAATAAAATCACACCATACATGTGAATAGGAATGTCATTATGTTCTTTTTCAAACACACACAAGTCACCAAATCCTTAGTGTATCCCCATCATTGGTAACTGATGAGAGGTCGCTGAAAGACCTCCATCCTCTGTGTATCCTCCATCCTCTAATAGGTGATACTTATTACTCAATTGATGAAATAAACATGTGATTTGATGTTTCTCATATATTTTGTATTACTTACTTTCATATAAATTCAAACCCCCTTCCTAACTGGGATGTCATGTACAAGTGAAAATGTATCTGTGAGGCAAATTTTTTTATATTTTTTATAATTTTGACAAGGACCTTGTATAACATAAAATGATCTATGAAATTTTAACAAAAATTGATAAACTTTAATGACGATACTTTTTTATGACAGAAAAATGACTTGACACAAAATGACTCTTGACTCACTTTTCAATTATTTGACTCAAAACTAACATTTGACCAAACAAATTGACATTTTTAAATTTTTAACTTTAATATTGATATTGAAAATAAACTATTAACTAAATACTAGACTTAACTATGTTGACTCATCAAAACTAAGTGACTCAAAACACTATATAAAAACAAGTGGATTTATAATGACACAAAATAATTAAAACTTAAATACCACAAAATGGAATTGACTAGTACAATGATTTGATTGGTATGGCAAACATAATTTCACTTTGCATAGAGACTTGATCCCTGGGAAAATTTTGATCTTTGTTGATTCACCTAAGAAACCACGTTACAAGGAGACCAAGGCAGATAATTGGTGTATCACGTCAAAAGAGATTATAGACACATTGGTAGATAAAATATTTTCATTTAGTCAATATTTTCTAATTTATTTTGTGCAAATTTAGATGATGCGTGAATGTATTTACATGACATGTGGATAGGCAAAGAGGTAATAGGTAATACCTATGTATATTCATAGTTAGCCACAAAATGTTTAATAAAAAACACTAAAATTTCAATTACCAGCTATAAAAGAATTCATACTATAGCTTTGACAGAGACATTGAGAACTACATAGCATCGATCTTCTATGGAGTAAACATATACAATGTATAAATATGAAAGTCTAAATGCAAGTTATAGATTCTCTGTTGTAAGGCACATGGAAAAGGTTAAGATTGGTGTTGCTATGGAGCAAATCTTTCTTCCATGTAACCAAAATGAGGTTGTTCAATGTGAAAGCAAAGTATTTGATCAAGCAGATGTTGAGTAGTTTCTATAATATATGTTTCACACTTTTTTAATAGGAGAACACATATCAAATACACAAAGAAGGTGTGACACAGTCATAAACCTGTAGTTAAAACAAAAATATGGTCAGAAGTATAGTTAATACAAAATACCTACAGTCAATATTCATGACCATATTACCGTTTTGACATCCCCTCTATCATTTATAACCAACTAAAGATCATTTTGATAGGCTACAACATGTGAATGAAACAAAAATATTTTACTAGATCTTCTTATAAGTACAATGAATAGAACCTCAATAATAGTAATGAGATTCCTAATATGAATAAGATGTTATCTAATTACTCATAGTGATGCTCCTAATAAAAATCAACTCTAAGACCCACTTAGGGCACTCATTTTTTACAAAAACAAGATCATAGATGGCTATGATACCATATAATAAATGTGGTTTTTATGTGCAAAGGATTAACATGGAACATAGATATATATCTTTTGATAATAAAATAATCTCACTATATTATTCTATACAAACACAATTAAAAATATATAGGGAATGTCTACCCTGTAAATAGGGAGATCCATGTCCCTTCAAAATCTCAATTATATTCCTCTAATTACTTACCCGTAAACTAACAAACACTATTATACAAATATATTATGACTCACAATATATTTGGAAACTAACAAATCTAATCACAAGATATATATAACTATTACAAACATATTAACATATTATTGTAAATAACAATAATAATGTTAAATTAATAATGTAAACACACTATAATTTAATAGTATGTCCTATGAGAGAGAATACTACCTTTGTCTGGTGCTACTGGATTTATGAAATAGGTGATTAAACCTCTATATCTACAGCCTCATTTTCAAGAATGTATACTCTTTTATTTAACAACCATACACATCTATCTTCCATGGTTGAAGGCCATACAATTAAATAAACATATAATCATATTGGCTCAGATGTACATTCTAAATATTTGTAAAAACCTTTTGAAACTTCTCCATTTGAGACTTATATCTCAAGTCAAACACACAACTTAACCTAATAATGAGCTTCAAATGGCAAGCTCCTTCCTGGATCAGCCCGTATTCCATTGTCAAGATCCACCTTTTATTCTCAAACTGTGTAATAACATAAAAACCATGAAAATTAAACAAGCATTGTATATGTTCACTGAGTCATTCTGATGGTTTTAGCCAATAGGTTTCAAATCCCTTATCTAATGTTTCTATGTTTTTAAAGGAGATAATAGTCTCACATTCATCGGATGAAAAGGTGT
This sequence comes from Torreya grandis, assembly GCA_037957365.1. Taxonomy (NCBI): domain Eukaryota; kingdom Viridiplantae; phylum Streptophyta; class Pinopsida; order Cupressales; family Taxaceae; genus Torreya; species Torreya grandis. Next base: position 418,450 of record JARHVA010004451.1, read on the forward strand.
TAAATTATTCAAATAGCCTTATGTTTATCATGTAACTTATGGATTTGACCACCTATAACCTACCATTTTCCTTGAATTTTGAAAATCTAAATGACTCTCCTGAATGTAGAGATCTCAAGATGTTGATTGGTAAATAAAATAACCACCAACTTAGCCAAAGTCAATTTGTCATGTATTGGAATCTTGATATGGCATTATTAATCTTGAATCTCAACTTAGCATAAATAATAAGTGACTCAAAAAATGTGTGGAGGTCGTGGTGGTAGGCCACATGGTGGATTTAAGACCCAACATGTGGACCTTTCCAAAATCTCCTTATTTTACCACTTTTCAACTTGAGATGTACTAAAATAATAAACACATGTCAAAAATATGAAAAACCATGTTTCAAACCCTAATTGGTCCACTTTACTCCCATGTCATTAATTTTGATGGGTTTGACTAAAAATAACTATCACATACAAACCCAGATTTGGTTCATTCAAAGTGCATCAAAGATATTTTATAATTGTCTTTAGCATCGTAATAGTTTTGAGAACGTGAGAAAATATATCAAAATACCTTCTGGATTAAACCTCCCAAAAAAGAGGCATTTGGTATCCAAAAGCCCTAATAATCCAACTAAATCTACAACATAGCTTTTTGTATCACACCAAAGTATAAAAACCAAAATATATCAAATAAAGGTGTTATAAAGTTAAGCTATTCAAATAAAATCCATTTGAAAAACATCAAGTCTATATCAGTGAAATAAGATATTATAAAACTTCCCTGCAAGAAGTCAACTATCCAACTAAAATTGTACCCTGATTATGAAGAGTAAAATAAACTCTCTACCCATTCTTCCAAGCTGACTTGTTTCTTAAAATAGTCATAACCTCTGGTGGATCCTCTCAACCACTAAACTACATGAATGCTAAGGTATTCTCCTTGCTATCAACATCACACAAGGGAAAACAAATGTGTTGCATACCCCTATAGGACATACATAAATTACACACTTGTATACTTGCATTTTAACAAATATTGTCTATATATTGGTCTTTGAAAGTACATTACTATGACGTGAATGACAAACATACATGTGTGTACAAATAATTTATAATACAAACATGGCCTATAATATTATGGGAATTAAACATATGTGTAAAGTATAAAAAAAGTGTAATGAATTTGTCTCTCCTAAGGTTATAACTTCATAATATACATAATACATGAAAGAATAATCAAGATAATTTTAAACAACATAATTAACTATTGTGATCCCAAAAAAATATTATCAATCATTCCTTGTACTTGTCAAACTCCAATGTCACTTAGAGAATTTTCATAATAAAAACCTACAAACTTACAACTCTAGAAGTAACTGTAAGTAAAATATCATATAAACATGAAGAGAAAACCAATAACTTTAAAATTGTCTTGAGGTTTACTTCACCATCTGACTATTCCATGATTCATACCTCCACATCTCATCCAATTGAGTTAGCTTCCTATAAACTTGATTACAACAAAAGACTATAATAGGTGATAGCAATAGTATTATTCAAAACACAATTTTATCAAAAATTCCTTTTCTAGATCCAATAGTTAAGAATGTTATGAAAATAATGTGTTGAAGGGAGTAAAAGCATACTAATCCAATATTATAGTTATGCTTATTAAAATTATTTAAGTAAACCATTTTATCTACATTAAGGATGTTCCCTCTTCATGCTTTCCATAAAAAATAGGAGGTTTCATTAGATAAACTCTATCTTACTAAGAGTTAGATGATCCATCTTCATTTTTAAAGGCTTTAAAAACAATTCCAAGCAAAGACATATTAATCCAAAATAAAACTTACACAAATAATTAAACCAAAAATTATACAAACATAGTTACATTAAGAATAATTTATACCTCTAAAGAAACTGTGAAGTGAGCCTAATAAGTACGAGTTGACATATTAATGGTGTCTTAAACAACTGTCTATTTGCTTCTTCTAACTCTTAAAAAAGTTGTGAAACATAAACCAACTTATCAATCAATTAAAAACTTGAAACTCAAAGTGCAAAACCCTATTCAATTTCCTAAACAATGCTTTATTTACCATTTCCATATCTTATCATGGATATGGTCTTTTCACTTATTCCTTTTTTAACGACATAGGCATCCATAATATGATTAGTAATCTAAGAATAAAACCTACACAACTAGTTATCAAAGTCTAAAATATTGTGTTAATAACAATATGAAATCAAATCATAATCATATCTTAATCCACCCTCTGTGTAAGACTGGTAATAGAACTATGACTGAATCCTCTTAGATGTGCATCACGAAAAATGCCTTGTATTTTTTTTTGAATGCATCCCAAGATAGAAAGGTTGCTCCTCTTTAAACACCATCTCACACCTCAAGTGATAAAATATTGTGCTCTTCATCTGTGTTGATCATGTAGGGCTAGTGGTTTCAAAACCTTGGCTATTAGAAGCTTGTCTTCTTCTAACAAATTGGAAAACCTTCTAATTTTTCTTTTGCACTATCCTTCTTACATGGTTAAATCAAATAGAAGAACATATCAAGAATCAGATATCTAAAAAAAAATTCCAAATGAATTACATATAGCAACTGAAGCTAATCATGTAATCCCCTGCTCTAATAGTAAATTTGGTATGTAAACTAGGTAAACAGTTCGAAAAAATGGATACCGAAATCCCTATTGCTTAAATGAAATATAATTGGTTGTGAAATTCTAAGAATGAATGAAAGTTTATATAGAACTTTGAATATTCATTTACTACTAATTTGTGTCATTTTAAAAACTTTCCATAATATTCTTAGTGTCTCAATAATTCATTTACAACTAAATTTAATAAACTGAAACACAAAAATAACTAAAACAGAAAAATAGATACAAACTTGATAACAAAGTTCACCCATTTGGGCTACATCTCTGGGATTTCCAAACCACAATCCAATCCATTAAAAAACTATTTTGCAAGTAATAAGACAACTCACAATAAAGATAAATGGACTTGTGAATCATGCTGCAATCTGACTATATGAATACTTTAACTCATTCGGCAAATGTTCCTCTTTATCAACATCTCTTTATCCTCTTCATACAATCGGGCATGTTTCTCCATTCAGAGTATTTATAAAACTCTTAAAACAGGTATATCTTTATTAAGGAGTGTTTCTGGTTCAACAGACGTGCCACTCCTTTAATAAACCCTGCAATGAAAAAATACCATTATGCTCAATGGCCAAAGGCCTTAAAAAATAGAGGCATTGAAATAGTACAATTGGGTCTCTCTGTGTCTTCAAGATTCTAATCACATAATTATATACATATATTCTTTTCTACAACGGACGTATCTCACTCAGCGAGGCCCACAAAGCCTTATGAATTGGATGAATGTTCTTTACACACTTGGCTCTACCATATACGCAGTCTCTTACCTTATCAGGTCCTGTATTAAAAAGGATACGATCCTTCGTAATAGATATATTATCATCCTTAGAAGGGAAGAAGAACGTCCCGGCTCGGGTACATTGGTCTTTGATGCCATAAACTTCAGGCTTCGAGTCTTTTGTGCAAAATAAAAACACATCTACGCCAGATTTAAGACTATGTATTCAATGAAATAGTCACACGTCTACCTCTCTTCCATGGCTGAAAGGCTTTATGATTATAGATGAGGACGTCTCTTCCATCTCAGTTCTACGTATGGAAGATTACCCTAAGCGTCCATGGCACGTAGATGCATTAATCTCCAATCTCCAGGCTCGGTTGTGTTGTACCTGTAAATTAAAAATGCATTTACTATGGCCCAATGGGCTTTGCAAAAAGACGTCCACTCCCTCTGACTCGGGCTCAGTCTGCCAAATATGCAAGCACAGTCATTGACGTCTCGATTTTCATATTCGGGACCGCGTATGTCCTGTGAGAAAGAATACCACCTTAACCCGGTGCTAATGGCTTTATTAAATAGGCGATACAACCTCTATGTCTGCAGCCTTCTTTTCATGACTGTATATTCTTTAATTTAACACCGATACACATCTATCTTCCATGGTTGAAGGCCATATAATAGAAGAAAAACATAATCATACTAGCTCGGATCTGCATTCTGAACGCTTGTAAAAACCTTCAGAAACTTCTCCATTCGAGGCCTATATCTCAATTCAACTGCCTAGCTCAGCCCAACAACGAGATTCCAATGGCGAGTTGCTTCTCAGGTGAGCCCGTATTCCATCAGTAAGCTCCACCTTTTATTCCTGGACTGTGTAATAACATAAAAACCATACAAATTAAACATGCAATGTGTATGCCCACTGAGTCGTTCTGACGGTTTTAGCCAATAGGGTTTGAATCCCTTATATGGTGTTTCTGTAGTTCGTAAAGGAGATACTAATGCCACATTCGTAGGATGAGAGGGTGTTAAAGGATTCAAATAGCCTTACGTTCATCACGCAACCCGTGGCTTCGACCATATATAACCAGTCATTTTGCTTCAATTTCGAGAATCCAAACGACTATGTTAAATGTAGAGATCTCAGGACGTTGGTTGGTAAATAGAATATCCACCAACTTGGCCAAAGTCAAGCTAGCATGTGTTGGAACATTGAGCTAGCATTTCTGGTGGTAGACCACGTGGTGCCCTGAGGACTCATTATGTGGACCTTTCCAAATGCTCGTCATCCTATCATTTTTCAACATGAGATGCACCAACATAATCAACACATGTCACAATTCTAAAAAGCCACGTATCGGGTGAGATTGGTCCACTTTGTTGCCACATCATTAATTCGTCAGGTTTGACCGTAACTTGAAATGGCCATAAATCTCACACATAGTCTGATTTGGTCCATTCAAAGTGCATTAAAGAGCTTTCAAAATGCTCTTCAACATTGTACTGGTTTTGGGAACATGAGAAAATATCTCAAAATATCCACCAGATTATATTTTAGGGATTCCAGTTTTAATGTTATTGAAATTTAATGTTGTTAATCAAATAGTAGTAGATATTATTTTAGTTTGGTGAAATAATTCATTTTTTTTTTAAAGAAATGATTAAGTAATTAATAGCTTATTTTGATGCAATCGATTCAAAATCAATGAAATGCTTCTACCCAATTTGAAGTTGAGCTCTGAGAACCTTAAAACTAACAATGTTATCTATGAAATAAAACTTATCAAGATAATGATACCATAATCATTACTTTAAGGAGGTTAATCAAGTTGTTAGTATTATAGCCAATCTTGGGGACCGTGCATTTATAAAAAGTGAGTTTACATGATATTGAAAAGAACGATTGACAATAGCATATTTTATTAACCTCATTGATATTAATAATCAATTGAAAAAAGAACATATTGACTCTCGGGCATGCTCAGGGAGGTATGATAAGAATGATAAAAGATGATTTAATATATGTCACACTCAAAGAGGTCCGGTGGTAATATAAGAAGAGAGTATTAAATATCCCACATTTAGAGATGATAGAATTGATAAAAATAAGTATTTAATCTCCCATGCTTAGAGGATGGTAATCATATTAGGTGGTTAGGATAAAAATCCTTCATTCTATGTTAAATTATTTATCTTCATTAATTATAAGATTGTGAAGCTCCATGAAATCTAAAACTTTCTTTTCACCTTCATGGTTTTAAAGATTTCATCTCTTCCTCATTATTTTCCTCATGCTTAACCTATTTCATAGATATATGCAACTACTTTCATGGTGAATTCATCCTCAAAAGATGGATTTATCAAGCTTTGATAGTCATTAGAGGAACAGTCGACCCATCCTTCACGATAAACAAGATGAGCCATAACTTGATTATAGATTTTTACCCAATTTTGTTGGCATTTAGTACTCTCCAATTCATTATAAGCCCATTTGATCTTAGGTGATCAATTGAATGGTGCAAGCATGTTACATTTAATTATCACAATAGTGTTTATATGTTAAACTTTGTATAGGATTTGGTCCTTGGTATTGATTTTTTAAGAATAATCATTAACCATAAAAGGGGAAATGGTGATTATTTCTTTGATTAAGTATTGATTTGTTAATTCATACTAAATGATGAAAAAATTTGGTGGGAAACCATTGGTTCGTGATAACAATGACACAATGACCATAACTAAGTGGGAATAGAAATAAATTAGAGTGGAATGAAAAGAATGGAGACTGAATGAGTGTTTTATATGCGCTACGCAAATATTTATACCATATTATTATAGATAATTTACATTCTTGGCACCCATAATTCCTTAATCATGATTATGTCATATAGGGGTTTAGGAAAAAATATTCAATTATATTATATGAAGTTGGAAGGTTTTCCAAAGAGAGATATATGTAGACCATGAAATAAGTGATTATACATGACACAATAGCGAAATAACCACTATCATATCCAATTATTCATCCTTTTGGTTAGCAAAGCATATATAAACATAATAGTGTTGAATGTGTCAAACTACATAGTTTTCTAGGATCTAATTAGATAAAATTTTGGGGAAAATGAGAATGCTATAGATATGCAATACATGACACAGACTGATTTATAGTTTACTAGATATGGAAATACAATAAATATGTAAATTAAAAAATGAAAAGATAAAATTAGCTAGAAAACTAAGATGCAATTTTTTTAAGGTACTGAAACTGACATGGAGACTGAGTTGATCAAGTCAAAACCTGCAACATGAGCTCGTTAAGATTTTGGATAGGAGCATTATAACTAGATAGTAGACTAGTGTGTTATTTTCCCTAGGGAGTGATGATGTCTAGTAAGTAGAAGAGATCTAAAATTTCTAGGGTAGGTTAACCTTCACTTGTGTGTTATATTCAATGTGTGGGAGCTTCTGACTTAATGTAAAGGCCATTATATATATATTGTTTCACTTATAAATCCTAGCTCAATTAACCAAGAGGACAAATGTAATCATAGAGTAAAAATAGGTTGGTAGTTGAAGTTTAGGTTGACCTCAACACCTATTGTATTGATTTTCACCTACATATTAATATTCTAAAGATGGATCAAATTCCATGTGTTTCTCCCATGATATGGTCTTGTGTTTGAAAGACTAATGAAAAATTCTAGATGTTGGTGTATTCTTGGTGGGATTAAGTGCTTCAACTGACTTGTGATCTTGGACGTGTATTCAAACTTTAGCTTAGGACTACTTGGGATATATGTAATTAAAATCAAGATAAATAAGGATTTTTTTTTGAATGTACAATTAAAATTCAAGTGATTTTCAATGTGTAATCATCTTTTATGCAAAACGGTTTCAAATATAGGTTTATAGTGGTATTTTAAGAATTCGTTTAAATGGGAATTTCCAAAATTATGGACTAGCCTTTTCATGAATTTGAATTTTTGAAACAATTTATTCTTTGGTAGGAGGACAAAAGTAGTGGATTCAAACAATAGAACATTGTGCTTTTGTCTAATGAGAATATTGATGTCTAAGGAGCACAAATAATTGATTTGTGTACTAGGAATAGTTTGAGTATGAGCCCAAACTAGTTTGAATGAGGAATGAGGACATTCTTGGGTCATTAGTTTAATTATGATAATGCATCCTCTACATGGAAAGTTGTCAAAAATACCTAGAATAATTCATGAGCTAAGTGTGTAAAAAGGGTGGTCACAAGTAAATTATTTTAACTTAAATTTTAATTTATGTCTACATTTATCGCCAACACCCTCCTCCATTTTATTTTAATAATGCTATATCAACCTAGAGATGGATTCATATTGATTTCAAACCCTTCAAGCTTGAGATTTTCACTTCAAAAATATCTCTCTTGGGGGACTCTGCTCTTTTGCATGTAATATACAATAGATTCTATTAGATTTTTCTACTGATATTTTATTTTATATTTAGATATCTATAAATTATGCATGTTTTAATAATGAGATTATGGAAAAATAATTCTAAAACTAACAAATTAGATATGACTTCTAACATTACCATTCAAATTTAGAATCAACTAGACAAGGTTTGGCTAGGGATTCATCATATGCAAGTTCTCCTAGACCATTAGGGGAATGCTCCTTGTGTAACTAGCCATGAGGAACCTGATCCCCCACCTTGCCACTCTCCCCGTAGGGGTCACAAGTGTAGGGGGAGGTGTCACCAGTCTTGCAGTCATAGGTCTCAAATTTGGAGGAGCTGTTCTCATCACTCTCACTATCCATCTCTTCTAAGAGGACTTGATAAAGGTAGAGACAGTGGTGGTGCATGGAGTGGAGACCCCCTTAGCAAGAAAAGTTCTCACATCTTGAGCTAGCCATCTCTACCTCCCAATAAGATTTATAGAATGATGCTGACACTAACCATAAAGTTGATGATTGGTACCCTCTCCCTATAGATGAAGCTCCCCTAGTTAAGGATAGTTGGGGAGGGAATCCTTAGGACCCTATACCTCCACCTATTCCTCTATCCTCTATGTTTATAGTTACTACTTAGTTTGTTCCTTGATGTTTGTGATGTTATATTATCTTTTTTTGGTTGAGATAAAATTGAGTTAATCTAAATGTGTTTATTGGCTGCCCATGGCCAATTATTTTGAACTTTGGTTTCACCTAAGGCTTTTTTTTACTCGATCTGGTTTTCAAGTTATGATGTTTCTACCCATTTTTTTGTATGACTAGCATTGTACTATTAGTTTTTTTTTAAAATTAATATAAAGGTGATTTTCAATCAAAAAAATAATTCAAAAAAATAAATGTAATAAATAAAAAGGAAAATTTGTGTAATCGATATTACCTATGATGTACACTATTGAATGTAGGCTAAAACACTAAACTATGCTTCACACTAACCTATAATAAAACATGTATAAAATTAGTCCTTAATTAAGATCAATGTGTATAAGTAAAGGAATGGAAACTTATAGATTTAATAAAAATGAATTAATACACCCAATTAAGTATGTGAACCATTGTGTTTTCCTAATGTAAAAGTGTTTATTGTATAGGGTAGGACCCTTGGAGATTTTAAATTCCTTAAACACCTTAAATTAGAATGTGCACATGGCCTAATCCTCACTGATAGAAGACCGTGATTAATAACTCTAGGTTTTTATAATTAGTCATTTCATACCCAAAGTAGGGAAGTAGTTTTGAATCTATGTATGAATTCTAATAGATTGTTTTGTAAAAAACTCATCCAAAAAGGTAAACAAATTTTTGTAAATGGAAGAATGATCATGTATAGTTCAAAACTAGTGAAAAACTTGTGTAAAAAGTTAATACAATATGGGTTTGGTGTATAAAACATGGAGAATCACAAGTATTTCCATTCCATCTATAAAACTAGTACAAAAATGAGGAAGGAGGAGTCAATATACCCTACACATGCTCCCCAATCTAATACCTTATGTATATGAATTCTGGGACTGAGCAATAACAATTATAATTCTGTGTAACAACCTATATGTTAACCTAGAATTCATGCCATGCATGTTCCAAAAAAACTAATAAAGATAAGATAAATATGAGTATTTTTTTGGGAAAATGAATGTGTACCTATTTCTTACTACTCTACACTTTATGTGATTTTGATAAATTCTAAAATTATCTATTTTATTGGTAGTAGGACAATAAGTATAATATCCCTCGAGAGTATACTCCCCTCATGCCAAATTGAGGAATTTAAACAGTATAATAAATCATGGTTGTGAAGAATGATGAATTTATGATTTTTCTTCTTCATTTCTTATGTACTTTTGTCTACTAATAGATTAATATTTTTGATTCCCTCAACCTTATATGGAAATTATTCAACATGTTAGGGTGGGTCTCATGTTTTTCAATATCAAGTGCTTCCTTGATCATTCACTTCAAATGGTCATTCTCCTTGGGAATACATATCTTTAGGCACCACCACTGTAACATAATGATTCTTCCTTAAACTATATGTAACATGGTAAATATTATTATATAAAAAAGGATATATTAAATGTAGAGGAATACGAAGTAAAATATTATCATTATGGGTATAATTTTTCTATAAAAAAATATAATACTATATTATTAATACATTAATATGGAAATAAATGTATACAACTATAAATGATATACTAGGGACACTTACTATAAGGAATAGATTCATTTATATTTTAATAGTAAATTTATTCTAATTCAAATATATCACTAGTATATAAATTAATACATTTATATAGATTTATAATAATAATAATAATGATGATGATGATGATGATAATAATGATAATAATAATAATAATAATAATAATAATAATAATAATAATAATAATAATAATAATAATAATAATAATAATAGAGCAACATTAATATTAAGCTAAGTAGAGTGAATCAATTTGATCATGATATCAGGTTAGTAATCTGATACAAGGACACATCAACACAGTTATTATTAAATAGTTTTTTCAATAATAGTTTTTCTTAATATTAGTTTGATGGTTAACCTTTCTTGTTATGATTGAAAGGCGTCGCCACAAGTCAATGTTGGTGGTTTTTTAATGGCCTTCACCAAAAGTCATAACATAGATTCGTATAGATCATTACTTGATGATATAAATGCATACTAAGCTATGAGTTAGTTACCTATAAAAGGATTTATTACATAATCATCAACGTTGGCTATAGCTCTCAGCATAAGCTTTTGCATTATGATTGTATTTACCTTATATGTTTAGAATTTAAGCATTTTGCATAATATTGTGAGGTTGAGGTTAGTAGTAGAGATATTAAAAATGGAATGGGAATTAGTATTTGGTATCTCACACATGGAAAAATTATTTTTCTTTTTTCTTTTTTAAAATAAAACTCCTCTCATAGTGGTACAAACATAGTTTATATCCTTTTAATCAAGGCATGTTATTAGTACCTCACCTCGTGAGTAAAGAATCAATACTCAACCATTGCATGAATTATTTGAGACTCTTAAGTTAGTGAAATAAACTTGGATATTATACATCCATGAAATTATTACCTTTGTGAGATAAATTTTTTATAAGTTCCAACCTGTAGCAAGATGGTATCCTCTAAAACAGAACGTTATGTGGTCACAAGATATGGATTTGGAAAGTACCTCTATGCTATAAAGTAAAAAGTGGGTATCATTAAGTATGAAAGTGTTCAGCAACATGATCATGATAGTTATACTTTTCATTGATTCTCTAAGTATACATGATGGGATTGTATATTAAACTTAGAACAGTGTAATTACACAACCTACACATTGATTTATGCTATGTGAGGGACTCAATATCATATCGAGTTGTAGTGATAAATTTAAATATAAATGATTGATAGGGTGTTATTATTAGTTATTTCATTCAATATTAAGGTCTTTGTGTACATAATATGTTCATTTATGATATTATTCATATTTGTTGCATTCAGTATTATGGATGTATCTAGACATGGTAAATTTTAATTAGAAATTATAAAACCATTGAGTAGGGTAAATTAAAACTAAACCTAATTATGTGTGTGAAGAGATCATCATAGATGTGTAGGTAACTTAAGGAGTGGGCACAGGCTTAAAAAACCAACCCTTAAATCACTTTCCATGAGTGAACGTTGTGACTGACTATCCTTGGGTGTCCTTGGAACATGTTCTTAAACCACTATTTCATTGATTACTCATTTTTAGCACAAGTTTTATAGTTTTATTATTCACTTATGTGTATCTTTATATTTTATAACTATTTAGTATTGTAAAATGTATAGTTTTTGTTGTTGGTTGGTGATCCTTTCTAAATCTTTTGTAAATGACATTTTTTTTAATTTTCTAGCCCTAGTCACCACTACAGATCTTTTCAAGAGAGAGAGCTTCTCTGAGTAACATAAGTCAAGGATTATTGATACTTTAGTATCATTATATGATTAAAATGTAGGCTCATTTTCAAATATGACATTCATTTTTTTTATTGTGTAGTAGTTATTAGTTAGACACATGAATTTGAGTTGTCTAGGTGTTTCTCAAAGAGTGAAATCCCTAAAATTATGACTTTGTCATATATTGGATGTCTAGATCTTTAAAATATCACTTGAGTGACGTATTAATTTCCTTATTAAATTAGACTACCAAACTTACTTTAGTGATGATGCCTCATGGAGGAAGACATCACAAGTGCAAGGAGAACTACATCAAGCCCTGATTCCATGTAGTATGTATGTATGTTGAGTTTCGGTGTGGGCATTGGTTCTATGTTCTTAGGCTAAGTTAATAGTTTTTATCACCATATTTCATGTTGGGGCTTGTCCCTCTTACTCAATTTAATAAATTTTGATGCCAATGTAGATCATGACCTCATCCTATTGTGTTTGCATTCCACTTCATAGGAAATCCTTTATGGTGGAAAATAATTGAGTTGAATAACTTACCTAATTTTCTATATAATTATGTGCATCATAATAATTTGATAATGTTTATAAATTAACATAATAGTTTATCCACTAAGTAATTGTAATTAGTAAGAAAGCATAATTTAACTAAGTAAAGAAAAAAATTACATAGGTTTTGGGACAAGGTTTTTGGGCATGACAAGAATGCACTATTTTGGATAGGGTTAGGGTGAATCCTTGTCCAAATAGGTCACTATTGTCTAAAATGATTCTCTAAGGGATTTATAGGTATGTTCTATGATCCACTATGTGATCTCTACAAAATTATGCTAGTGTATCATACGTTAGGAGCTTAACCTCTAACACAATCCACTATGTATGTCCCCTCTTTTGAGGTGAGTTATTGATCTTCTGTAATAACTAAACTCAAAATAAAAAATTATATGGAAGATTATTTGCAAAAAATGTAAATATGTGGAATGTTGATATAATTAAGGAGAAATGTATCATCACATATATACATTAATCATAACAAAAATGTGAGATGCATGTGTAAATATACATAGATAGTTGGATTCTCAAGACAAATTCTAGAAATTAGGCATTTAGATAAGTGATCAAAATTGATTACTCAAAATCAATAAAATTACTTGAGGAGAGATGGATGATATCCTTCATGGAATCAAAAGGATATGAAAATGCATGATGCTTATCATGATATCTAAACTAAATAAAATTAAGTAAAATAGTGTGAAGACAATGTCACACATGAACAAAGATTAAAGCAAAGTACATAAAACACATAATATAATGCTAAGTGTTCATAAAAAAAGGGTCATGTTAAAATGTAACTCAAATGAATAGAAACATATAATGAAAGGATTAAATCCACAAACAAGTACACATTCAAATTTCCACAAGCCAAACAAATAATACAAATAAGAAATGTATAGGAAAGCAAACATGAAAAGCATGTATAAATAAATGTAGTTCACAACGCTAGTTGATTTTATGACTTAGGTAACTAGTAAGATATTATTGTCTTAGTAAGTGAACAATATTGATATACATTATGTCATATAAATATTTGAGTTATGAATAATAAATAATATATGAATAAGGATAAAACATGTATAGACGATGACCTCATTATGCTTATTGATGTATAAAAACTCTACAAGAGGCCTATGTCTAGTTGATATTTGAGAATTGACAACTTGTGCTTGATGTAATAAAATAGGGAAACCTTCTAGAGGCGATAAATTTTGACCCATATCTCTATTTGATCTCTTCCAAGTGCCAAAATTATCATATTGAAAATTTAGTTGTTGTCCTAAGTAGTTATACCTACTTAGGGATGTTCTTGATATTTTTCAGAGGCCAAATATGATCATTTGATTGTCTAAAATTATAATTTAATTATTTTTATGAGATTTTTCTATTTCTAAAAAAATTATATTTTGAGGAATTGAAGTTAATTTTAGTTAAATTTCATCCCATAGTCTAATTTTAGCATTTAGAATATTTTAGGAAATTTTTAGAGCTACGCACGCTTGCATGCAAAACTTAATATAAATATTAGTTGTTAAAAATAAACCTTTTTTAATATTTTAGTTTTTTTTAATGTTGCATGTCAAATATAAATTTTGAGTTATGGCTTATTTAAGCATGGTTTAGGTTTGTAATTATTTGAAGTCATTTAATACAAATCAATACAAGTTATTATTTTTTGAAGCTTTATTTATTGATAATTTATTGTCTTGATAATTTTTGGTTTCATTTATTATGTTTGAGGTTGAAAAAGAAGACAATCAACCCAAAAAATATCAAGATAATAAATTATTAATGGGTAAAGATTATAAACATAATAATTTGTATTGATTTGTATTGAATTTCTTCAAATAATTATAAACCCAAACCAAGATTACATAAGTCTCAACTTAGAATTTAGATCTGACATGCAAAAGTCAAAAAAATATCTTAAAAAATGTCTATTTTAAGTAGATGATATTTATAGTAAGTTTCACATGCAAGCGTATGTAAATATAAAAATATCCTAAAATATTCTAAATGCTATAATTATTCTAAGGGTTTAAATTCAATTGAAGTTAACTTTTGGTCCCAAAAGTATACAATTTCCAAAAACTAAAAAAAACTCAAAAAAATAATTAAATTTCAGTTTTGTACCCTCAAATGATCATATATGGTCTCCGAAAAATATTGAAAACATCCCTATGCAATTAGAACTACTTAAGATAGCAAATAAAGTTTTGAGATGATCGTTTTGGCATGTGAAAGAGATCAAATGGATCTATGACTCAAAAGTTATGGCCTTTGAAAGGTTGGCCTATTTTTTCTACATCAATGCCCACTATGACAAATGTGTGGGAAAAGGACAAAAACACAGTGCACTCTTATCTAAATTTGTAACTCTTGTTTGTTTGAAGTTTTTGATCTTGAAACAGTGAGCAAACGAACAACTATGTCTCGAAATGACATCATGTATGCTCTTCAATCACTCATGTACACCTATGAATAATATGTGATATGAAACTAGATAAAAATAAATAACTATTAATTATGCATAGACTAAATGATGTAAATGAAATAAACATAAGCATGTGTAAACCTTAATTTTGAATTTTCCTGACTATTTGATTTTTTATTATTATAATGGTATGATTAGAAAATGATCTAGGTAGAAGGGAAGATGATAGTATATATCTAACATGTCATCAATGAGATGCTTCTATGTAGGCCTTATGTCACATGTGTTGCAATACTCACATTGTCATATTCATCATGTAGATTATTAATGTCATTCCAATAATTTAATACGTAATCAATATCATCATCATAGAAGATAACAACCTTTTAATATTTTTCTTGAGATTGTGATATGCCATTTTGATCATCATTTGTCTCTAAAAATGAAAAACCAATTACCCTATATTTTTGTACTGACTTGGCTAATTTTATGAGTGAAATATGTATTGTATCCTTTGCCTCTAATGATAATCCAATAGTTGTATATGTGTGTATGTTAGCTGAAGATATGCTTTATTTTTTTTATTTTTCTTCTAAATATCTTTCCTATTTGGAGAATTATGTGACCATATCTTCATGATCAAATTATATCCAAACTTCGTTTTGATCAATCATTTTCCCTATTTATTTTCACCTTGCTCCTCTAAACACAACATTGTATGAATTTGGATTTGAAACAACACAAAAAGTAATATATAACTTTTTTTGAAGAAAATAAAACTCTTAATTTGACTAATCCCATACATGTAGATTCAATAATTTGATCTTATTGTTCAATATTTTTTATAAGATGAATAAGAAATAACATAGAGCAAAATTTTATTTCCTAATATAGTCCATAACCTCAACATTTAGAAATTTCTTGCCATCTATATGAGTAGTGATAGTAAAAGGCCTTTGATATGAGGAGAAACTTGTAATTTCCCTCCTTGTAACCATATTTGAAAAATTAGTTTTTTTAGGTAATTTTTTACTTTAAAAACTCTTTTGTTAAAATCCCTCTTTTAAGAATGATTCTTTGATCATCTTGAGTTTGATTTTACAACTTCTCTTTAAATTAAAGTATTTTTTTCTTGTTATAACTATTGTAACCTTTATTTTTCAAATTATTTTTTTTGTAATTTCTATTTTTGATCTAATTTTTCATTTTTCTTACTCTAATTTGTTCACTTAAAAGTGATTTTGCTATGAATTATCCTTTTGGACACATACTTTCTCTCTTTATACATGTGTTTTATAATATGCATTCATAAGAGGTTGGTATTGATGTATCAATGATAGTATCACCTCTATCAATTATGTTTTTTAATTTGTTCTTGAAAACCAAAAAATGGTCTACATGATGCTCATGTATTCTATGATATTCATAATAGTATTTTGATATATTTGGAGGATGTATTTGAGGAATTTTCATACAATTGTTTCTAAGCATTTATCTTAGAATCTCACTTGAAATTTTCGTTACCTTTTGCATACTATTAGAAACATTGGTTATATATTTATTCTATTATAGATTCCAATTTTTATATTAAATCTAGTTAGGCACAATAGTTCTAGATGAAGATGAAAACACATGACTAACACTAGTGTAATCTAGATTATTTGAATACTTGCTTTGATTTTCCTTTTGTGAGATTTTTGAAACCAAATATTTATCTTTATTTTTCAAATATTCTATTAACTTTCTCATAGTGGTGATTTTACCCTTAAAGAATTCACAAACACAAACCCTTGGACATGTGATTGAATATACATAAATATAACCTCAAAAGGAGATGTTGGAGGTGGAGGAGTTTAAAGAAGGATATGGTGGTTACATTATTTTTATACTACAGGGTACTACCTTACCCATGGGAGTAGTGATATAATGGATCTTGTTAGAAGTAAAGTAGTTATCTTCCTCTTAAGGGTTAGGAGGATGAAGAGATCATATTCAATCCATTTTAAATTTTCACAGGGCTAAGATGAGAATAAGAGGATAGATAAGTATGAATGCTAACAACCATTATAACATGAATAGGAAACCGTAATTCAATTTTAACCCCTAACACAAAATTTAGAAAGAAAAATACTAGGGAAATATAGGGCATGTAATAGTCAATTAATAGACATATTTACCAATATGTTTTATTAATTCTGGGAATCTGGGTAGTTTTTAGGTCCTAATAAGACAAACTATTGTGAAAAATTAGAATGATAAATATATGAAATAACTAACACAAACGTATTTGGAATTTAATAAATATGTAAATATACCAAATATGAAAATTATAAAAGGAAAATATAAAGTTAGATGGAAAACTGAGATGTATAATGATTTTTGGAGTGAAAATCATAGGGACACTAAATGGACTAAGTGAAGACCTAGTGTAGATACTAAAAATGAATATATAACATCTCAATCTTGTACATTTGAAAAATATCAATCAGATCTCTACCCTTCAATTATAAACATCCTTACTACCAAAAGCTTTGCATCCACCATCTCATTATGCATGATTACTTATTTCTTAGTCCAATCCATATCATTTTGATGACCTGATTCTCATACATTAAACATATATATTATAACATAATGAACATGATTCACTATCAGTTTTACATCCATAGTTATTTTCTATCCCTATACATAGTACATACCACAAAGAAAAACTATCACTGATAGTCCTTATCTATGTCTAGTTTTTAAAATTCATCCAAATGCATATGTTTCGAAACCTATAGGTCAGCCTATTTGTCTTATTATAACCTAGCATAAGATATTTTAAAAATTTATAGTGTAAATACAAGTCTGAGCTTTCTCTTTTATCATCTATCAAATACAAAGAAACCACCTACCAAGGCTCATTTAATCACTTACACAACTAAGTTATTCTACCCTATCCATCTATATTTATTTACAATAATAGGATCAGTCATACAAAGGGTTTAAATCATTTAAATATCACCCCATGAGAGATATTTTTCATGTTGAATGATATATCAATGCATGCATGTTCATATAGTATATTCCACACTTGTGTAAACACAATCCAAAACATAGTGGTGAACTACATAAATCTAAGGCACTCTTTGCAGTATTATCTATGTAAAAAATACTCACTAACATAGATTTTATTGAGATCAGCTCGACATCATTATCCTACTATCCCATTTTTTTTCATACTCATTTAAGGGTGAATAGTGGAGAAGAATTAGGATTAGATAAATTAACAAAGAGAGATAACATATATCCCAAACTTAAATATATAAGTAGAGAGGTGAAAAAAAATACAAAATAAATAATTTAGTTACATCAAAATCTAGTCATTATTTTTTACTATAAAATTATGTCATGTCTAGATCCAATAGTAGTGTCTGAAGCTATAAAAGTACAATTTCCAAAATTTGATGATTAATCCATAATAATGATCCTACATACTTTCCACATATTTCAATTCTAGATCTTATTGTGCATAGTAAACCTAGGTATGTATCATTTATCTCTAGAATTTCAATGAATTAAACATCTTTTAAATGTGTTACTATATACATTTAACATATCTAAGTATTGTAATTTAAAATATTCATTTATCCATGTTTATAATTAATTGGCATGTTATAGATTTGTTTATCATGCTTGTGCTTTAAATTTTTATATACTACTAGCTTATATCCTCCATATACAAATTTAGGGTTAGAAATTTTGTGATCTTAACCACTATGTTTTTTCATGTAGTTCCTAGATTAAACTAGGGTTTCAAAATATATAAATTATTTAGTTTTGATTTTTGCTATCATGTTAGATTGTTTCCTAGCATTTGTATGTACTTCTTATCTTGTTATCATCTTAGTCTTTAAAACATTTAAAATGGACAAAAAGGAAACTCTTACTCCTCGTAAACCTAATAAGGGCGATATTGAGTTTCCCTCAAACAAAGTCATTTCTATCTCTACTCCAATGGGTAAGGTGACCCACCTTATGTTACCTATCTTTTTAAAAACCCTTCATCTCCCAAATTCCCTTTAAGTGGTATGTGTCATCATGTTTAATATGAAATACAAAGAGTTTATTTTTTTGTGAATCCCTTAATAATCAAATCATCATTATGATCGGTTTATCAAAGAGTTACAAAATTAAAATCAATATTTTAGTTCAAGGATCACATCATTGCAAAATTAGATTACATATATAAAATCATATAATTATATATTTTTCTAGTAATTTTGTTGCAAAAAAAACTTCATATCCAAATGAAAAACTACAATATAATATATATGAAATAATTTATTCAAATATTGTATCTAAAATTACTAAATATTCTAACTGAATTCCTAAGGGAAATGCTTCAAAACAAAGTAAATCAACTACCTCTTCTACATCCTATAATAAGATCCAAATACTATTATGCATATCATATAATGCATGGGAAACATATAGATTGTTATTTTTCATTGATTAAACAAATATCAATCAAAAAACCCCACACATAATATGAGTGCATCTCCTAAAACACAAGTACAAAAGTTAAAAAATGATTGCATAAGGCATAATTATAGAAAGAAAAGATTCAAAATGAAAATTTGGGGAAAGATATGTTATAAAAGATCAAGAACTCAAAGCACAAAATATACACATTTTCCTATTATTCCAGTAACTATACATGACACTTTTCTAATCCATAATGAGATGTACAATTTTGACAATGATGAACATACTCAAGAAAATCAAACTCTTGAGAGGGAAACTCCAATATATGATGCATTGATTTTTTCATACATAGATGATCTAAATGGTATATCACAAGTTCAAGAATAAAATAAGAAGTTACATCTTTCTTATAACAATGTTTACATTAACAATTATGATCCTAATAATACTAAAGACTAGTATGATCATGATAATGCTAACTATGTAGCATAAGAATATGACACATATGATACAAGGCCTTTACAAAAACATATCATTAATGAGATTCTAATATTGGCCTTCACAAAGGCATCCCATTAATGAGCTACTTGGATTATAGAATCACTTTTCCATTGTCCATAACATTTTTCTTGGTAAAAAATAAATATTCCAAACATTAGAAAATTTTGAAAAAAATCATATATTAAAAAAAATACAAAAACATTCAAAAATACAAAAGTATTTATCATTCTCATATTTCATTAACACTTTTTCATCTATTGTTTTCCCTTGTATTAGTATATAACATATCATTTGATTTATAAATACACATATATTTCATGCATATTTGAGTGTGATACACGCACACCTAGACACATGATATATACAATTACAAATGTTGGACCTCTCCTCTAATTGTGTCATATAGTACGTTGGGGGAATTTGGTTATTTTATCATGATTGATATATGTTACATATCCTTTATGTTAATTTATACATTTTTCATGTTTGAGTTTATATAATAACACTCACACATGTCTATGTCCATGTTCATATCTTTCACAGTGTACTTTATATGTTATGTTACATAATATTTTTTGTAAACACATATATGTAGGGACTAATATGATATGTTTATGTTGATATTTTTGTTTCATTTATTCACATTTTCACTTCCTTGATTGCATTACATTGTTTTTATAGTATTTCTTGTGGAACATTTGAATATTTTCCTTATTTTTTGGCCCCTATGCCATTGTAGGTTGATTGGACATTTAAATGTGTTATTTTATGTTGGTTTAAAATTTTAATGTGTAATCCTCTCGAATATGTGGAATTTAAACATTCCCCTTGTATGAGGTCTCCTTGAACCATTATTTTACATTACATTAAGAGTTGTTATATGTGTGCTTGATTACTTGTTGAGTTTTTACTTTTACTCTTTATAAATTACCATAATATATTTCATGCATCATAGGACTTGATATGATAAAAAATTTCTTTTTCATTAATATATATAAAATTTAGCATGTTACTTATATATTTTACATGATTCATACATTGATTATATAGTTACCTTATCAATTTTAGGTAAGGTACCTATAGATTCTATCTCCCTCACCTATAGAGGGCGTATTAGTGAGGGAATGTCATACAAGTATGACATTGACAATATTTGTAGGAATATTAAATATAGAATGAGATTTATTATGATGATGATGTATTCTTATAAATTGTTTTAACTTATATTACAAATTTCTATCAATATAAAAAATACTCTATGTAATGGGATAACAACTCCATCCCTATGTAAAATTAAGTGAAGTAAACAATTTTTTTTATATCCTCACTTATTCTAACCACCATTAGTTCACACTGTGATAATCCGGCAAATGTGTTTTAATGTTTCTCTTGAATGCTATTATTGATTATTTTGAAACGCAAAACAATATGTATAAAGTTTAAGAAAAGAATAATTGTTTTGAAACACAGATAACCTTTAAGATTTTTTTTTAAAAAAAAAACACACACACACACAGACAAATAAAAAAGATGCAGCGATGGTTTTCATTTCTTTGGTGGTACATTAAACTACTCACGCTATTTTATACTTCAAACATCTCCCACCTCTTCCCGAATTCTTTAGGGTAGTCAGTTTATCTGGTTCGTTGGCGTGTGTTATTCGTATACCATTCATCTTGTGTGTTGAGAATAATTTCATTAATATCTTTGCGTACATTTTATGTTGGCCGCGAGAGCAATTTTATTGATCGTGAAAAATTTGGTGAAGGGAAAAATTGGAAAATACCATTAATATCATAGAGAGCCAAAATGTACGTTAACATAACTAATTAATTAAAATTTAAATGGTTTTAAATGTTATTTTTTTATTTGGGATTATAAGTTTAGGGTTTATGATTAAAGTTCATTATATAAGTAAGATCAACGAAATTAGAGCTCACAGAACTAGAGTTTATAACATTAACATTTAAGAAATTAAATTTTTTATTAAATTAAATGCTTTTAAAATTACAATTTAATAAATTAAGGTATACAAAGATGATTTAATACATCATTAGGACTGTTAAAATTACACTTTGTGATATAATTAAAACATACAAAAATAGAGTTTACTTCATACTTCAGATTTATTCAATTAAAATTTATGGATTGTTACAAAAATAAAATTTAAAAATTAGGATGTACACGATAATGGTTTACTATGTAAACAAAGTTTATTAATTTAACATTTGATGTATAATTAATATTTAAAAAATTATTATTATTATTTTTTATAATTAAAATTTTAAAAAAAATATGTTTATGTCATAATTAAAACATAAAAAAAATATTTAATAAAATAAATTATAAGAATAAATATTTATAAATAAAAAAATTATAACATTTTATAAAATAGCCCTTGGAAATTCCATTCACATCAACATGTACAACCCTTTATCAAAAAAGGATACACGTTACCATTTAATGTTTGCATAACAAAATGTTTTTTGGCCTAATGTTTGTATATCCAAATGATTTTTGGCCTCATATTTTTTTTTAAATTATATTTTTTAAATTTTATTTATTATTATTTAAATAGGATTAATTCGATGGTTTTGGATTTTATAATATATGTGGATCGCTAACTGTGTAATGGGCCCTGACATCATATTCATTGATATTTTAAAATTTAAATTAAATTCACTAATTAAACTTAATTTTGATAGCTATGTTCTTGAAAATAAACATTTATTTTTCATCCTTGTAAGTTATGATTTCAGCATTATTTACATATTTAAATTAGGTAATCTATTTGCATATCAAAAATATTCATCTTTAAACTTCCATATATTTATAATCTCTCAATAAATCATGTTTTTATTTCCCTTCTTTAAAATATGTTTCTAACTGAATAATGATTTTATAAACGAAGTATGAATTTATAAACAATTAATGCTTTTATAGTATCACAATGCTCCAATCAAGGCAATCGAAGAAAGTGAACCAAAAAGAAAAAAGAAAGAAGAAAGAAGAAGAAAAGAAACAGAAAATAAGGAGGATTTATATCCAAGAAGTTGTGAAGGTTTTAAAAAGAGCCAAGCAGCGAAACAGTTGAAGAAATAATGGTAAATCATTTAGGCATTGTAAATGCTGAAATAGTTTGTGGTAGAAATTAAGGGGGAGCATTGGAGACTGGAGTTAATTTCTCCACTCCTCATGCATACAATAGTTAACTATCAGTGAGTTAACAAACTGTTAGTTAAACTATTAGAGTTGTAGTTTGCATGTAAAGACTAAAATTAGTCTTTGTTTTGTTTTTTCTAAATATTGTTAGTTTTTTAAATCTATTTAATAGACCCATGGAGTAGTATTGTAATTTGAACAAGATCAAGAACAAGACCAAGAAGATCAGAAGATCAAGAAGATTATTAAAAATCTTGTTCCCATCCCATGTCTGATTCCTTTCAATAGCATTTATCTCTTCATCCATTGCTTTTAGCCAATGTTTCTCTTTAACTACTTCTTCATAATACATAAGGTCATGAGTGAAAAGAGAAAAATTTGAAACCAAATCTAATTTCTCTTCTTCTTGATTATAAATCTCATTCAAACTTCTCATTTTCTTACCTTTCAATCTTGCTCTTAAAGTAGCAAGAGTTGGATCTGATTCTTCACTTGTGAATTTGGAGTAGGGTGACATGCATGACTAGATGATTCACCTTGTTCAAACCTCCTTGGTGTTCTTACTGGAGTGCTTGTGCCTGCTTGTGGAGAGGATTGTCCACCTTGAAAATTTTGTTCTTCAGAAACTTCTTCCTCCTGTGGAATTGGTGCTCCAACTGTGATGGTGCTACCATCCCATGCTTCTTCTTCCTTGAATTCTACATCTCTGCTAATAATCACTTGCTTTGTAATTGGGTTATACAGCTTATAAGCTTTTGAATCTTCACTATAGCCAGTAAAAATGCATTTCTCACCTCTATCATCAACTTTCTTTCTCAATTTAGATGGTATAAGAGAATATGCAACACATCCAAAAATTCTGAAATAATATACACTATATTTCTTACCACTCCACGCTTCTTGTGGAATTTGATCTTTGACACTCTTTATTGTGCTTCTATTCACAATATACACTGCACATGCTACTGATTCTACCCAATATTAATTTGACAAGTATTTAGCTTTCAACATGCTTCTTTCCATCTCCATGATTGTTCTGTTCTTCCTTTCTGCTACACCATTCTGCTGTGGTGTGTAACTTGTAGTCAATTGCCTTTTGATTCCATGATATCTACAAAAATCTTGAAATTGATTGGACATATATTCACCTCCTCTATCTGATCTCAATACCTTGATATAATGTCCACTCTACTTTTCAACCATTGCCTTGAATTCTTTAAACTTTCCAAAGGCTTCAGACTTATTTTTGAGAAAGTAGATGCAAGTCTTTCTAGTAAAGTCATTAATGAAGGTTAGAAAATAAGTACTACCTCCAAATGATGTAGTTTACATTGGTTCACGTAAATCACTATGGACTAACTCCAATATTACCTTAGCTCTATATGAGGCTCCTACTAGAAAACTCTCTCTATGTTGTTTTGCCTGAATACAACTGTCACATGAACTTTCTGGCTTTTCTATTGGTGGTAAACCCTTCACGATATTTTTCTTCTATAATAAATTCAAACCTCCAAAACGTAAATTTCCATACCTTAAGTGCCATAACCATGATTGGTCTAGCTATATGGGTTTGAAGTGTGCTTCTTCTTTTCCTTTGATGCACTGAATATGAAGTGGGAACATCTGATTCTTGGTCATCTCCACTTTTCCTATCAACCTGTCACTTGGAAACATGTCCAAAATTGTGCAAAAATTATTTATAAAAGACACTTTGTAACCTTTTCTAAACTAGTTGTCTAATACTCAAAAGATTATGTTTTAATCCAGGTATGAAATAAACATCAGGTATAAACTTTCTTTCACCATTCTTGGTTAAAACATTTATGGCACCTTTACCCATGACATCTATAGTGATATCATTTCCTAATTTCACTTCTGATTTTA
Source organism: Torreya grandis (assembly GCA_037957365.1). Taxonomy (NCBI): domain Eukaryota; kingdom Viridiplantae; phylum Streptophyta; class Pinopsida; order Cupressales; family Taxaceae; genus Torreya; species Torreya grandis. Next base: position 443,304 of record JARHVA010004451.1, read on the forward strand.
TAGAATCATCAAGACTAGCAAAAAATTCTTTATTCCCTGTCATATGATTACTGCATCCACTGTCTAAAAACCAAATATCTCTAGCCTTTTCTTGAGTAACATTAGAAGTAAGAAACATGATTCCAAGATTAAAACTAGATTCACCTGTGTAATTAGCATTCTGCTTGTACACATATCCTTGTTTACTTCTGTAGTCACTTGCATAATGACCATATTTCTTGCAGTAATAACATTGAACATTAGATTTATCAAACTTTTGTGAACCTTGCTAAAAGTGATTATTACCACATCCTCTACTGTTGTAGTTTTGATTACTATGTTCACCTTCATCTGAATTGTTCCTTCCATATCAGCCTCTACCTCTTCCTCTGAAGCTTGACCTGGCTATTCCTCTACCAAAAGTTACCTGTGGCTTAAAAGCATTCTCAAGAGAAGAGTTATTCCTATTCATTCTGGATTCATGTGTTAACAAAGAACCCATTAATTCATCTACAAATAATTGTTCCATATCCTTGGTTTCCTCAATAGCTACAACTATAGCATCAAATTTACGTGGTAAACATCTGAGTACTTTCTTTATAATCTTTTGATCCATGATAGATTCTCTATTAAATCTAATTTGATTCACTATATTCAAAACTTGACCCACAAACTGGTCTATAGATTCTGATTCATTCATTTGCAAATTTTCAAAAGTTCTCCTAAGAGATTGCAATTTAGCAATTTTTACCTTCGTATTACCTCTATAGGTATTCTCCAAGATTTTCCATGCATCTCTGGATCTTGTTGTTGTTGCAACTCTGGAAAATATAGATTGATCCAATGCCTATTGGATGAGAAATAAAGCTTTTGCATCTTTTTTCTTCTTCTCTTTAAGCTGGTCCTTTTGTGCTTGATTTAATGCCAGATGGGCTACCTCATCCTGAAGTTCTACAAAACCACTCTCTACCAAATCCCATACATCTTGTGAGAAAAATAAAATTCTCATCTTAATTGCCCAAAAAACATAATTCTTACCATCAAAAATAGGAATTTGAGGCTGTGAAATACTATTATATGCTACCATTTCTCATGCTGAAAATGACTTTTTGGTTTCTATTTCTGACACACAGTCATCGACGATGGTTAAACTACCACGGTCGGTCACTAATACTGCGGATGTCGGTTAAACTGTCTGATGGTGGTAACTAATATTGCCAACATCAGTTAAACTACTGACGACGGTAACTAATACTGTTGACGTCAATAAGAATATTGATGTCAGTAACAAATACTACTGATGTTAGTCTCTACACTCCCTACTGGCTCTTTCTTCACTCTCTGACTGCGGTTGCTATGCACTTCTGCTGACTACGCACTTCTGTAATCTCTGCTTCTCCTTGTGATTTTGCTACACAAATATTTACCAGGATTTGATACCAATTTTTCAGAATCAAGAGAGCATACAAAAACAAGAACTAAAACAAATAAATAAGAATTGAACAATTGCTACAGCAATTTCTTGAAAGAAAAAAGATTCTATTGATCTTCAGTTTTCCTTGCTTACAATGATACACCCAAGCGTCTTAAATATATTTGAATCCATACAATAATTATAAAATAAAATTAAGACAAACTCAAGACTAAAATTAGTCTTTACATGCAAACTAACTCTCTAACAAATACTCAAACAGTTTAACTAACCATTTGCTAACTAACTGTTTACTAACTGATTGTTCACAACTGTAACTTAAGTGCTTGCATGACAAAAGGAGGAAGATGGGAGAAATTATCTCCAATTAATATTGAATTTCTAATAGTATCACAATTCTTTTCTAAAATTGTAGTGATTTTCTATCATTATTATGATTTTTACAGAATCACAATGTTTTTCCAACATCACATTGCATGTTTAAGATTGTGATTCTTTGTCAAGGCCTACAATGCATATCAAGGCTTGCAATGCTTTTCAACATTTACATTTGAAAATCATCAACTAACTGGCAATTCTATAGGGTAATCATTTTCTATTGTTTTTTGCGAGTATTTTCATTAATTCTACTTTTCACGTACATTTTATCTTATCTGTGACTACAAGGGAAACTTAATTGATCCTGCCATTTTTCACGGAAAATGGAAAATACCACTAACATCATATAAAATGACATAATTAATTATTTAAAATTTGATGATTTGAAATGTTATTTATTTATTTGGGGTTATAAAATTAGGGCCAATAGTGAAACTAGGTTTCATAAAATTAGAGTTTATAAGATTAGGATATATTAAATTAAAGAGTTTATTAAAGCAAAGGTTCTCAAAATTAGGAGTTATTAAATTAGAGTTTAAATTATGAGGGCTTATAAAATTAGCATTTTTTTTAATGTAATTAAGATTTGTTTCAGACATTTATTAATTTTGGCTTTATAATGTAAGGGATTAAAAAATTAGAGATTTTTAAAAAGGGTTTAATGTATACTTAAAGTATCATTATTATGAAATTAAGGTTAGTGAAATTAACATTTCTGAAATTAGTGCTTAATTATAATTTAAGGTATTTGTATATTAGGGTGTACATGATAAGTGTTCTTTATGTAAATAGGGTTTACAAAATTAGAATTTGATGCATATTTAAGGCATAATAAATTAGTTTTTGTTATATAATTAAGATTTACGAAATAAAAGTTCAATGCATAATTAGAACTTAAGAAATTAAAGTATTTTGTTGGGGAAATTGTAGCAACATATATTTTTGGTTAGAAAATTTTTGGGTACTTTTCCATGTGCGATTGGCAATTTTGTTCATATCGACATGTAGAACACTCAAAAAAGATTTACACATTGCCATTTCATGTTCGAATAACCAAATGATTTTGGCCCTAAATAATTATTTATTTTGAATTGATGACAATTTGATGGACCAAGATTTTAAAATATGTATCGTTCGTCGACTGTTCAATGGGCCCTCATATCACATTCAACAATACTTAAGAAGGACATTAAATTTTAAATTACACCCCACATACATGCATACATATTTGGAATTAAACAATTAAGTTTCATCCTTATAATTTGTCTTTGATTGCTTAATGGATGTGAATCAAATAATATATTGATCCACTTCAAAATTCTTAAAACATTGTATTTTATAAATGGATGTGAATCAAATAATATATTGATCCACTTCAAAATTCTTAAAACATTGTATTTTACAAAAATATGTTCAGGGTCAATTCGAAAAATATTTTTGATCATAACGATAATTTCCTAACATCACCATATTTTTCGAACAATGTGATGGTTTTCCATCATTACAATGATTTTTTTTTTTTTTTAATTGTAATGTTTTTCCAACATCACAATGCTTATTTAAGATTGTGATCCTTGTTAATGCCATAGATGCTTATTAAGGTCCGCGATGCTTGTTAAGGTTTGTGATGCTTGTTAAGGTTTGAAATACTTGTTTTTACAAATGTCTTGCAGGAAACATGGTTAAGAGAACAGTCAGAATAAAGGCAGAAACGTAAGTTTGATAACCTCTCAAGATGTCTGGCGTCAATTCTATTTCGTGGTACACCAGTCAAAATATGACATTGGAACGTATCAACAACAATTTCATTCTTCACAGGACGGCATTTCACCTTACTAACATCACTCCCGTATTAAAAGAATTTATGCGTGGTACAGATCTGGACAATGTGCAGCATTACGTCGCTACTCTAACGAAGAATTTATGCGTTTCGCTACTCTAATGAAGAATTATTAAACCTCAGATCGTTCTCTTCCTCTCGTTTTATTACCGTCGACGAAGTTCCTCTTAGAAGACCACCAGCTCCCAGTCTAAACGTTTCAACTAACCATTACATTTATGCGTTTATTGTGCCTGATTGTACTAGTGTAACAATGCTTCCTACCTTGGGTATTACAAAGTAAATTTAATGTAAGAATATACGTAGTAAAAGTGATATTATAATAGAAATTTTTTGAGTGTATGTTGTAATTTTATATGGGATAATATTTAAAATAATTATATTTTTAATTATATTTAAAATTTAGATATTTTTTTTCCATTTTTACGTTTATATTTAGTAAAACATCTATTTTTAAAAAAAGAGTATTTATAGAAAATTTACAAAGTCTTTTTTTTTTACATTCTATCAAACATTTCTTCTGAAATTTTATCCGCAGTTTACGTTTCGAAAAATATTTTAACATTTTTAATTGTCATACTTTTAATTTTTCATGAGACCACCTGCTCATTAAAAATAGGAGCTACTCCCTTTGTAATATTCCTACTTTAAACTACATGCCTTCCTCTTTATTTTGTTCTTAATCCTTAAAAACACTATGTTTCACCCCAACTATCTCCTATTTCAAAAACCCAACACTTTAATTCAGATTTCTTTTTAAATGCATTTGTTATCACCAACGGACTAGGCATCTTCTCCTTTCTTAATCAATATTTCAAATCAATTGACACTTACAACTTTGATTCTTTTTATTTTCACTAAAAAAATCATGAGCTAAAACCCTTTTCTATTATGTAATTGGGACTACCTCTATTGAGCGTATTGTTAAATGGTATAGCATTAAAAACCGCCTCCCCAATGGAACTTAACAACTCCATTTCTTCGACCTCGTGATCAAATAAACCTCCTACTAATGATGCACTCTTTAATTAAGGTTTTCCTCATTTTTCCTACTTCTCCTATAAATAAAATTGTGAACTTGCTTTCTACTAGTATGGATAATAAGGTGGGGTTTACCTCTCATAGAGTTATAAACAATTGGGAAAGTAAAATTGAACTTGATTTCTACCAGTACTGATAATAGGATAGGGGTTATCTCTTATAGAGTTATAGGCATTTGGGAGAGAAAATTCATAATTATTTTGTATCATTTTCCTTTAGATCGTTCATCTTTCAATGTTTCAGGAAAAGGGGTTTGGATTCATTATCATCCCCAAGTATATTCCTAGAGAAGAGTTCTTAGTATAAATTGAAAACATGTTGGAGGTATTACATGTTGATTTGACTGAGGAGGTGAGACATGATTGTGTCATGGCTTTAAGGAAAGCCAAACCCCCAAAGTCAAACATCTATAGGAAGAATGTTTTTCCTTGAAGAGTCTCAATTCAAATAATAATATTGTTATCTCTTAAGTAGACAAGGAGAATGTTGTAGGAATTTAGAAAAAAAGTAATTACAACATGAATGTTCTTACCCAATTCTAGAATAAGATGAACTATAAAGTGTTAACTTCTAACCCAATTTCCAAAATATCAATGATCATTAATAAGGTTGTATAAGTTAATAATCCTTTGATGGAAACAAGAGGAAATGACTCCTTCCTAAAAAAGATACTACTACTATAATTTATGGTGCCCACAAAATACATAAGGAATTTGTCCCAATTAGACCTATAGTTGATACCACTAACTCACCCATGGGCGCCTTAGCTTCCTTCTTAGCCAATAGACATAAACCTTTAGTAATAAATTTTTCTTCCATCATCAAAGACTCCATAATTTTTATTGGTTTAGGACATTCCAATTAGCTCTGATGTTGTGTCACTCTTCACAAAAGTGCATATTGATTACACAATTAGAGTGGTAGGCACCCACATTGATGAGGAGACTAGGTGACTAGTATCACTTTTTTTAAATTCCACCTTCTTTTATTTTTAATTGGTGATTTTTGGACAAATGTATGGCATTGAAATGTGTTCCCCTCTCTCCCCCTTTATATCCATTTTTTTCATTGATTATTTCATAAACTTAGCTCTAAACTCATTCCCATTAAAACCTAATTGGTAGACAAGATAGATGATATTAATGTAAACTAGCCACATAGTTTAAATAAATTAGAAGTCTTTTATAGTGACTTAAATAAGATTGTTGATTTCATCAAATTCACCAAGGAGGTGGAATTTGAAGGAAAACTTCCCTTCCTAGATGTCTTTCTCTTTGGGAAACATGATATATCTTTCTCGTAATAGGTTCATGGGAAATCTACCCATGTTGATCTCTTGATGTAGAAAAAATAGGCCAACTTTCCAAAGGCCATAATTTTGGAACCGTAAACTAGTTTGATCTCTTCCACGTGTCAAATGACCATATAAAAAGATTAGATTCTACCCTAAGCTACTCTATCTGGTTAAAGTTAATTTTGATAATTTTTGGAGGCCAAACGTGATCATTTGAGGATCTAAAAATAATGTTAACTAATTTTTTTCGAAATTTTTTATTTTAAAAAAATGTATATTTTTAGAATCAAAAATCAAATTTAGTTGAATTTCATTCCATAGACTAATTTTAGTATTTAGCTTATTTAATTAAATTTTTAGAGATGTGTACACTTGCATGCAAAACTTATTATAAATAGCAACTATTAAAAATAAACATTTTTTAGATTATAGTTTTTTTAATCTTTGCATGTCAACTCTAAATTCTATGTTAAGGATTATTTAAGAATGGTTTGGATTTGTAATTATTTTAAGTCATTCAATATGAATCAATTCTGAGTTATTATTTCAAGATATTGGCCTATTGATATTTTATTTATCTTGATAGTTTTTGGGTTCATTATCTAGTATCAAAGAACATTCAAATCTTAGAGCAGTAAAGAATGGAGAGAGGATGTGGAGGTGTTACGCAAATAAACTAGACTATACAAGAGTTACAAAGGAAAGTTCAATAATTAATAGAGGTTATCACAATCATCAGAGAAGACAAGGTGGTGATGAGAAAGACACATATCATGATGAAGAAGTTCAACAAGAAGAAGAAAAACAAGAATAGCAAGCATCGATGGAAGAGAGGATGGTATGGGATTTAGAAGGAAAAAATGAAGGAATCAAGGTTGATTTTATAGATTATGGAGGTAATTAAAAGATATAGGAGTTGATAGATTGGATGAATAACATGAAGAATTTCTTTGAGTGGATGACTATGGGAGAAGATAAGAAGGTAAAGTTTGCATACACAAAATTGAAAGGTCGTGCAATGATTTGGTGGGATCACCAGTAGAAAGATAAAATGGCTACAAGAGTATACAAATGAATTTTATAAGCTTTCCATATGAGTGGAGCATAATGAAATAGAAGATAAAATGGCTACAAGGTATGTAAATGGTTTAAAATTTTATATTCATGTTGAATTAAGCATGCATAAAATACTTAACATGGAGGAGGCTTACCAATTAGCTCTTAATGTAGAAGAAAAAAAAAATACACAAAATTTTAAAAGGATATCTACTGGTCCAAAAATACGTGGATCCCCTCCAATAAGCGGACGAGGTGTGTTGAATACCGCTAGAGGTGGATTTAATTAAAGGTGATTTATCATGTGCTATAGAAAGGCAAGATGAGAATAGGCAATGTTTTTAATACAATCAAAGAGGACAAGGTTATGGTAGTGCTAGAGGATGGTTTCTAAATCAATATAGATCTCAAATTTTTTGAGTGCTAGAGGAAAGAAGATCACCTTAGAGTAAATCTTGTTGAGGCTAAAACAAAAGAGCAGAGTATTGAAGTTACACTAGCAGATGTTGGAGAGAATCTCATGTTGAGAAGAATCATGATCACTCCAAAGAAGGAGCAGGTATAGAATAAAGAAGGTGGTGATGCATGGCTATAATTAAATATTTTTTAAACAAGATGTAGTTCGGGTGGAAAGGTTCCAAAGTAGATATAGATGGTGGTAGTTGCAAAAATCTGGTTTCTAAAAAAATGATTGAGAAAATAAACTTACAATGTGAAAAGCATCCTAATCCTTATCAGATTTCATGGTTTAAGAAAGGAATTGATGTTGCAGTAGATAAAAGGTGCTTAATCAATTTTTCTATAGGAAAGAGTAATAATTATGAAATATGGTGTAATGTTATTCTAGTGGATGCATGTCATGTGTTATTAAGAAGACTATGGTAATTTGACAAGCAAGTAATTTATGATGGAGAAAACAATATGTACACTTTTTGGAGAGATGGTAAAAAGGTAACTTTGTTACCTCTTAAAGAGGAAGAGAAGATAGAAAGTATGCTCTCTAATAAATAATTTATCCAAGATATGAAGGTAACAAGTTGTTAATATGCATTAGTAATAAAGAACAAAGAAATAGAAATAGTGTCAATACCAGAAAAATCAACAAGAGTGTTAAAAGAATATTTAGATGCTATGCTTGATGAGTTAGTAGATGGTTTACCGCCGAAGAGAGATATACAACATCACATTGATTTTATTATAAGGTCATCTCTACCCAATCAAATAACTTATAGGATGAGTCCAACATAACATCTAAAATTTAATAAAAAGGGCACTAAATTACTAAGAAAGAAAGTGATGAGGGAGAGTATGAGTCCTTGTGCAACACTAGCTTTGCTAACTCTAAAGAAAGATGGAGGATGGAGAATGTGTTGATATTATAGAAATTAATAAAATTATAATAATGTATAGATTTCCTACACATCATTTATATGATATGATTGATGTGATTGTAGGAGAAAAATATTATACCAAGATTGATCTAAGTGATGCTATTCTAGTGGATGCATGTCATGTGTTATTAGGAAGACTATGGTAATTTGATAAGCAAGTAATTTATGATGGAGAAAAAAATATGTACACTTTTTGGAAAGATGGTAAAAAGGTAACTTTGTTACCTCTTAAAGAGGAAGAGAAGACAGAAAGTATGCTCTCTACTAAATAATTTATCCAAGATATGAAGGTAACAAGTTATTATTATGCATTAGTAATAAAGAATAAAGAAATAGAAATAGTGTCAATACCAAAAAAATTAACAAGAGTGTTAAAATAATATACAGATGCTATGCTTGATGAGTTAGTAGATGGTTTACCACCGAAGAGAGATATACAACATCACATTGATTTATTATAAGATCATCTCTAACCAATCAAATAACTTATAGGATGAGTCCAACATAACATGTAAAATTAAATAAAAAGGGCACTACATTACTAAGAAAGAAGGTGATGAGGGAGAGTATGAGTCCTTGTGCAACACTAGCTTTGCTAACTCTAAAGAAAGATGGAGGATGGAGAATGTGTTGATATTAGAGCAATTAATACAATTATAATAAAGTATATATTTCCTACACATCGTTTATATGATATGATTGATGTTATTGTTGGAGAAAAATATTATACAAAGATTGATCTAAGGAGTGGTTATTATCAGATTCAAATTCGTGAAGGAGATGAGTGGAAAATTGCATCTAAGACTAGGGATATATTAAATGAGTGGATGGTGATGCCATTTGGATTATCTAATTCCCCTATCATAGTTGTGGAAGTGATGAATATAATGCAAAAAGAATATTTTGGTAAGACTAAATATGAATTCTTATAAACTTTTAGAATAGTAATGGATTTGCTATGAAATGAGAAGTTATATGTAAATTTGAAGAAGTGAAGGTTTATGGAAAATAGTTTTGTATTTTTGAGATTTGTAGTTTCAACAAATGGTGTGAAAATTGATGAAGAAAAAACAAAGGGAATTATTGAGTGGCCTATTCTAAGATGCATTATAGAGGTAAGAAGTTTCCATGGTTTAACAATTTTTTTACAAAAAAATTATTAAAAATTTTAGTAGTATTGTCGCACCAATAACAAATTTCATGAGAGGGAAAGAATTTGCATGAACTAGAGAAACCACAATTTTTTTTGATATTTTGAAGAAGAAGATTATAGAAAATCCAATTTTATCATTACCATATTTTAACAAAGTATTTGAAGTTGATTGTGATGCTTCATTTGTGGGAATTTATTCAATGTTGAGTCAAGAAAGAAAACTAAAAGTATATTTTAATGAGAAATTAAATGAGGTAAGAATAAAGTATTCTACTTATGATGTTTAACTTTATGAAATTGTACAAGCTATAAGACATTAGAGGCATCACATGGTACCTAAGGAGTTTATACTATTTATAGATCATGAGGCTTTGACATATGTGAATACCCAAAATAAGTTGAATATTAGGCATGAAAAATGAGTTTTTTTTCTTGCAAGGGTATACTTTTGTGTTGAAGCATAAATCAAGAAAATAAAATTAGATAGCTGATATATTGAACAGGAAGGTAGAATTATTAACTACTATGGCGAGTGAAGTAGTTGGATTTGAAGTTATCAAAAAATTATATAATACTAATCCATATTTTGGCAAGATATTTGAACAATGTATGAATCTATTAAGAAGTGGAACATATATTATTCATGATGAATATATTATATAAGGAGGTAATCTCTTCAAAGGGAAATAATTATGCATCCCAGTTGGATCTCTATGACACAATATAATAAGAGAATTACATAGTGGTGGTTTTGTTGGACATTTTGGTAAGACAAAGACAATAAATTTCATGGAGGAAAAGTATTTTGGGCCAAATATGAAGAGAGATGTGGCATGGTATTTTTTAAGGTGTAGAATATATTGGATGGCTAAATGACATGGACAAAATATTGGACATTACATGCCATTACTAGTTCTAAGAAGGCCATGGATTGATTTGAGTGTGGATTTTGTGTTAGGATTTCCAAACACACTGAGAGGTAATGATTAAATTTTTGATGTTGTAGAAGTATTTTATAAAATGGTTCATTTCATTACATGGAAGAAAACCAATGATGCCACTAGAGTTGAAGAATTACTTTTTATGGGTATTATGAGATTGTATGGTGTTCCGAAAACTAGTACTTCAGATAAGGATACAAAATTTATAAGTCATTTTTGGAGTCTGTGAAATAATATGGGTAATAATATATAATTTAATATTGTATATCACCAAAAAAAAATGGATAAATAGAAGTTGTGAATAGGAGATTCAAAAATTTATTGTGATGCATAGTGAGAGAGAAGCCCAAGTAATGGGACTTAGCTTTACCATAAGCTGAGTTTGCATATAACACTTTAGTGAATAGATAAATTGGAAAGCTACATTTTCAAATTGTTTATGGGAAAATTCCTATGGATATTTTATATTTGGCACAATTTCCAATTGTAAATCAAATTAGTAATGATGTAGAAACATTTACAGAGCATATGCAAAAGTTTTAATGAGAAAGAAAAAAGCTAAAAAAAAGTAATGAGAAGTATAAAATAGTAATAGATGTCAGAAAAATATCAAAGGTATTTGAATAATGAGAATTAGTAATGGTTTACTTGAGGAAATAAAGGTTTTCAAAAGGCACGTACAACATGTTGAAATATAAGGAAATTCCACCATGTAGGATTGTGAAGAAAATTAATGATAATGCATATGATGTGAGTTTACCATAGAATTTAGATATATCTCCAGTATTTAATGTTTCAAATTTATATGAGTTCCATGGAGAAAATGGTGAATATGATGAGGATGAATAAGTGAATTGAGAATAGCATGTTCCAAGGAAAAAGAAGGAAAAGATAGTGTAGGTTTTGGATATAAAGATAACGAGCACAAGGCAAAAGAATTATAATAAGTATTTGGTGTAGTGGAAAGGATTACAAAAATAAGACAACACTTGAATTATATAATTCGAGCTGAAGAAGTTTGACAAGGAAAACTGGAAGCAATATAATCAAGCCAACTCATAGGAGTTGAGTTCTTTTCAACTAGAGGAGAATGATGTAGAAAAAATAGGCCAACCTTCTAGAGGCCATAACTTTTGACCCCTAACTTCATTTGAGCTCTTTCATGCATCAAAATGATTGTATCAAAATTTTTTATTCTTTCTTAAGTACTCTATCTACTTAGAGTTGATTTTAATATTTCTTAGAGGCTAAACGTTATCATATAAGGTTCTAAAATTAATGTTTAGTAGTTTTTGGAGAATTTTATATTTTTTAAAATTTGATATTTTTAGAACCTGATGTCAATTTAGTCTTAATTTCATCCCATAGGATAATTTGATTATTTAGGTTATGTTAAGAAACTTTTAGAGGTACGCATGCTTGCATGCAAAACTAACAATAAATAGTGGCTACTAAAAATATATAATTTTTTTTAGATTTTAGATTTTTCAAATTTTTGCATGTCAATTCTAAATTTTGAGTTGAGGCTTATTTAAGCATGGTTTGGGTTTATAATTTTTTCAATTCATTTGATATGAATCAATTATGAGTTATTATTTCAAGATCTTGGCCTATTGGTATTTTATTTATCTTAATAGTTTTCAATTTTAATATCTCTATCTTAGTATGAATTCGTAGCATCATCCCTCTCATAATACATGGGTCCTTAAAACCCTTATGATGAGAGATTTGAGAATATACAATAAATATTGCTTAGAGAATGAAATCAAACATTTGACTCAATTTTATAAGGATAATGGTTAAAAATGGAAATATATTTCTATAGCCTATAAATTAGTTTGGAATAATTTTTCAAAACAATGGAACTAATGCTTTCTTCCATTGTGTTACAAGAATTTCTAAAAAAATTGAAAAAATTCTAAATAGTAGGAACGCCCATACCACCTTTCTCCCTTTTAGAAAACTTAGGATGTTAGTTAGTTCATCTAAAGGTAATTTAGAAATTTAATTCATAGTAGTAGGGTGTATACGATTTATTACTCTTGCAATAAGCCATCTATTGGAGAGATAGGTTGTTCCATGAACATAAGGGTAATTGAACATGTTGTAGACATATGTAATGAAAGATTAGTCAAGTCAACTTTAGTAGAAAATTTTTCAAACTCATCATCATATTTGTATGGAGAATACAAAGTTATCATTCAAATAGAACTATGACTTTAAATAACATCTAAGATAATACATAAATTTTTTTAAGTATGATAATAACTTAAATAGAGATAATTGGCTATAATGAATCCAATATTAAGGAATGATCATTAATTATCTTTGAAAATGATCATTTTTATTTGAACATCCTCCTTTTCCTGTAAATTCTCTAGTGGATGGTGTTATCATGATTCTAATGAAATCTCATTTCATGTCCCTTGTTGTTTCATGTTCAAATTCCACGTACTGTTGTCTCTCTTTATGTTAATTTTTTTTCACTATAACCAAGTCTTCCCTTATTCTTGATTTGAAAATTTTAATTTTCTAATTTATTTTTGTCAATAATTTAGATAAACTCTTTTAACTTGGAAACTAATTTAAAAATATATAAATTTAATTATTTTATTTTGATGAATTTCCAACTTCTAAGAATTTAATTAATTTTAGTTCTGTCATTCATGGAGACATTATTATTTTAGTTTTTATCATTATTAAATAAAAATAAATTGCATTTAGTTTACTTATCTCATCAATAGTCATTCAATAAAATTCATCATTTGATATTTACCTTTTTTTTCCTTATATTTCATATTTTAAGCCTATAAATACTTAGCTATACAAAACTTTATTTTTAACATATGTAAAATATAAACTTAGTTCTAAAATTTAATTATACTATTCTCAAATATTGATAATGCGTTGTGGAAAATGAGGAAAAACTTCTATAGGATGTAACTTTTGATTTGTAGCTTAGTTTGATCTCTTCTTCACAAAAAAATGACTACCTCAAAAACTTTGATACAGCCATAACCTACAAAATCCATTTATGGAAATTTTAGATATTTTTGAAGGTAATATGCGGCCATTGAAGAGTTAAAAATGAATTTTAATTTTAATTTTAGTTTTTTTTTTTCTATTTTATAAATTGTATATTTATGTTTTCAGATGTGAAATTTAGTTGAAATTTAGACCATAGTTTTTTTTAGGTTTTGAATATTTTTTGAGATTTTAAGGGTTGCACATGCTTGCATGTGAAAATTAATAAAAATAACAAATGCAAAAAATAGCATATTATTTGTTTTTTTAGATTTTGAAATTTTGCATGTTTCAATATATAATATTATTTCGGAATTACTATGCCTATTGATTTATTTGCCTTGATAGTATTCAAGTTCATTATTTGGTATCAAAGCAAGTTTGAATCTTGGAGGTTTAAGAGATGGTGAGAGGATGAGTAGGAGTTACTAAAATGAGCATGACTATGCAAGAGAGGTAAAGGCAATTAGAATAATTAACTAATATTATTATAAATTAAAGACAAAGGAGAGTTGAAAATGAATTAGATGAAGACATAGATCATGAAAAATAAATCCACAAGAGGAAGAATAATAGTAACAAACACCATCGATGGTAGAAAGGATGGTTCTAACTTTGGGGGGAAGGAATCAAAGTTTATGTTCCATATTATGAAAGAACTTTAAATCTAAGAAGTGTTGATAGATTGGATGAATAGCATGAAAATGTTTTGTGAATGGAAAACTTTGAGAGAAGACATGAAGGTAAATTTTTCATGTACAAAATTAAAGGGTCATGCAATGATTTGGTGGGATCACCTATAGAAATAATTGCAAAAAAAAGGTAAATGGAGGATCAGCTCATGTAAATATATCGATAAGAAATTGAAGTATAAATTTCTTCTTGTGGATTATGTATAAATACTATACAGAATATTCTAAAATTTGACATAGAAGGATCACAATACATAAGAGTATATAGATGATATTTAAAAACTTTACATATGAGTGAAGGATGATCAAATAGAATAACAGATGATTTAAATGTATCTAAATAGTTTGGAGTTTTCTATTGAACATGAATTAAGCATATATGTAGAAAACTTTGCATAGAGGAGGCTTACCGATTAGCTTTGAAGGTAGAAGAAAAAAATATATACATTATTTCAAAATAACATCTATTATTCCAAGAATTGGAAAATCCCCTCCAATAAAGGGTTGAGGTGAATTTAATATAACTAGAGATGCGTTTAATACCAATAAAGGATAATCATCAGATGATGAAGAAAGATAAAAAGAGAATAGACAAGGGTTTTAATAACAACATAAATGAAGAGGATTTTAAAGAGGAAGATGATTTTAGAGAGGATGAGACTATAGTGGTGGTAGAGGATGATATCCAATTCAATTTAGATCTTATGTTTTTTTATAGATGTGGAGAATAAATAAATAGAATGCTTGAGTGTCTGCACTACCAAGATCAATAAAAGAGGAAAAAGGATCACCCAATAGTGAATTTAGTTTATGCTAAGATAAAAGAGTAAAATATTAAAGTTGTAGTACAATTAATATTGAATAAAATATCATAATGAGAAGAATAATGATTTCCCCAAGGAAAGAAAATGTGAAGAATGAAGAAAGTGGTGATGCATGACTGTAAAAAAATATTTTTTGAACAAGGTGTACTTTAGGAGGTAAGATATGCAAAGTTAATATAGATGGCGGTAGTTGTAAAAATGTGGTTTCTAAGGACATGATTAAAAACCTAGCTTTTTAGTGTGAAAATAATCCTAATTCATATCAAATTTCATGGCTTAAGAAAGGGAATGAAGTTATATTAGATAAAATGTACTTAATTAAGTTTTCTATCAACAAAACTTACAAGGATGAAATATGGTGTGATGTTATCCAAATAGATGTATGTCATGTGTTATTGGGAAGCCATGATAGTTTTATATAAAAATGATTCATGATGGATCAAATAACGCATATAATTTTTGGAAAGGTGATATGGGTAGTTTTGTTACATCTTAAAAAAAAGGGCAGGCTGACAGAAAGATTTCAACAAAATAATTTATCAAAGACATGAAGATGATAGGTTTTTTATATGCATTAGTAACTAACAAACAAGACACAAAAGTGATGAAAATACCAATAGATGTAGTAGTAGGGTTGAAATAATATACAGATGTTAAAAATGATGAGTTACCAAATAGTTTACCACTAAAAAAATCTATTAAACATCATATTGATTTGATTCTAGGATAATCTCTACCCAATCAAGAAATTTATAGGATGAGTCTAAAATTTCATGCAAAATTGAATAAACAATTAATTGAATTGGTGAAGAAAGATGCAGTAAGGGAGAGCATGAGTTCTTGCACAATGCCAACATTTATAACTCCAAAAAAAATGGAGGGTGGAGGATGTGTGTGGATTATAGAGTGTTTACTATACTCTTTGTGGGCACATATGGGAAAATAAATTCATTCTTAATTTTTTATTTTAGTGTGTCACATGACTTGGAATGATTAAGGTTAACCTTCATATACTATTTAAGTGTGTCATCTCTCCATGATATCAAAAAATCAAAGAGTCTAGTATATGGATTTATGATCATCCAATAAGCGTTTAGTAGAAAAAATATAATATACATCCTTCCTATATTTTATAAAGAAAAGGGTGTTCATATTGTAATGAGCCATTGTTCCTTTTGATTTTTATGGTAAACTACTTGCTTTACTATTAGTGCTTCTTTGCCTATAAGTACTATAGTTACTTTTGTTGTTGCTTCTATTGTTTGTTTGCTTTATGGTATAACCCATTATCCCTTCTTCCTTCCTCTTTGAAATATTTAATTTCTAATACTTGTTCCAAAGGTATATATACATTCATACATACATACATACATACATACATACATACATACATACATACATACATACATACATATCCACCCACACACACACACACACACACACATTCAATAGTCTAATATTTTTCTTTATTATTATCAAATGAAACAATATAAGGTGGATTTTCCAAGGGGTTCATTTTATATTTTTGTCTCTTCTTTTTTGGGTTTTGAAATGAGGTATATTATCCTATCTCCATTTTTTATTGGTCAATATCTTTATCTTCTACATCTATTTCATTGTGTTCTTCTTCATCATTAGTTACATTAACTATCCATTCTATTAAGTAGCTAATATTCTTATTTTCTTTTACTTCCTCTTTATCTCTTCTAAGTTATCCTCTACATTATCCTCTAAATTTTATTCTTTATGTTTATCTATCTTTTATTCCATGTTTCCTTAAGTATTCTATGCTTTTATTTCTATCTTACCTATTATCATTTGCTTTATTTTTTATGATACACCTCCAATATTTTCTTCTTCTATCTCCTCTTATTTTCTATTTTATTTTTTCTTTAGACTCTTTTGAAGATAAATCCCTCCCCATTGTAATTCTAATTCTAGCGTAATGATAGTGTCTTTTCTTCCTAACATCTCAACTATTTCCTCAAAATATTATATGATATCTCCCATCACCTTTAGTGGCATGCAATTCAATTCCTCCAATCTATCTTCTATTCTTCTCTCCTATATTTTTCCTCTATATTATCTATTCATTAAGTCATCAAATCTAATAATTTTATTTTCTTATATTTTATTTTTTTAATATAAAATTATTATCTACATTATTATCTACTTTACTAATCCCTACTAACAATATTAGTGTTAGTCGATGCTTCAACTGCATTCTCCTTTTTTTAAACAATTATCATATATAATTATCAAACTTATCTCTCTTTTATTTTATTCTATTTTCTCAACTCTAAATTAATCGAACCACACTTTAATTTTTCTCTTTGCATCCACCAATTCCATTCATTTATTAAACTAATAATTTCAACTCTTCTAATATTCTACCCTTGTTAACTATTTTCTCTTTTCTTTCCCTTTACGTATTTTTTTTAACCTCCTATAATCATCAATTCATATTTCTTTATGAATCATATGTTTTAAAATTCCCTTTTCCCATATGGTATCACTTAGGTTATTGGGCACATAAGTAAATTTTATACCACTTCACGCCAGTAATTTATCCACAAAGAGTTTGTGGCTAAGAACTAGCACTCTCTTCCTAAATCTTCCTTGAGGACTGTATAAGAATTTGTGTTTCAAAGCATCAAAACTAATCCACCTTTGAATATCCCCAATAATTATGATCTAGTGTATGTTAGTTGTAAGCCAATATTCTATTGCTCTTTTCCACATTTTGTCTAACTCTTTATTTGTTGTAGTTTTTGTGTGGTAAACCGTAGAGATATATTTAACCAAAACACACTTGATTTTTTTCCCACTACCTATCTTAGAATTAAATACCACATTATATTTATAAATACCCACCATAATTATTTGGCGTGTGCCATTAGGAAGTCATCTTTCATAAGTAGATAAGGCTCACCAATATATTTAGTTTTAATTTAAAATAAAAATTGGATAATTTATCTCATAAATTTTATACTTATATGTTTAGTGTCACTCTTTAGCTTTAAATTTCAATAGTTAAAAATTTATGAGACTACAAAATATTGACATAAATAAGATATTAGGTATTTATTTATAGATTTGAAAGATCTTAACTAGATATAGTGTTATACAAAGCATAGTAAACACATACACTTAATATATTATTATTATTTAAATAATTAGAAATAAAAATATACATATCTTATGTTACTGGTATAGAACACGTAAACACATCATTTCTTAAACTATCTTTTCTTTATAAATATTTCAATATTCAATACAATGTTGAAGTAATTGTTATCTTTATACTTCCTTCTCTAGATCAAAATACAACTCTTCACTCTATATCACCTTCTTACTCTCACACATATACTCTATGTAATATTTAATATATCACTTATCACTCTTAGTTACAATACATATTGTAACCCATAGTATAAATACTAACTCAACACACTTGTGTAGTAAAATAGAATGTCTTTAGGATATGCCTCATTTTCATAAATCCAATTTTGATGAGTCACAAATAAAAAGTAAGATGATGAACATTCTAGAGATGAGGATGGTTGTTTATGTTCATATGTCATCATTTTGATGCCATAATATGATTGGAGCACCTATGGTATGTTTGCATATGCTTATAATATTTTGATGGAAAATCCTACCAACATACCTTCTTATTCAACATGATTTTCTCTATTTATTATGTCTCGCTCAAAATAAATGTAGCTAATTTTAAAATTCATCATGTAATCATGTTTTTCAATGAATTAATCATTTAATATGTCATCCATCTATCCTTGTGTATTTAATTCTAATTGTGGCTGAACTAAAAAAAAAAAAGAATGAAAAGAGTAGGTTCACCCTTATTAACTTTATTATATTTATTCCACAATCAAAACTATGGTATTTGATAAGTTTTTATCTAAAAATTTATATGTTATTAAAGTGCGATGGGTCTATATAGTGAACTTGATGTATCCCCCTTGAAACATGTTTGTAATTTTCACATATTTTATTAAAGATGGTAATAGATGTATGACATCAATGCTATGTACCTTGTCAATCCATGCTAATGACTAAATTTGATCTTATATATATATATATATATATATATATATATATATATATATATATATATATATATATATATATATATACATATATATATATATATATATATACATATATATATATATATATATATATGACACTATTATTTCATTTATTTTTTTGGCATAATGCACCCTCTTATTTCTCTTTGACCTTGATCTACTTGTCTCTTTCATGTATCTTATTCCTTTTCATCACTATATCCACATAATATATTTAATAATTACATTTAATATTGATTACTACTTAAAAGGAAGTTGTAATTATTATTTCACAATGTTAAATATTCATTAACATCACACTATCAAAATTTAAAAAAGCTTTAGTGGTGCTAGTATGATTGTCACATTATTCAACATATTTCAATAAAATAGCACAAATAAATGTAAATCTTTTAAAAATTGAAAATTTCATACAATTTTTTTATTCGAAACTAAATTCAAAAAACAATTCTCCAATTTTTTACATTAATCCACATTAATTTCAGTGGTTTGTGTTTGTAGGTGATTGATGGGATCATAGACCTTCATTTCGACTTGCAATCTGTAATATTAAAAAAAAAATCCTTATTTCTGTGTGTGTTGTTAGTAATTGAAATACATATGGACTTCAATTTAATTTTTTCCATTGTGGGCTTAAGGGCAAGTCTTACGCAACCATTAAAAAAATTGCATTATTTTGTTGCTTAAGTTATTGTTCATATTAAATTATAGGGTAAGCAAATTTACATAGATATAGACATTAATTTATGCCATGATTGATAAAATATTACAAAAGATATGATGACTTTTTTATTTTATTTTTTTTCGGTGGATTCACCAAATTAGTGAAGTAAATTTTGCTATTAAATATTTTTGACATATTTTTCATCAAGCTACATGGAAAAATGAAAAAAATGGCACTTTTTCTCATACAATTTAAATCTTCTGATGACAATAAATGTTAAGTATTATTTTAAATTTCCTTTATATGCCTTCTAGACTCTTATAAATACATTAATATACATGTATATTTATAAAATTATTGAATTTATCTTAGCACGTTATTACATATTATTTTATCCTAAACAATATGTATATTTTAAAAGGATTTATTTTAAGATGACCAAAAAAAAAAGAGAGAAGGATAATGTAATGAAAAAGTAAAATATATTAATAAAACCCCAAAATCATAATGTATATTTCAAAGGCACTCATCATATGACAACCAAAATAGAAAGAGATAAAAAGGAAAAGATAAAGATAATGTGATGGAAAATAAAATCTACTAATAAAAACAAATTTAAAACATTACAATGCAAACCCAAAAATAATACAATTTAATTGCTAACAAATCCCCAATGGCCTTTTTAAATGTCTACATTATGAGACATCTATATGAGACATCTCACTAGAGTAAAAATCCTTTGGTTGCTTTCCCAACATCAAATTTATCCAACTCTTGAAAAGAAAATCAAGACAAAAATATTCAAAACAACTGTGATTTATTTACTTTACAGTGTCATTCCCTGAATACTACATTCTATTCTACGCAAAAACAACCTTTAGAGTGGATTCCATGTTTGTGTGTGGAAAACAAACTAATACTAATGGGAATTATATATTGATTAATTTGTAATCCATTCATTTAATTGATATTAATGTTGTGTTTCATTTTTGAAACATAAATCGAAAAAAAAAAGAATTATTAATGGTATCGATGCAAAGAAGACTATTATTAATTTTTTTAAATCATAGAAAATTGTAAATTCGCATAAAGTTCTGAAAACAAATATTTAAGATTTTATATTACTTGTATATTCACATAAAAATTTAAGAGCAAACGTTTACAATTAACTACTTTAGAATATAATGAAATTTAAACGTATGAATGATTTTTATTTTCAACACGATATTTGTAGGAATATTAACTATAGCGTGAGATTCACTATGATGTTGATGTATTTTTATAAATTGTTTTAATTTATATTGTTCATTCAAATTTATTTGAATAAATATTAGTATTTATTTTTTATTTTTTAAAGTTAATCTTTCATATTTATTTGAATAAATGTTAGCAGCAATTTTTCTATTGACAGTTAAATAACACCACGCAATAAGAAAAACGAAATAACATGTTAATAGGTTCCAAAATATTTTTAATGGGTCTAGGCAATGTTTGTGGAAGAGAGACCTACATTCTGATAGGCAATGTTTGTGAAGAGATACCTAATTTATTCTTATCAGAATGTGATATCTTTTAGATGTTTTCTACATAACAATAAGATATACTAAAATATCAACCTCAACGTCATCCCATTTTCTATCCAACATTTATTCACATTGTATGATAATCTTTGCATAATAATATGTTAATCTTGGCCTTGAATGTTAAGTGAGCTACATTATTGATTATCTTGAAACACAAAACCATATATATAAAGTTTAACAAACCAAAAAACAAAAACCAAAACCCGATTTTTTCTTTTCTTTGATGTTACGTTAACGTGTTCACGCTATTTTATACTGCAAACATCTCCCACCTCTTCCTGAACCCTCCCCAAATTCTTTTGTGTAGCCAGTGTGTTATTCGTGTACCATTCGTGTTGTGTGTAGCGAATAATTTCGTTAATTCTAGTCTTCGCGTACATTTTATGTTGGCCGCGAGAGAAATTTTATTGATCATGCAATTTTGGTGAAGGGAAAAAATGGAAAATACCATTAACATCATATATAGAAGCAAAATGTATGTTGACATAAATAATTATTTAAAATTTGAGCGGTTATCAATAACAATTTCATTCTTCCCAAAATGTCGTTTCACATGACTAACATTACTCCTGTATTAAAAGAATTTATGCGTGGTACAGATCTGGACAATGTGCAACATTACATCGCTACTCTAATGAAGAATTATTCAACCTCAGATCTTTTTCTTCCTTTCGTTTTCTTAAACATTTCAACCAACCACTAAAAATATGAGATTATTCAACCTCAAATCGTTTTAAACAATTCAACCAACCACTAAAAATATGAGATTATTGTGCCTGAATGTACCAGTGTCACAACGCTTCCTACCTTCAATGTTGGATGAGTATATGCAGTAAAACCAATTTTATGGTAGAAAAATTCAGTGTATCCTATAATGTTATAGAAGATAACATTGAAAATTATTATATTTTTATTTCCAATTAATATTTAGAAAAAAATTGTTTATTTTTAAATTTATATTTGATAAAATGTTTATTTGTAAAATGTATTTATGAGAAACTTCTAATGCCCTGATTTTTCACACCTTCAAACTATCTTAAAAAATTGTCAACTCTTTACTTTTAGAAAAAGATTACAAAATTTTCAGTTGTCATACCTTCGATTTTTTATGGGACCACCTGCTTATTTAAAAAAGGCACTTCAACTCTTTCCATGGGATCCTTGCTTTAGACTACATGCCTTCTCTTAATTTTCAATCCTAAGTTTGAAAACCAAATTATGAAAAGTATGTGTATTGCTACACAATTATTCTTTATCTCGATGCAACTAAGAGAAATTGATGTACTGATCATCATAGTTATTAGCTAGATATTAGGTTTATTTGAGTGATTCTATGAAACCATTCCATGTGTCTATGTTGAATTCATCTTCACAATTTTGATGCGAAGTTTAATATTCTCTCCACCATTTCTATATTGATAATGAAATTTTTAGGATAGAGAATATAATATTTTATCTATCACAGAATTAGTTAGTCATGTAGTTTGAACATGTAAGGTTAATATAATTATTCAATACATCTATGTCTATTTATTCTTCAAACATAAGAATGCTTAGATTTAAGCAACAAGAAGTGGTCAACAATACTTGTTCATTCACACGCATGACATTCTTCCAAATCTTCATGTTATCTTTGGAATGCATCCTCTATCATCTTCTATAACATTTCTAAAGTTGGCATTGTCAAATGTTTATCTCACATTTCAGGATTTGAATGAAGATATAATTAAGGGTCACGAGTCTTGAGCCCTAACTTCTTGTAATTAGACCTAGTATGAGTGGGTATACAGAAAAATATGAATTTCAAATACACCATGATACTACTCAAAAATGTTATGAAGTTTGTAATCTCTAATAACATTGATCTAAGGCCCAAGAAGAGACCCAATGGACAACCTAATTAAATGGATTTAATAAAATTAGGAACAGAAGTGAATTATAAATGAAGGAGAATACAAAAGTTCAGTCTGTTCAAAGAACAAAGAAAGTAAAGAAAAAAAATGATAAGCAATGTATAACTATAATAACAAAGTTTTATAATGGTAATTTTGTTATATAAATATGACAGATCAAATGTCTAGTGTATTTATACTTCCTGACTTCATTCACGTCTATGGCTCTATCCTACAAATAATATAACTGTAAATTATTATACATTGGATAAATATGAGGCATTAGTTGAATCACTATAATATTGGGTAACATTTACTTTGTAACTAAAGAATTCAGTGATGTAACTAACTATCATTACCAATGAGTTGAGTTCTATAGTTCTGACACTGTAAGAACTGGGTATGTGCATGGAGTTGGGGGACAATTCCACGGACATAACCCATAATGTATTGACATTATAACATAACATATACGTGTTATTGTTATAACATGTATGTGTTATGGTTATAACGTGTACGGATTATAACAATAATGCATACATGTTATTAAAACTTATAGAAATGCATACAAATTATAGCAATGCATATGTATTTCTATAAGTTTTAATAACATCTACACATTATTAAAACTATAAAATAAAACAAAAAATCCTTGTGCTCATTCTTCTCATTCGCATTTTTTTGATTCCCATTCACGTTTTGTTGATTTCCATTTATTTTTTGCCCTCTAAATCACTTTTTTTCCTACAATATTCACATTTTTTTCTCCATTCGCCACATCGGTGATGCCACTATCGAGAAGAGGTATGTCTTTTGTAGATTAAATCATTTTTTTTTAGTTTTTTTGAATATTTTGTGAATATGAATCACATCTAGTTTTTTTTAATTTTTCTTCAACAAGTTAGCATGCTCTGTCTAACCCTCCACCTAATCCTCCACCCAACCCTCCTAACCCTCCACACCCTCCATGTAACCCTTCACCTAACCCTCCTGTAGTTCCCTTGGATCTCCCACATAGTTAGGAGGATATAGTTGCTCACATAGTAGAGAACAAAATTGAAATTAAACAAATAATTAGGAGAATGAGGAAGCCCACTTCTAGAAATACCCAACACACCTATTTGTCCAAGAATTTGGAGTTAGTATTAGGTCAAGTTGACTCGATAATGAGCTAAACTGATAGATGGAGGTCATATAGGGATATTTGTAGAGCCTACAACACTATAAATTTGTTAGCATCTGAGGTGAAGAATAAAAACATATCAAAAGATAAAATTTGTGCCTTATTTATTGACATGACCACTAATGCCCCATTTACAATAATGACCATAGATTTTCCAATCCATCGATGCCACCATGATTTGATTAAGGCTAATTTTGGGGATTGATGGTGGATGGTGTTTGAACTTCTCCCTTGTAATAACCATGAATTCCCTTTGTACATTTGGAGGAAAATCTATTTTAGGTTTGTCCCCAATAAAATTTTGAACTACTTCAACTATGGTGAGTTTCAAGGTTGAGGGAAAGGCTCTACGCAGGATCGACTAAGTGGACATCATACACTTATTTGACCTGTAGGGATCACTACCCAAAATCTAATTCATCTAAAGATTCCCTCTATGGTGATAGAGGTTGTTGAGATAGACATATTTCATGTACTTAGTGAGCTTATTGATACACTTGTTCATCATATGAGTAGACTTTTAAAGAGAGATGATCATGATACTCTAGCTAGTAGCCGTACCTAACCCCACCCATGTAGATTTTGTGGTGATATATACACTGGACCTTTAGATGATGGTGGTGGTGCTTTAAGGGGCTTGGAGGATATGGTCTTGACTGATGTTTTTTTTCACACACATTTGGTTTGGATACATTGGGACTCTTTACACACATGTAGGTATATATTATATTATTTTAATGTTAGATTTTTAATTTATATTTGCATTTAAGTAAAAAGGTAAAAATTAATTTACACATTTTAATTAAACAATATATATATATATATATATATTATATAAAAAAAATCTTTTTTGGTGTTCCAAGAGGATATGTTGCCTTCGATATCACAGAAAGGTAGTGAGCCAACCCAACCTAATGCATCTATGTATATCAGTATGACACCATATATATTTACAGAGGTAATGTTTCAAGTGAATCTTATATACTCTAGATGTAAATTCATACACCTTAATTCCTTCCTTGATAGATTTTATGTAAGAAAATATAAAATACCTAAATTATAATTTTGTTGGGATTTTTATTGTTTGATGTATTAACATGGATTGGCGTAACTTGTTTTAAACTCATCCTTTATCTCAACTATGTTTTCAATAAAAAAATACCAAGTTGAACGTTTGCTTGATATACCATTATATGTATTTTCCAAAGTGGGTCAATCCTAATCAGTAGGATTAGATATGTGTGTGTGTGTGTGTGTGTGTGTGTGTGGAATTCATTTGATAAAAGTCATTTGGTAAAATATATTTCTATCAATTTCCCAATCAAGCATATAATATCTTCATCAATATGCACACCACTCCTTTCTTTTAAATACTAGACTTATAGCCAAACACTTTATTCCTTTTTATCCTAATCATATATAGTGGTTCAATATCTATGGTCGATATCCAAAATGGTCATAGCTATCAATTCAATTCCCATCTTTATTCCATCCAAGTATAATAATTTCATCTCTACCTATGGAGTTATAAATTTAGATGGCATATCCTCTTGATCTGATTGTACCTAGTCAATTGCATTGGTTTATTGGGAGACTGTTGACTATCAATTATATGCTATATGTATATGGCACATGCCTTATGACCATATATAAATAGGGGACCTCAACTCCTTATAGATAGATGGGGTTGAGTACTTTGTTACCACCACCAACATAGGGGGGCCAAAGACCTACTATATCTAGTTGGGGGAGAGGTCCTGTCTATATCCATTAATGCATAGATATATCAAAAAATTTATACCAAACTTTGCTTATATCCCTTTCTTTCAATTTTTTTCTTCATCCATTCATTAATCATTCCCTTAGTCCTTTGGTCAATCAAATAACAATGATAATATTAGTCAAATCAATCTTTCTATCTTCTTATCACACTCTCTTTCCATGATTCAATTTCACAAAATCCACTCAAAAATCTTCCATCATTATCTTGTAATTCTCTCTCATGAAATTGACATTTCTTGACATTAGTGTGGTGTTACAATTCACATGTTGCACATATCCACTTGTCACATTGATGTTTCCCATGACCTCATTATATTTTTTCATATCTTATGTAAGAATAAATCTGTTAGAAACTTGTTTAATCAATTAATTGCCTAAGTTATTATTTATTAGGTTGTTTGTTTAGTTGATGACTGGGGTGGACACTCCTCCATCATTGTGAGTTGAGATAGACTCAATCATTATTTTTGTAATTATCAAATCTCGACCCGATCATGTACTATGTAATCAATCACCCCTCATATCATCCCCCTTATTTAACTGTCTATGAGCCCTAGCTAGAAGGGAGATAAAGAAGTGTTCCCAAGAATCTCCCATCTGATAATCATATTTTTCTCATTTTGCTCCTGAATCAGTCCATATGGACTTACATGCACAAGCACTCACCAAGATATGTATATTCACTTGTAATTTTGAATCATAAATTATTACTTTTACTTAATAATTTTATAATATAATTTGAGAAATATAACTTATATGATTGAAAGTATGTTGTATGCAGGGCTATCATATGACATTTGATAGTCTGATTTAAATAACAACTATGATAACTCCTCATATTTATTCATCATTAGACACACCTATTTATACCGTTAAACTTGGCAGTGACCCATTTGAGCATTAATGAAAAATTAAGGAGGACCATAATATTACAGTAAGTGAATGTTTATATGGCTTTTTTATTATAATTTAAAATATGATTTTCTTAACTTGGTTTCATTTATGCTTGTTAATTTTATAAAAAATAATTGTATTTGAACATGTTTATTTGCAAGA
Source organism: Torreya grandis (assembly GCA_037957365.1). Taxonomy (NCBI): domain Eukaryota; kingdom Viridiplantae; phylum Streptophyta; class Pinopsida; order Cupressales; family Taxaceae; genus Torreya; species Torreya grandis. The sequence goes on from JARHVA010004451.1 coordinate 470,621, forward strand.
GAGCTATGAGGATAGTACCTATAGTTGAATCGTGGAACAATCCAAGGCATTTGAGATATCTCTATCTACAAGTAGGGCATCCCAAGGAGAGTCTTCTTTGAAGAAGGCAAAGAGAGGGAGACAATTTGATGATTAGGATGTTGTAGATGATTTAATTTTTTGTATGCCTATATGGCAATGTACATATTATTGGCATTATACATGCATATATGATGTATTCACTCAACATTAGATACTATGTTGTTAGAGATGATGTAATTTTTTGTATGCCCATATGGTAAGCATGTATTATTGAAATTATATGCCTATATATGACATTTGTACATGGCATTGTTATTTTGTACATGAATATTTAAGAAAACCAATGAAGTAAATTTTGTTTGAATCACTTGTGTTCAGATTATTATAAATGATTGGTTTTGAATTATTCCTAAAGATTAGAAATGTTATGAGATTAAGAATAACTTGTTAGGATAAAGTTTCAAATTAGACCCTTATAATAAATTATGAATAATGTTATGATTGTTCAAGAGATTATAAGGGCATTAATAGGTACACTTTATCGTTTTTCATGTGTATGTCAAATTTCATAGCCAAAATCCACCTATAACTATCACTTCCTTCATTAGACTACCCTCATTTAGGCCTAACTACCCTTATTCCAAACCCTCAATCCTAGAATCCATACACATTGATCCATAATCGTAATCAAAGAAGTGTCATAGCAATGGAAAACATACATTTAAAGGATCAAAACCTTATTTTAATGATTTAATAAAATCAACTTTTAAAATTATTAAAAAATTAAAATCAGATATTAATTATCCAAAATAGATAAAATATAAGAGTGTATCAATAAAAGAGACCAAAATTGACAAAAATACAGAAAATGATTTGATAATAGAGTTTGGTACAATGGCCTATGTCTCTGGATCTACTCCAATGGGGGATCACTCTTTGTTAATTGTAGAACAAATCATTTTACAATATTAATAAGTCTTCAAAATCATTTTTTAAGCCTTTAAATCTCTCAAAGTATTATTCTCAAACAATTTACAAAGTTTGAGGCAAATTTAAATACTTCAAAAGTCTCTAACACTCCTTTACATGCCTTGTCTTCCATGGAATAATACTAGAAAATAACGCCTTAAAATATTACCTCAACCCCTTTCTATACTATTTACAACCTATAGTTCAATGGTGGGATTGTTATCCTTTTATCCCATGGGTGTAGGGTTTGATTCCCCTCTCCATCATTTTTGGTGGCTAATGTTAATCTAAAATATCACATTTGGTAAGCGGGGAACTTTAGGATAGTCTATATACCATGAATTTCATGGTTTAAGATGACAAGTAATTGGCATTAGCTTGTATTTCATCATAATATATGGAATATATGAGATGTTCATTGGTTAGAACGTGGCATGTGGGTCTAATGTGATATGTGGGTTTAGAACAAGGATAGAACACGGTAATTGCATGAATAACATGTGGCATGGATTTGATAAATGGCAAGTGGTAGGTTAGAGTGTTTATTTGGAACATTTGATAGCATGATGATTAATACTATATATATATATAAAGTGGTGGAAATCTACATGGTGGCTTTAAGACACACCATGTGGTCCCTTCTCCTCTCGCCACTTATCATCCACTCGCCAATTGTCGATCATTTTGTTGCTTACCCATTTTGATCTTCAATGTCTGATAACTTATGCACATGAGATCCATTTTGTAAACCATGAAATGTGCCAAAACTCTCTCGATGATCTCTTGACTGTGAAAATGATCAACTTGCAATTTGATGACTCTTGTTTGAGAGTAAAATATAGATCCTCTTGGATCAATTCTCCCACTAGGATATCTTGGACCTTTAATATAATATTAATTGGTAAAGAGGTGAGGGTATATCTCCCTCAATTTTTTTGCTTCCATCCATTTGGCTTTATTTAGGTACAACCCTTTGAGACCAACATGAATATATTCAACATTTACCCTAAGTGAAGTTCCTACTTTCTTATCAAGTATTGTATCTTCTTGTAGTTTTGTTAGATACTCAATAGTAAAATCATCAATAGATGGAATGGATACACTCTCATCCTAATATACAATTATTGGACGCTCATTTAATTTCAGATTTTCCACATTCACAACTCAATAAATCTGCATATAAGATGGAAAATCCAACCAAAAAGCATTTTTACCAATCTTTTTTGCAATCTTGAAAGGACTATACCAAATTGGTTTCCAATTTTTACCTTTCCTTGTTAGCCTTTCCTTACTGATGTAAAGCTATACCAAATCACCTATAGCAAACTGGTGATCAACATGATGTTTGTCATGTGTTTCTTTGCATTTTACCTAATTTTTCTCTAATTGATCTTGGACAATCTGATGTACCTGGTATATCTTTTCAATAAACTTCTTGGTTTTAAAAACATCTTTATGTTCATCAGTAGTTGAATCCTATCCATAAAAACATCTAGAGGAGATTTAGGCAAAATTTGATAACAAAGTTCAAAAGAATATTTCATAGTAGAAGAATGAAGTGCATGGTTGTAAGCATGTTATATATAGGATAAATTCTCATCCCATAACTTGGGATGTTTACTACAATAACCCTTAAGCAAATGTACCACTGTGTTGTTTACAATGTCTATCTAACCATCAGTCTATGGATGAAATGCAATGGTCTTATTCAACTAAGTGTCCATCAATTCACATAGTTTTGACCAAAATTCCCTAGGAAATCAAGAATCCTAATAAAAAATAATAGAAGTGGGCAAACCAAAATGAACCCATACATGCTTAAAGAACAAATATGCCATACCTTACCCTATAATATACTTAGTACAAGGAATAAAAATAGACATCTTGCTAAATCTATCCACTACCACATACAGGTAATCATGTTTCCTCCATGACATAGGCAAACCCCTTAAAATATCCATGGAAGTAATCATGTTTCCTCCATGACATAGGCAAACCCCTTTAAAAATCCATAGAAATACTTTCCCAAGGATGAGTAGGAAGAGGTAAGGGATTGTAAAGTCCTAGTTTCCTATTACTAAGTTTTATTTTGGCACAAAGAATATACCTTTTGATATATTTGGCAGCATTTTCCTACATACAAGGCCAATAACAATAAATTTTCAAATCTTTAACTATTTTACCAACTCTAAAATGACCAAAAATAAGAGAAGTGCATGCTTCCCTAATCATGTGCACCTTTCCATTTTTAGGAATGCAAATTTTACCTAATTGATACAAAATTCCATTATGCACATGATACTCTAATTCTTCTACTTGTTTTTCAATCATCAAGTCTTTGTACACATCCTTAAAGTAAACATCATCAACATACTATTCTTATAACTTCCATGAGTCAAAGAACTATGATATAAAATAATATATGAAACTACCATAGGAGGCCTAGAAAGCATGTCAAGAACTTTATTATGAATCCCTTTCTTATACCTGATCACAAGATGATACTGTTATAGGAAACCTATCCAACAAAAATGCCTAGACTTTTGTAGCTTGGATTATGACTAGAGATATTGAAGGGGATGATGATTTGTATGTATCACTGTGTCTTTTCCCATCAATTAATGTTTCCATTTCTTAAAACTTTGAACCAATGCATATAATTACTTATCATAAGATAGATAGTTTATTATTGCACCTGTGAAGCTCTCAGAATGATAGCAAACTAGTTTCTTTACCTGCATTAGAATAAACACCATACCATAATCACTTACATATATCTTGATCTCAAATGGCTATTGAATATCAAGAAGTTCCAAGATAGGAGCATACTAATATTTGTCTTCAAAGTGTCAAAGGCTTTTTGTTGCTTGCCTTGCCACTGAAAAACCTATTTTTTACTAGTCAAAGAATGTAAGGCTGATGCAATAAGTGAAAAATTAGAAATGCATTTCCTCCAATATTATATTGCACCAAGAAAAATTATAACCTCAGTTAAGTTATTGGATTTATGCCATTTAACTATAACCTCCACTTTTGCAAGATCAATTTTCAATTCACCATGTCCTTCAATATAACCCAATTAAACCAAAGAGGTCTTGTCGAATTCCTATTTAGACAATTTCAAATAATTTTTCTCCTTTTTATATTCATCTATGACTTTCCTAATATGAATCACAAGATCTTCCCATGACTGAATGAGGATCGAAATGCCATCTAAATAGACTATAATGAAATAATAAAGGAATGGCTTGAAAACATCATTCATCAAATGCATGAATGTAACTGGTGCATTGCATAACCTAAAAGGCATGACAAGCTAATCAAACAATCCTTGCTTTATCTTAAAAGTAGTTTTCCAAATATCACCATCATTAATCCTAACCTAATGATAACCACTTTTAAAGTCTAACTTAGTGAAATAGATAGCATTTCTTAACTGATCTAGAAAATAATCAATATGAGGAAGAGAGTAATGATTCTTAATAATAATTTTGTTCAAAGCATAGAAATCAACAAACATTCACCATGTGACATATTTTTTTGGCCCCATTATGATAGGTGAACCAACAAGAGATGTACAAGGATGAATAACACCCTTTTTCTAAAAGTTCCATTACATGCTTCTTGATTTCCTCATTTTTTACCAATGATAACCTATACATGCCAATGTTAGGGAGAGGATAATCCTTTAACAACTGAATCTAATGTTGAACTCCCCTTTGGAATCCTGATACACGTCATCATAACTAGAAATGATTTTAACCAATTCTTGCTTATATTTAGGATCATAATTTTCCGTAACTTGGAAATATTCTTTTTCCTTAGAATTAATCAACATGAAATGAAAAATCTTTCTTGAATTGACTAGTCTTTTCATTTTCTTTGCTGTAACCAAGGATATACTCATCTTAACATGATGCGTTATGACTATATATTTAATGCCATCCTTAACAAGCAAGTAATTATTATCCTCCCTATAGAATATTACTTTTCTATCTTAAAGATAAGGACTTCCTAAAATAATCGTGCATATATCTAAAGGGACTACATCCAAATCAACTTCATCCATGAATTTGGATGTGATGACAAATTTTAATCTACAAGTTTTGGTTACTTTTAGTTTTGCATCATCACACACCCAACCAAGTGGATAGGGTTTCAGATGGGGATTAATTTTTAAGCTTAACTTTTTAACAATCTCTTCAAAAATTAAATTTGCTTGTGAACCACTATAAACTAGAATGTCAATCTTAGTATATTTTACAATAAACTTAATGTGAAACAACTCATTTCATTTCTTATAATTATGCACATATTTTTGTTTTGAATAAGAAACAACGTTAGATGACTTAGTGCTAGAAAGAGAAGAACAATTATGTATAGTCATATTTGTGATCTTAGTTTTATCCTTGGAGTCTAAACTCAAATTCTAAACTATAGTATTAGTTTTATTATCTTTCTTGTTAAACATGTTGATCATGTAATTTCAAATACTTAGACTCATCATTATTTTTCTTACAATAATTGCAAAATGGCTTACCCTCTTCTTTATGAACAATAACAGTGGATTTTTTTTTATCCTTTCCAAAACATTGCCCTTTAGAATGCTTAAATTTAGATTGAATACATTTAAATTTAGGAAAATATTCTTCTATCTATTTTCCTCTAGCCTTTAAATGAATGGATTTAATACATACTTCATCTAAATTAGTGGGATTGAGAACCAGAATCATGTGTTTCAAGTAAATATGCAACCCACCTATATAATTAAGTATTTTTTCTTGTGTATAAAGAGGGATATTAAAAATTAAAGCTTTTTCAAAAAATTATGTCTATAATCTTCAACACTTTGGCCTTTAGTTTGTCTAAAAGATTGCCAATCCATCATGGCTTGTTGCATATAGCCTAAAGGATAAAATTTTTTTTTGAGTGCATCAACAAATTCATTCTAAGTGGAAATCGAGTTACTTATGTTAATATTATTTTACTTTAATTTACTCTCCCACCGAATGAGAGTTGTGCCTCTCATTCAAAGAGTATCTAGATAAATTTTAGACTCATCATCTACAATCTTCTAGACCTTGCCATATACTTAAATTTACTTTATCTACTTATCTAGCTTTTCTACATTAATCTCACCATTAAAAATCAACAACTAAAACTTAATATCTAAATTTAGTGAATGAAGAGCTTAAACATTTTTTTTGTCTTTACCATCACTCAAAGAGGAGGAAGGTTTCTCAAAAACTTTACCACCTCCATCATGATTCATCTTAATTCATCATTCACAGTAAAGTTTCTTGACCATGTCCTTCATTTCCAAGAAGGATAATTAGAAAGCTTGTTCAAACTCAAAGTCATCTTCCATTTTAATAGTACATCTTGATCCAATCTCTAGATCATATTCTGCTAATTCTCCTTCAGCCCACCTAGATCTCAACCTTGTCAACATACACTAACAATCCACATGATTAAAATAAATTCTACTTTGATACCATAAATTTAATCCATAATCATAATCAAATAAGTGTCGTAGAAATGGAAAACATACCTGTAAAGGTTTGAAACTTTATTTTAATGATTTAATAAAATAGAATTTTAAAATGATTACAAAATTAAAATCTGATTTTAATTGTCTGAAATAGACAAAATTTAAGAGTGTATCAATATAAGAGACAAAAATTGACAAAAAATGCTAAACATGATTTGATAACAAAGTTTGGCATAATGGCCTATGTCTTGAGATCCACTCTAATGGTGGATCACTCCTCATTAATTGTAGTAAAAACTACTATAAAATATTAATAATTCTTCAAAATCATTTTTTGGGCTTTAAATCTATCAGAGTATTGCTCTCAAATAATTTACAAAGTCTAAGGCATATTTAAATACTCCAAAATACTTTAACACTCCTTTACATGCCTTATCTTCCACAAAATAATAATGGAAAATCATGCCTTAAAATATCATCTCAACCCCTTTATATACTATTTAGACCCCATAGTGTAATGGTGGGAGCCTTATCATTTTATCCCATGCGTTTAGTGTTTGACCCCCCTCTCCATCATTTTTTTTGGCTTATGTTAATCTAAAATACCACATTTGGTAGGTGGGGATCTTTGGGATAGTTTATATACCATGAATTTCATGGTTTAAGATGCCAAGTAATTGGCACCGGTATACATTTCATGGGAATATATGGGATGTTTGATGGTTAGAACGTGGCATGTGGATTTAGATAGTAGATGGAACATGGTAATTTTGTAGAGAACATGTGGCTTGGATTTGATACGTGGAAAGCGGTAGGTTAGAATTTTTATTTGTAACACTCGATGGAATGATAATTAATTAAAATATATATAATGGAATAAGTGGTGGAAAGCCAATGGTGGCTTAAGGACCTACCACATGGTCCATTCTCCTCTTTCCACTTGTCATCTGCTCATCAATTTTTGATCATTCACCACTTGTCAACATCCAACTAGATGTTCCACCAAACCAATTTTTTTATTTTCCTAGTTAGATCTTCAATGTGTGATAACTTATGCACATGAGCTCCATTTTATGAACCATAAAATGTGCCAAAAAGCTCTTGACAAGCTCTTCACCGTGATAATGATCAACTTGCATTTGGATGAATTTTATTTTGGAGTGAAATATAGATCCTTCTTGATAACACATCCATATAATCTTAGGTTAAAACCTTTTGATTCACCTTGTACATGTATAGGAGAGCAATGCTACAAAGTTTCATTAAATTCCCATGGTTAAATATCTCAAAAATGCTTGAAGCTTACTAATCTAGGATTTGCCATGCCCTGTACATACTCTCCAAAGGACTAATTTGACCTTCCCACTAATCTCATTTTGTTGAAAACATAATCATGACATCTAAAACATCTCATAACACCTTTGTATTGATAAAAATCCAACTTTGCCTTTATGCCTTTGGATGACCTATGGGGATTTCAGCTTGCTTATGGGGATTACAAGAAATTTAGAGTGTGAATACCCTTGAAAGGTTTTTAAGAGTCTTAAAAAAATCTTACCATACTTCTCTAAGATTGTAACCCTCAAACACAGATTAAAACTCCAAAAATTATGCCTGATGAATAGTGACCATTATGAGACATGGAGGGGACTGTGACAAAAATGTGATAATTTATAATTTTGATATGACCTTTACATGATTATATATGGGTATATTAGGTCATTAATACCAACCATACCAATTTTCAAGTCATTTGGATGTGTACTTTGTCTCGTAGACCCTTTTACCTCCAACTAGCAACTAGTAACTTTGCCTCCAAGAATGGTAGGTGGAAATCCATTTATTTTAACATGTGTATATAAGAAAATTACATGTTTTATAAGCATAATTAGATCCACTTTCACCTAAAATTACATTTTCACTACTATTCTGGAGCATGAACATATTGACAACAAATATTTTCAAGGTTGAAGCTACAGTCCAAGAATTCAATTTTTAGTGCTTATTGGCTGAAAATTAGAACTACCAACACTTTTTAAGGCATGGATAATTTTTAGGAATAGGTTATTATCCTCCCATATAGACCATAAAACAAACCCACCACACATTTCAAGCTCAAGAATTCCCTTCCCAATACAAGAAAGATTATGATTTTTAGCCTAACTTTAGGCATGAATAAAATGAAAAATGTAAGTTGTATGTAAGAACCATAAGATATATCATGTGCATCAGAAAGTAATCTAATTTCGCCTTGAATCTATTTTGAATAACCTTCAATATAAATAAGTGGTAGAATTTGTAGTAAAGGGTCCTAAAATGCAACTTTTTGACAATGAAGAGACAACTTCTTGACCTCCAACAAGTAAGGTTGCCTCCAGGACTACCAGGTAAAAATATATCACTTTGAAGAAATATATATAATTAAATTACATGTTTTCCAGATAGCATGAGATCTAATTTGACCTACGAGTGCATTTTCACTATTGTTCCTAAGCATGGAAACACTAACAATAAATGTTGTCAAGGTTGAAGCTACAGTCTCATAACTCAATTTCTGGTGCTTGTTGGTTGAAAACTAGAACTACCAATACATTAAGAGGGTTTAATAATATCTAGGACTAGGTTACTAGCCTCCCATATAGTTTAGAGGATAAACCCACCACCAATTTAGGGCTCAAGAATGCCCTTCCCAATATAAGAAAGATGTTGCTTTTTAACCTAACTTCAATCATGCATAAAATTAAAATTATAAGTCATATGAAATTACCATAAGATCCCTTGTGTGTATGGAAAATTTCCATAATTTTTCCTTTAGTATATTATAAATCACCTCTAAGAGAAATACAAGGTAGAATTTGTAGTAAAGGGTCCTAAAACACAAATTTTGGGTAGTGAAGAGACAACTTCTTGACCTCCAACTAGAAACATTGCCTTCGAAAGTGGAAAGTGAAAATACACACACACACACACACACACACACACACACACACACACACATTTATATAGACAAATTACACATGTTACAACTATTGTGACACCCACTTCTACCCACAAGTACATTTTCACTACTATTTTAGAGCATGAAAACACTAACAACAAATATTGTCAAGGTTCAAGCTACAATCCAAAAACTCAAGTTTTGGTGCTTTTTGGCTAAAAAATAGCACTAATAACACATATGAAGGGACAAATAACATCTAGGACCAGGTTATTGTCCTCCCATCTATACCAAACTAAAAAGCTACCACCTATTCCATTGTCAAGAATGCCCTTCCCAATACATGAAAGATGTTGATTTTTATTCTAACTTTAGTCATACATAAAATGAAAATTGTAAGTCATATAGAGGAATTTTAAGATCCATAATTTTCATGATAAAGTCCTATAATTTCACTTTTAATATATTATAAATCACCTCTAAGAGAAATCTATGGTAGAAGTTGCAATAAAGGGTCCTAAAATGAAAATTTTTCCTAATGAATAGACAATTTCTGGACCTCTGACTAGTAACATTATCTTTACAACTAGTAGGTTTATATCCACTACTTTGAATGCATATCTATAATAAAATTACATTTTTTCCAACCACCATGATGCCCACTTTCACCCACAAGTGGGTTTTCACTACTCTTTGGGAGCATGGAAACACTGACAACAAATGTGTTTGGAAGGGTACAAGGAGAAATAAAATTATCATGAGCAATTGTTTAGGATTGTGGAAATGACAAGTACTTAAAGTAATATTCTCTTAGATTTAGGAATACGAGATATTTTATTAACAGTACCAACCACATGAAGGTGGAAGCTAATTCGGCACCACTAGCCTACACAAAAAAAGTTAGTGAGTAATTAAAGCTGAAATTTATGCACCTACTACCTATAATATCAAAAATATTTGGTAAAATTGATTACATATACATTTTACAAGTCAAAATGTACGCACATTTTAGTCTAATGAACCACTTGTATTCCTCTAATCTTGATATTATCAAGAATAGCTTCATGGTCTAACTCACGAAATTTCTATAGATTCTTGTTTCTTGGCCTCCCATGATATTTTTGTAATTGAATATTCATTTCAAGAACTAAATTTGAATAGTGTAAAATCTTCCTTTGAGTTTTAAATTATTCAAACAACCACACATTTTAATTTTTTATAGGATACCATCGAATCCAAGTTCCAATGACTACCACAAACCCAGTGGGATAATCAATATTTTCTCCATCTAAAACCATGGATGTCAATTTTTTCTTTCCATCTACACACCAACATAAGTAGTAATATGTTCCCCTTTCATTGTCCTCATTTGAAATAACTACAAAATCATGGTATGCATCATAATAAAAAAATTTAATGGCATTATGAAGATATATTATGAGAATAAATAGTACATAAAGATTAATCTTCTACCTAGGTGTACTAGATCAGATATATGGTCAAAGTCATATGAGGATGTCATGTCAATAATTTTAAATACTGGTGGAACATGATATATGTTGATTGGAATTAGATTTTCAGAACTCCAGTCATCCACACACTCTTTTGAATCACACTCATTCCAAAAATATTACATGCATGCAGAACAAAATCATGCCAAGTGTCACATATGAATAGTCTAAGAACCTACATTTAAGCTATGAAATGAGTGGAGCTCACATGAACCTGTTAGAGTCATACAATCCTCATAGTTTTCCGAGTAGTTTTCCTCCATTAACCTAAAATTTCTAAGAATATTAGAATTTACTAGACTACCATGACATATGTTATGATTACATCTGTCAACCACAATTTTTGTGTTAATCAAATTAGTAACATTGTCATATTTTAACTCCTCCCTTGCAATGACTTTTTGTATACATGTTCTAGCATCATCATGCTCCCTTTTCCATGGCTAGCCTTAGTGAAACTCTAAATATGTTATAAACTAATGGTAACGTGCATCATTATAAACTACTAAAACATCTATGGATTCTTGAATTAAGATGTGCAATTGTCTGACCAAATATAATGTCATTTAAAATTAATGTTCCTCTGAGTCAACTATCCATAGAACTATCAAAACAACCTTACACATACTCTATATAATGTGACTAGTGATCATTACTATATAAATGGTACTCCCTTAATATTTCTTGATATTTCTCTATACTATCATGTGCATGCATCAATGCTATATGCATGAATGTGGCAATTTATGTTGAGTTGTAATACTACGATTTAACTTCCATTTTTGATTTGAATGTGCAATTTCCTAAAAATTAAAATAGTAAAACAATAAAATCAAGTGGTAATGTGTCCTTGATTAACTTTAAATTTTTATCCAACCAATTAACCTTATGTGTTTTCCATGCATACTCATAAACAATTTTCTCCATAAGTTTGATCATAAATTTTGAAACAGGTATCTCTTTCATAACAAGCTCACACCTTTTATATTATTTTCCATCTTTTACTTGATAAGTCACATATTTTTATTTAATCAAACCAATTAATTCCTATGCAATTGTACTTTTACATTGCTCATCGATATATTTTTTAAATTTTGGCAATCCACCATAAATGCCGCAATTTCCATCCAAACATGATTTATTATAAAAGAACTATCCATCTGGTCTTTCACAAAATATTTGAAATAAATTACCTAGTTGATGTTGGGGGAAATTATTTGCCACACTCCTAAAAAAATTTATTAGTATGCAAAGTACCAAAAAAATGTCAAAACAATATCATAGTGTATTGAAAATTCAACATGTTGCCTACAACAAGTGGTGCATGTGTGATTTATTTTTACAAAAAAATGTTTAGCCATATCAAAAGGTCTTCAACTAATAACAATTTGTGGATGTTTTTCTAAAAACTTAGAGTATAATTTTGTTTGAGTCATATGCAAGAAATGTTTCAGATGCAGTTCACTATTACGAGAACCAACTCTTCTTTTCACTACATCTCTTCTATTGGGTGAAACTCTTATATTATCTTTCCAAAATTATGCAAGTAAGTCTTTCAAAGCATCAGTTATAGCCTTGTATTTTCATGGAATTCTACAAGAGAATGCCTATATATATTCTATATTGGTTTTATTAATTCTTTCACATCTTAAAATTGCTTTCATTAATGTTTTTCTATTTATATCAAGTTTTTAACTTATTTTTGAAATCAATCATTTTTTCCCTATTTTAACACTTACTGCACAAGTTTTCATTATACGTCGAGTAGTTTTATAATCTTTGTTACATGATATTAGGCCTAAAATATGATATTCATCATTTTAATTATCCACGTTAGATGTTCTTATTCCTAATGTGTACATTATAGCTCTCATCCTAAGCAATTTGATCAAAGAAATAAATAATTGACATCTTTAACTATTATAATCCAAATTATTAAAGAAACTATCCCAAATTTCATGATCTAATCTTCTTGAAGGGCAATCAAAATTATTATTATGCATTAGTTTCAAAATATTTTCATCAACTTCAATTAAGTACTTATTGTAACTATGCACAATTCTTGGAGGTTCTATTATTGGTGAAATCCGTTCAAAGGGTGTTTCAAAATCATTATATATTTCCATGAGATTTTATTAACTATTTGTTTGTTCGTTATATTTCTTCATGATATTTTATTCATTATTCGAGGCCATTAAATTTTATTCATTGTTTATGGGTAAAGTATCATGCATAGGCTCTTCATCAACATAATCAAATACTTTAAAATTTGAATGTGAATTTTCAACATTATCTAATTTAATATTGTCAATTTAATCATAATTTAATTCATTATTATAAAATTAAGAATAATTAAATTCACTATTCAATTGATTATTGTTAATTACCTCATTATGTAAGGCATTTGGGTCATTAGGGTTAGTGTTTGTACCTTATATGGAATGAATTATTTTCATTCATAAGTTGTTTTTTCTCTAAACTTTTATAATTACTCTGATGTTTTGTTCTTTAAAATTTTCCTCTTTTTTGATTGTGAATTAAATCCCAATTTGAAAAAAACAACCAAGAAAGTAAATGTGGGTTCCAAAATAAAATACAACCAAAAAAGTACATTGAGTACACAGGGAATGGCTATGGGGATAGTAATCTTGATTAGGGATAAAAATAGATGTTGAAAGTATATTTTTAATTTTTATCCTAAGGAATGCGTACATGTTATGTGAATGCATATGCATTATTATAATGCACACACATTCCTATAATACGTACGTGTTCCTTGAAGTATAGTGATACACTATACTAACAAGCAAAAAGGCTCATATTCAAGAATTTTTTGCATTATAAAACTATAATATAATTCAATAAGACTCAATAACACTATAATATGATGTATAAATCCCTAATATGATATAATAAGACTATCATATGTTTCAATAATGCTATCATATCATGTAATAAGGCTCAATATGATACAATAAGACTATCATATAATATAATAAGACTATCATGTGATGTAATAATAATATAATGCAATGGAGTAAGACTATTATAAGATGTAATAAATATCCAATATGATGCAATTAGGCTATTATATGATGAAATAAGGCTCAATATGATGTAATTAGGCTATCAGATGATGCACTAAGGCTCAATATGATATATAAATCCCCAATATGATGCATAAATCTCAAATACATGATGTATTAATAATCTTGATAAGAATATGAAGGAAAAATAATAATTAATTATACAATAAGGATCAATATATAAGACCAAATGAACTAATTTTTTTTAAAATCTCATCATAAATCCTTACCAAACTAGGTGAATAACAGGTTCACAAATTGGCAATAATCACGTTCATGAATTTATGAATTTATGATGAAATCAAGGAACTTAGGCATTATGTTTGTTTTAAAATAAGGATTTAGGGTTAGGTGTTTCATTTAATTGGTTTTTACATGTGTATATGTCATGATATTAGGGTTTAGGGGAACTGTACATGTTCAAGTGATATAATTAGTGTTTATGATCAACATGTCACAAAACATGACATAATGTATCCCTTTCAATCACATCATAGACTCAAATTTAGGTTTAATGGGTTGAAATTGGCCACATTTTCATTTTTATTTGCATTTTTTATTAAATTATGGTCATTTAAGTCATCTATGTTACATCTAGATTATACAATCGATTGGGCCATAAATTTGGTTTAAGGGCTAAATTTTGGCCAAATCACACCCCTAATTGAACCAATCAACTAATTATTTCAATTCATGATACATAGAATCAATATTCATTTTGTCCCAAATCATGTATATATCATGATCTTATAGTTATATCAAGAATGGGTTCAAATTAGAATCCCATGCCTCCTCGATTGAATTTCTCCCATAATTAAACCTTGTTATGATATGTGTTTACCTCATACACTTAAAAGTCTTAAAGATATCATAGATGCATCAAGTCTTAGAAGTTTCAGAGTTGACAATGCCTTGAGAGGCTAAATACAATTATATATCACCATATGTAACTCATACATGCTATAATGTGTCAACACTATTAGAGGTGTCATGTCCTAGAAGTATTAAAAAGATCCATCATATCCCTATGAGGGTTGATCCAATTAGATATACATATGAACATGTGTATCTTGTATACACATATATTTGTGATAGATATCTAACTGTCACCTATCATAGAATCATCAGATTTATCAGAGCCTCAACATGCCCAATCCAATCAAATATTTCCACATGTTTAGGTCTAGTACACCTGGATAAGTGTCAAAGTTATCAGATTTGCACATATTTGATACTTATACATGTTCTATCACTAAGGCAACAACTCCAACTAAGGCCTAATTCATAAATTTATCATAAATACATACATAGAAGCCAATAATGTTTAAATATTGACATCAATCCATTCAACTCATGTCTAGTAAATAATTAA
Source organism: Torreya grandis (assembly GCA_037957365.1). NCBI lineage: Eukaryota > Viridiplantae > Streptophyta > Pinopsida > Cupressales > Taxaceae > Torreya > Torreya grandis. Next base: position 486,009 of record JARHVA010004451.1, read on the forward strand.
CATGGTGTGAGACTTAAATTGCCATTACTATACAAAAATTGATATGTAGATCCCTGTAAGGTCCCATTTGAATTGAGTAAGCACCAAGATTTATCAGTTTTCTATATGTATTTAGTCAAATTATTAATATCCCTCTACCTTGAATTACCTAGATAGAAGTACCAAAACTTACATTCATATCAAGGCCTACACACATAAGAGAACATAATTCATCATCGTGGATGAGCCTTAACCTCAAATACAAACCCTAAGAAAGAATTTTGAGACATGTGTACTACATTCTTGCAATCCAAATCATAAGGTTCAATCTCATTATAATGAAATATGAACAAGATGATTGAAGATATATGTACAAAATATATATAATCTTGAAACCTTCAGTGAGGGGGTGTACATTGGTATTCAATTTTGATCAACCATCTATATGAGGTGAGTAGCTCATCATCCACATGAAATATTATTCGGTCTCTTTGCTCAACATCATCCTTGAGGGGAAGCAAGTCTCAAATTTAGGGGAGATTGTCATATGTTTAAGGTATATCTTGAGTAAGTTCAATAGAGTTTGAGCTAGGGTAACTTATACAAATGCTATACTTGGTCAATGTCAGGTCTATGCCATCCCTCAATGCTTTCAAATAAAGTTATTAATACATTTAGATATTTTCTAATCTATACATTCATCACTACATCCATGAGATCTTAAAACCATATTATCACTAATGGATAAATGTGACCATTTCAAGTTTGTTGAGATCAAAACCATATCTTGTATAAAATAAAAAAACGTACCTAACTTGACCAAAACATTTAATAATTCAAAATGTACATGCATTTTATGTCCAACATCCTACTTTCATATCTTACAATCCCAATTACATGGTAAGCTATAAAACTCTAAACAGTATTGAGAAGCATAAAATGTTGTCTAACTTATTTTTGAGAATGCAATTATTGCATCCACGGTGAGTCTAGGACTAGTCCCAAGTCAAAGACACACTCTTCATATGATGTGGTAATGGATGGAGTGTTCCCATGTGTGATGGAGGTTTAGAAGAAGGAGGTGCACGAAATAAAGGATTAACCATATTTTCACAAGAGATCTTAATTTTATGAAATTTTTTAATAATGCATTTAAATACATTATGGGAACCAAACTCTAATTATTATAAAAATAGAAGACTCTTGTTAGAGGTTCAATTAGGACCAGAAAATACATCTATTCAATTAGATGAACTAAATGACCTTGGAGGAAACTTAAGTGATTTTATTCCACACATTTTAGGAATGTTTTTGGTACAATTGAAGGCTTGATTCATAGGTATTGGGCTCTATTAGATAACAATATTGAAATAGATGCCAAAGAGATACATTGTTACATAAAGGGATCAATTTTTATTTCTAATTACACAAGATTATCTATACTACATAGTCCAATTCAATGGGTTTGCCACCCAAACAAAAAAATTATTTCAAAATTTATAAATAAATTGGT